>JARHVA010005181.1:837500-1287226 GCA_037957365.1 Torreya grandis | reverse complement strand
AACAATATCAAGTATATGAAAGATCACTGAATCAAATTACAAAGTAGACCAAATTTCTATGTGGAAACCCAAAGTGGTAAAAACCATAGAGAACAATATCAAGTATATGAAATATCACTGAATCAAATTACAAAGTCCACAAGAACCGTCTTGTAGGAGTACCAACCCCTTTTCTGAGCACCAAGATAGTAACTATTTGTGAGCACTAACCCATAGGAGCACCAACCCCTTGCAAATATTTTTGAACACCAACACACAAGATCACCAACCCCTCTTGTGTATAAAACATAACTATCTCTCAATTTTGCTTTCTCAACAAATGATAGAACTCTACAATATCTCTTTATATTCTCTCCTCTTTTCTTATATAAAATAATTACAAACCATGTACTCTCTTACATATATTACAACTCGCTTCCCAAAAGTTTATCTATAGCTTTCCAAATGAATGTTGGCATTCACATTTTGTGACTCTTCACTCCTCATGGAAAATGGTGTCAAGCTTACATGACCCTTTAAATCCATGTATTTGAAAAGTCACATAGTGACCCTTCATAAATAAATTCATCCTTTCCTCTTTTGTCTTTATCTTGGTGACCTTTGAATTCCTTAAGGTGACTCTTCATGGAAAAATTCACAATACCCTCTTTTGTCTTCACTTGGTGACTCTCGGAATTCCTCAAGATGACTCTTCATGGGAAAATGTATCCCATTCCTCTTTTGTCTTTAACCCATGACTCTTTAACTTCTCCATGGGCCCTCTTTTGAATTTATTTAATCAAAAATATATTTGTTAATATAAAATAAATATTAACATAGATTATCTAAGATATGAACATTAAAAACAACATTAAATGCTATGGGACATTTATCACCAATAATGATAGACATTTAAAATCAATGATAATATTTCGAACAATGTCCCCCTTTGTCATTGATGGTAACCTCAAACTAAAACTGCCACATCCTAAAACCTATACTGCACATGCCAACCTACACATACTAGCATCTAAATAACATAAAATAACTCCCCCTTACTATAGTATCCTAGACTTGTTCCCTATACCTATTTCTACACCTGTTCCCTATACCTATTCCCTATACCTACACCTATTCCTTATACATTTTCTTATACTTATTTCTTGTACATATTTTTGTTCTTCTCCCCCTTTGACATCAATGGTAAAGGACCTATCTTGGAGCTAACACTTAGTTCCATCTCAATTGATGCTAATCTTCAACGGCAAGAAGTAAAATAAATTACTCCCAACTTCTCCCACAGATACTTGAATGTGTCTTTTGGTAGTCCCTTTTTGAAAATATCTACAATCTAATCTATAGTACTGATATATTCCATCTTAACTATTGACTTGAAACCTTCTCTATCAAGAAGTGATATCGGATAGGAAGATGTTTTATTCTTCAATGCATCACTAGATTCTTAGAAATATTAATAGCAATTGTGTTATCACAAAAAATATAAATAGGTTCATCATATTTTACATTGATATGTTCCAAAGTTTACTTCATCTAAATCACTTGAGTACAACACAATACCACTATAATATATTTTACTTCAGCTATAGAAAGTGATACTAAATTCTACTTTTTTCTTAGCCATGATACTAAGCTATCAATGAGGAAGAAATCTCCTCCACTTGTACTCTTTCTGTGATCCAAGCAACTTGCTAAATATGAATCTGTATAAGAAACCAAAGTGAAATCTCTACCTTTGGGATAACATAATCCATAATATAATGTCCCCTTGACATATATGAATATTATCTTCACCAACTAAACATGACTCTCTTTCAGGGCTACCTGATATCTCACAACCATGTCTACTACATGCATGATGTTTTATATCAATGTTGTTAAATATAAAAGTCTACCAATCATTGATCTATACACATATTAATCTACAATAGGTGAATCTTCATCCTTACCCACCTTTTTCCCTATACCCATTGGTGTGACAATTGGTGCACAATCCTCAAAACCAATTTTTTTCAAAATTTCCTTGGCATATTTACTTTGAGATATGAAAATTTGTTTATCTGATTGAAATATTTAAAATATTAAGAAAAATGACAACTCTCCAAGCATAGAAATCTCAAATTCTTTTTTCATATTATCAAATAATTCTTTTGTCATCTTTTCAATATTTCCTCCAAAAATGATGTCAGCAACATATACCATAACAATAAATTGATTCTCACCTTTTGTTTTCATAAAGAGATTACTATCAGTAAAACCTCTCTTGAAACCTTGATCTTGAAGGTACTTATCAAATCTTGCATACCAATATCTAGGAGCTTGTTTCAATCCATAAAGTTCTTTCTTCAATATTCATACATGGCTACTATAATTTTAGAGAATAAATCCCTCAGGACACTCAATGTAGACCTTGTCTTCTAGATTCATGTTTAGGAAGGCTGACGTGATATCCATCTAAAACACTTTGAATTTTTTAAACACTGCATATGTAAGAGACATTCTATTATCCTTTATGCTTGATACCAATTCAAAACTTTCTTAAAAATCTATACCCTCAATCCAAGCATATACTTTACATACCATCCTATCATTATTCTTGGTAACTTCACCATCTTCATTAAGCTTATTTCTATACACCCACTTTATTCCTATCACATTTTTATCCTTTCATCTAGGTACTAATTCCCAAGTATCATTATTTTATATTTGATTTAATTCTTCATCTATAGCCTTAACCTAATGCTCATCATGTCTTGCTTCTAGAAAATTACTAGGCTAAATTTTAGATAACAAAGAAAAATTCACTTGCTCAAATTCACTTACCATCATCCTTCTAGTATAAACTCCTTCATTTATGTTATTGATGATATCAATCTTATTATGATTTCTCTAAACATATTTGGATGGGATCTTGGTGTCCTTTTACTTCTTCTCATCTTTATCTATTTGGAACTTCAATCTTCAGTTCTTCTTCTCAAGAGATTTTAATTCTTTTAAGGCATAAACGAGTTCTCCTTCTAAATTCACCTTAGCTTCATATTTTTCTTCTTCTTGATCATCTATACTTTTGCTTAAAGAGGCATCTTCATATATGGTCATGAATAAAATCTCTTCTTTTGAACTATAGGCATAACTATCTTTAGCTAAGCAAGGATCTTTAGAATATAAACTCTTCTTATCCAATCCCTTCTTGAATTTTCCTTTGAATTTCTTCTTGTATGTAGACTTTCCCTCTTCATTATCACCATTACTTTTATTTGGGCACTTAGCTACAAAATGTATGATCTTTCCATAATTAAAACATTTGAAATTCAATTTTCCTTGATATTTACCTTTTTCCTTTTTCGGCTTACAATTGAAAAGAGCTATGTTGTCATCTTCATCATCGCTAGAGCTATCACTTGATTCTTCAATATTGGCCTTTTCTTTCATTGATGTCTTGAAAGTAGTTTCCATTTTCTAGCATTTCTCTTATTTGGTTTGCATCTTATATGTTGTGAGAAAACTATGTAGGTCATCCATCTTTAGCTTGGCTAGATCCTTTATCTCCTCAATTTTCAAAACCTTTGCATCATATCTCATTGGTAGAGATATCAAAACTTTTTGCACCACTAATGATTCTTCTAATTTTCTCTAAGGCCTTGAATATGGTTAACTATTTTATCAACCTACAAATTATAACTCACTATATTTTCTTCCTCTTCCATTTTCAAACTCT
Source organism: Torreya grandis (assembly GCA_037957365.1). Taxonomy (NCBI): domain Eukaryota; kingdom Viridiplantae; phylum Streptophyta; class Pinopsida; order Cupressales; family Taxaceae; genus Torreya; species Torreya grandis. Next base: position 1,283,511 of record JARHVA010005181.1, on the reverse strand, counting down.
CAAACTAGCTTCTAAAAGTCTGGATCTTAGCTTATTGAGCCTTTCCATCACCTTTCTAAATAGTTTCAATCTTTACCCAGATCTCATGAGCAGATTTCCATTTCATAACTTTAACAAATTTTGGTTCACATAAACCACATAAAATAGAATTTAAATATTTTTCATTATTTTCACTTGCCTTCTTTTTTTTAGAGTAGTCACAAGTGTTTGTGGCTCTTCGTATTCCTCCACAACTGCTTACCAAATGTCAAATACCAGAGACATCAAATAAGTCCTCATCCTTATTCTCCAAAGATCATAATTTGTCCCATCAAACAAAGCTGCCTTATTTTTATAAAAACCTTCATGTGATCCAACCATCATGCTTTCCCTGATCTACCTTAAAGCTATGAAAAAATTACAAAAGGAATTTACTCTAATACCAATTATTAAGCATGGGATATACTAAGAGGGGGGTGAATCATTATATCATATATCTTATAAATCTTTTACTTAATCAAAATCCACTTAACCATATATTAAAGATATGAAATAAAAATGAAATAATATGTACCACACAAGAGAGAGATAGAGACACAAAATTTTTACGTGGAAACCCAAAGTGGGAAAAAACATGGAGAATAATCTCAAGTATATGAAAGAGCACCAACTCAAATTACAAATTTTTCAATTACAAACTTGTAGGAGAACCAACCCCTTTGTTAAGCACCAACATAACAACTATTTTTGAGCACCAACCCACAGGAGCACCAACCCCTTACAAATATTTGTGATCACCAACCCATATGAGCACCAAACCCTCTTGTGAATAAATAACAACTATCTCTCAATATTTATTTTTCACCAAATGATAAAAATCTACAATAGCTCTTTTTATTTTCTCCTCTTTTATTATATAAAAAAATTACAAACCATGCACTCTCTTACATATATTACAAATGGCTTCCCAAGCCTTTATTTATAGATTTCCAAATGACCTTTGGCATTCACCCTTTGTGACTCTTCACTTTTCATGGAAAATGGCACCAAAATTGCATGACACTTTGAATCCTTATATTTGAAAAGTCACATGGTGACCCTTCATAAACAAATGTGTACTTTCCTCTTTTGTATTTATCTTAGTGACCTTTCAAATTCCTTAAGGTGACTCTTCATAGAAAAATGTAGCATACCCTCTTTTGTCTTCACTTAGTGACTCTTTGAATTCCTCAAGATGAAAATTCATGGGAAAATGTGCCCCATTCCTCTTTTGTATTTACCTCATGACTCTTTGACTTCTCCATGTGCCCTCTTTTGACTTTATACAGCCAAAAATATATTTTCTTATATTAAATAAATATTAACATACATTATTCAAGATATGGACATTAAAAGCACTACTAAATTCTATGGGGCCTTTATCACCAATAATGTTAAGCCTTTGACATCAATGACAATATTTACAACACCTATCACACACTAGGCATTAATAAAATAGAAATATGGATCTAATTGGATAATTCTAAAACATCCCATCACCATTTTTATATCTAGTTGGATATGGAAGATCATGGGATCCAAATTCAACTCTAGATTTAGAAGTAAAGAGAACAAATCCATCCACTAACTCAAATTTGATTCATAACAATTGAGATATCGAACACTATTAATACAAGGGGTTGTATTCTTGCATTTAGAAAAGCCTAAACAATATCACTAACGGTTACCACTAATACCTTTGAGAACATTGCATCTCCTCATTATCTAGTTCTCATAAATCACCCCTATATTTTGTGCCTCCTATGCTTAGAGCTTCCTTATTTCCCCTCCATCCCATTATTATGGATGCATCCTTTTCAAACCTAAAGGTCAATCTTGAGTACTAAGATGCCACATTTCTATCTAGCTTGACCAAATTCAAGCATTATAATCACTTATTCAAAGTGGTGGATCAATTTCCCAATGACTTGGGCTCTAACAATGATCAAAAAGAAGATTTTGAGGATGTACTTTGGTCCTAAAAGAAGTGTACACTTTATAGAGATGATTCCAAGCTAGATACATTCCCTTGTGTTGAATTGTTCAAAAACCTCCTTCATACTACCATTTAAGTGTAAGATGGGTTCCAAGACTGGGTGTGTTCACCTAACTCTTAGCACCATATTGTTGATATATTTGGGAATGATTACAAGGTATATTAATCCCTCCAAAACTAATCATTTTCTTACAATGTATCATTGGTGAAGGTTTGGATGGGGACCTACAAAATATAATATGTCCTCCATGACTAGGATAAAAACCTAGACACTAAATGGGTTAACAAGGAGGATATTAATGTAGGCATAATTTACACCTTCGAAGAGGATGTCCAAGTAGGGATGATCTTTTTAAACTAATTTTTAGGGGACCAAGACTACATTCATGTCAATAAGCTATGGGTTTATATTCTCCATATGATCTTCTCACATTATGAAGTGATGTATATGGGAGGATTGATCAACGTCAAGTTGGTCAATGGCATTCCATATGTCTGAGCTAGGATAAATATTTACATGATGAGATACCTTGTGGATAAGGTCTATGAGATGCTATCTTTCAATATTTTGATTTTTATTACATGGGTTTTTAAGTGCTCCAAAATCCATGTGGTCATCTAAAATCTATATAAACACTAGTTATAAAACCACATATAGGAGATATGTGAGAATTTATACCTAGTGGTCTATCAAGTGATCAATGAGGCCCTAATTCCCTAACTATCACAATAAATACATGATTCCATCATCACCATTAAGGACTACTATATTTACAAAGAGGACATCATGATCCATATTATGGGTTTACTCAAGGATCCCCTGTACCTACCATATTTCATCATTACTATCTAGCATATCTAAAAAATACCTACTAAATAGTAGAAGGAATCTTGAGATTTTTCAAACAATGTCAGTAGAAGTTGTACCCACCACTTATGATCACTAATAAACACCATCTATAAGTCCTTCCCTCCAGTCCAAAATATGGTAGCCATGAGGGACTCATTTTCCCTAGAAAGAGACAAGATCTAGTATTCAGACCCCAAAGGGATATTATATCTCATTTGACATGGTATTCATCCCACCTCAATGTCAACTATGGTCATCAAGTAATGGGTAATGATGAGGTCTACCTAGATGTTATCGATGACTAGGGGGTGTTGTCCCACATTATAGTGAAGGAGAATAAAAAAAGAAAGAAGGCTCATGTAGTCCCATCTATGCCTCCTACAAATCCTACTCAGTACATCAAGGATCCAACACTAACTCCTCCTTTTATGTCCAATAGGATCTTGTAGATAATCTCACCACCTTCTCTTGTACTCCAAGTCTAGATCTTCCTCCTTCAATAACTCTAAATCATCATGATTTAGATCCTCATCCACCTATTATATTATCTGATCACACCTTAAACCCCACCTTCTCCTCCTCTATAAAATATATTAATCTTGTTGTGATAAAGCCAAACCCACATTACTTGATGCTAATTAGTCTAGGTGTATCCACCTTAACCACCTCATCCACCAACACCTCATCCCTAAGCCATATAGAACCTAAGATTTAATGTGGATAGTATTATAAGTGAGAGTGTATAGTGAGGATCCCATTAGGAAATAGCTTAGGTTCCCCCTATCACACCTCTCATTTATTTTATTTTCCTTCCACCCCTCACTCCAACCACTTCTCAACTCCTAGTCTTGATACCCATTAGTTTTAATCCACACTTGAAAACCCCCTAAGTGTGATTCCTCTTTTCCCCATTGCACCCACTCTATCATTTGATCAATTACATTTGGTCTTGGTCCTCCTAAGTGTCCTTGCCTCTTAATTTCCATCTACTCCATCCATTTCACAACCTAGAGTTATCCTGGTGCCTTCCTTAGGTGTGCCTTTATAAGTGAGTTCACCTATGACTATTAGGATCATACTTTAAATTATAAGAAACATCTTAATTTACACTCTAATAATCTTAACACCTCCTTCATTATATTTTATTCATCCACCATCAACCTTCATTATTTATATTATCTCTATTGGTACTACTACAACATCCAAAACTAACTTAGGTAAGAGATCAAAGAAGAAGAAAAATGCAACTCACAATCCAAATCTAGCTCAAAGGCCTTATACTCCAGTCCAAAATCCTCCATAATAATTATAATTTCATTTATACCCATTTATAGTACTTATATGACTTGATCTCCAACCCCTCTTTTAATTACATAAGGTGCCATGGGATTTTCCTTTGATCGACCCATCTCCTCCATGTTATTTAATGACTCTTTCTCAAGGTAAATTCCCCATTAAGTGAAATTGACTCAAAAGTAGTGGTAAGAAAAATGTTTCCTTGGGATTCACCCTTTTTCATCACCCTTTCTCTCCCATACCATCACCACCTCCACTTATTTCATCATTCACCCCATCCACTCCCTCTATCTACCCTTTACCTCATCCCCCACCCTTCACCACCATTTCAGCCACCCCTCCTACACTTCACTCAATTTGGGGATGGTCCCAAGGTCATAGGAATTATAGATGACTTTCGAGGGCAACCTAGAAATATAATAAATCTTTGACTAAGATTTTAAGAGAATGAAGAGGACATTGATGTAGAGAGTCATCAAAGAGGGGAACCCAATGGTTTGGTAAACCCATTACGATTTGATTTACCTACAAAAAAGTGAAGAATTACACTAGGGAAGAAAGTATGGTTGAGAACCCAATTTATGTTATCTAATAAACTCATAATATGTTTGAAAATATCCTTAAGGACATGTAAATCCAAGTCTAAACCTTGGAAGCATAGGTGAAAAAATATGTTTTTGTTAGACTGATTGGGTAGGTCAAGGATGCCAACTTTCTAATTTTATTATTTTTTTGGAAAGTAGTGGAGACTTTAGCTGAAAATAATGTGTTAATCTAGTACATGTAGTCTTACTTGGAGAGGATTCTTGAGATATATAAAAAGTATTGGAAGCTAAAATTTGTAATCAACAAAGGCATGTTCTCATAATTGAAACTAATACCAACCTTAGATTTGGGGTTGTATCAAACATATGTTAGGAATCTGAGGGATGTAATGGAAGAGTGGATGGTCATGGCTCACACTACAATTAAACCCTTAGAAGAGGGGAAGAAGAAGATATTAACCTGCTTTAAAGATGTTAATATATCTATTCTATTCTACCTAGATGGAACCATTTAAGACTAAGGGGAATATAGAGTCCACCTAGGTTAATTCAACCAGGGTATGAGGTTGAAGGTTTCTAGAGAAAACTAGGAAGGGGATCATATTATGCTATATATATATATATCAATGAAATCCATATAGAGAATTGACCAAGTTTCTAGGTTTTGGTTGTCACTGGAATCACCCATCCATATCTACTAGAGAATGGCAACTCAAGCCAAGGTAATCTTTAGGGAGCCCCTAATGAAACTTTCTAAGATGGACAATGATTTTTACCTTATGGTGGTTGTGTTAGAGGCTAGGGATACCATATCAAATAAAATAGAAACCAAACCTTCACATCCACCTCCACACATCAACTAGGTAAACACTGCATATCTTTTACATATTTTTAGGGATTTATTTATTTTGAATTATGGTTATAACTATCATGTGTGGCCATAATGACCTAGTAAGGCATCTTCATTATATTGGAGGTGATCCCCATCCTTATCTATATATGGAATAACCATATTTTAATATAGAGATAAAGTAAAATTACTTGAAAGTGCTGTCAAATTATGAGTATGTTAAGATTGGTTTAATGGTAATAACATGATAACTACTATTTGATTATGAAGCATCCTAGAGACTAGTTTATCTATTACTAGGGCTAGGTCCCACCAAGGCCGATTGGTAATTCCCCTCTAATTTTCCATAGAAAACCTAGGATTAACCAACATAAAGCTACTCTGATTCCCATCAATTCATCCAAACAACCTATCCCAAAATTTTAGCCTAAGATGGCCTAGTTATCTATCTCTACCATTAACATCCTAGGAATCATCCATGATTTACGTAGGAACCCTGAGAGGTATCTTCTAATTTCAAGTTTGGCATGGGATAAAATAAATATGTTGACATAAAATCCTACAAAACTACCATAAGGCTTCTAAATTTAGAGCATGAATATGTGGTGTGCAAGATTTTCCATTTTACTCTAATGGACTCAACATATGATTAGTTATTAAACCTTCTTAAAGATGTTATCTTGAGTTGATACCATTTTAGTACTAATTTCCTTAACCAATTTAGGTAAGAAATAGAGCCCAATGTCTTATACCAACACTTTGATTGTATTACTAAGGATCCTAATGAGCCCATTAGGAATTTCAATTCTTGGTTCAAGAAGATGTATAGCTAGGTAACCATGCCTTATCAACCCAACCCTCAGTTAGCCCTTGAAATGTATAAGAACATGATAAACCCTTAGAGAACCATGTTCCTAAGGAGGGATGCATATATAGTAGACTTATACACATCTTATATATGGGACATTAAATTAGATAGGAAAATGTATCCTCAAGGTCACATGATGAGCCCCACTCCTAGTGTGATACCATAAATGTCTGCATTGAACTTCTTACCCAACATTAATCATAATTCCCCAATGCTTCAACCACTCTTTACAATGCATCAAATACCACTAGGTCATCCTAATTCAAACCAAAAAATATGATTCCTTAACCCAAAGAGCCATGAACTAACCCCTCAGACTCAACATTAGTTAATGTTGGTTGTAACTAACAATACCCAAAACAAACCTCAAGAGTCCACTAACACTGAGTTAGATTTCATTCAATGGAGTAAAAAACTCAATAATGACTTACAAGGGATAAAGATATAGGTGAGCAACTCTAATAAAAAAATTTCCAATAATAACATCACATATCAAAGACCAAATAAGAAATATAATCATCTTCACAAACTCCCATAACCTTTACCCAATATACTATGCAAAATTATCATTGAGTTAAAATTAATTAATTGGTGTCAATTACATAACATAATAACACATGGTAAAATAGAATGAATGGATTTTATTTTTAATTTTGAGATATTATAGAAGGAAATGGAAGAATATGAGGTGGTCCCCAATCATCTAGAATCCTCTAAATTATATAAGGCCCATATTATTACTATGGTGTTAGAGACCATAGATTTCCCTAGCTAGGAAGAAAATGAGATAGAGGAGGGTATTAGTGAGGTGAAAGTGTTTCATCAATTCCAAAGGTGTAAATACACCCTTAGGAATAGGCAAAAAAAAACCCCCTTACTACCTCAACACCCCTAGTAATGGTGCAACCCCATTAGACCAAAACACTAAAAATTCCCCACCTCTAAGATCTCAAGAACATAAGGCACCTATGTAAACCAAACTAATCCAAATTAAATGAGGTTATAATATAGTAAAATTTATTAAAAATATCAAGGCAGACATCACCCTGCATGAGCTTGCTCAAATCATTGAGCAATGGGATATCCTACTAAAGTCTTTAACTTTAAATCTAACCCCATAGGCCCAACCAAAACTAAGAAGAGCACACACCAATGTGATCATTCAAAAAAATAATCTGGAGGTTCCCCCTTTCCTCTTAACCATCTATTTTTTGTAAATAATGTACACAACTACTTAGTGGATTAGGGAGCCTTGGTCAATGTGATGCCAATAGACATATGTGAGAAACTTAGGTTAGCCCCCATAAAATTAGACAAGGTAGTGTCAGGCTAGATAACTTAAAATTGAAAGTGATATGTGAACTACTAAATTCCTACATCTATTTATATTCTAATCCTAGGATGAAACACTTCATAGACATTCAAGAGGTGGAGATCCCCAAGGCCTATTACATGATACTTAATAGAGATTGGTCCAAAGCTCTAAATGGGTACATAGACATAAACTTATCCCATATGTGTTTATCATAAAGATGAGTAGTCAAAAAAACAAGGTATATATATAACCACACATGAAACATATAATAACTAAGTACAACACCATTAATGAGAAGGTAAAACTAGTTTCCATAGACCTAGGCATCTACACACTGAGCATAAATCCACCCAAAGATCAAACTAGTCACATCATGGGCCTATTAAGCTTATGGTCTCTTTATGTAGATGAATCTCATTCTAAATAAGGTATAAATTATGGCGTTCTACTTATTCATCCCTAAGGGATAAAACATCTAGCATCATATAGGTTGTAGTTTCCCTAGATAAATAACCTAACAGAGTATGAAGTTCTAATACTTAAATTGTAATTCACATTGAAACATAAGGTAAATAAACTAAGAGTATTTAATGATTCTGAATTGGCGTTCAAAAATATTAATACTAAATTTCATTTCAAGATATCATACCTCAAATTGTATAGGCTTATGACTTAGGACTTGATCTAAATGTTTAATGCATTTAACATCATCCCCATTCCCCAAGGATGAAAGCCAAATGGTATATTCACTATCATATATAGTATAAAACCTAACTCCCTTGGATGAAACTAATCTACAAGATTTATTTATGGATATCATCCCAAGTTCCTCTATCATAGACAATGTGGCAAATTTCTAGGTCTTCATAGATGACCAATAGACCATCTAATTCCTTAGTAATAAGGAAAAATTTGAGTCCCTATTTATAGATGAGAAATACATAGATAACCTTGGGAATGAAATGAATTGACATGGGATCAATAACATTCATGGGAACTTGATCCTAAAGGGAATGATCTCATTGGAAAGAGAATTCAATGTATTAGACCCCACTTTCTAAGAAAAAAACCCAAGTTCAAGGAAAAAGTGCCAATTAATCAACTTAGGTCTTACACAAAATCCCTATATGGTTTATGTGGGTCATAATTTTATTTACCACTAATTATATAATTTAAAAAGGTTACCATTGAGATATAAGGAAGTAATTTCTTAGGCCTATGAAGACCTTAAGGTCTTCAAACTGAGAGTAATCACTCATACTATCCCCTTAAAACCTAGTCACAACCCTTTAAAAAAAGATAAAGGATAGTAATCCTATCCTATATCCCTTATTACATAAGTAATTTCATAATTTTATCTCTATATTGATAACTTTTCTAGTTCTCCACTCCACCTAGGTGGTCAACCTAGTCCTGGTGTGAAAGAATAATGGAGAAATTCGGCCATCCATGGATTTTCAAAACTTAAACTAGGCCTTAGTAAAGACAATTACCCATTAAGATCCATTTATGAGGTGATCCAAATGGTGAGTGGGTCTCAGATGATGTCCTTTTTGGATATTTTCTTAGGATATAACTAGGTCTTAGTCAACCCTAAAGATATAACTAAGACTTCTTTCACCACCAAGTTAGGAACTTTTGCTTATAAATGAATGCCCTTTGGGTTGATCAACATTGGTTACACTTTCCAAATGGTGATGGACTTTGATTTTTAAGTAATAATAGGTAAATGTATAAAATATAAATGGATGACCTAACTATGTTTTCAAAATATAGGTCTAATCTGTATGCCACTTAGAGAGGGTATTTGAAATATGTAGAAGGTATGGCATTTCCTTAAACCCAAAGAAGAGTGTGTTCAATGTCACCAAAGGTAATATTATTGATCACATTGTCACCAATAATATATTATTATTAAACCTAAAAGGATGGATGTAATTTCCAAATTGCCTTTCCTAACAATAAGAAAGAACTAAGATCTTTCTTTGGGAAAATAAACTTTGTGTGTAAATTTATTTTTGGGTTTGTTGAGATAGTATACCCCTAAATTCCATGTTAAAATAGGATGAGAAAGTGGAATGGAATTTATAATCAAATAAGGTTTTACAAGATATTAAATACGTTATTATGTAAGCCATGGTATTCATCATCCTAGACTATACACAAGATTTATATATCTATCCCTTTGCTTTAGAGCACACCATTTCTACTTGCCTCACCCAAAGATTAGAAGGAAAAGAGCACCCCATGGATTTTATGATCACTAAAATTAAGGATTCTAATCTTAAATATTCTACTCTAGATAAACATGTCTACACCTTAGTTAGGGTGGTGAATAAATTTAGACATTACATCTTCCAAAACAAAATACACATTATTGTCTCAAACTTGACTATAAAATAGATGCTAGGGTAGAATGAGGTTGGTGAAAGAAGAGGCCAATAGATGACAAAATTACAAGTGTATGGCTTATAAATCAAGATAATCAAGTTGGTTAGAGGATAAGGACTTAGTCATTTAATAATAGAGATAGACTCAAGGATTATGATACACCAAGTGAATTGTACTACAATCATACTAGTAAACCTAAACCATACACTTTTTACTCTATCAAAGAACACCTATGGGACTCAACTACACATAGAAGAGGGCCATGCCATTAAAGGATATGCAATATATTTTAAATAAGGGAATTATCTTCATAAGAAACCATGAAAAAATCTATCTCTAATGTGTATCACAAGAAGAGGCCAAAGAAACAATGGCAAATTTCCATGAAAGATTGGGAGCTGACCACCCTATAAAAAATGCCATGGCTCATAAAGTTATTTAGGATGGGTAATTATATCCCATATTATTCAAATATTTTCACACCCATATATACTTATGCCATTAGTGCCAAAACTTTACTAAGAGAGAAAAACATACAACAATGCCACTATAACCCATTGAGGAGTCTATACCATTTACACAATGGGGATTAGATTTTGTTTTGATCATCAACCCCAATTCATCAACCAATCAAAATTTAATTTTTACAAGCATGGATTATTACACTAGGTGGTTTGAAGAAGTTAAAACTAAAATAAGCAATACTAATGAAGTCATCAAATTCCTTGAGAACACCCTAACCACATGTTTTGGTTTCCCCATTTATTTAGTATATATAATTGTCCCACCTTTCAATTTATAGACTTCACAAAATGGGTCTGTGATAATGAAGTCATGCTAACATTCTCATGTAATCACTACCCATAAGGGAATAGATTGATTTAGTCCATTAATGATAATTTGATTGACACCATTATGAAATTAGCTAGAGAAAATCCCTAAGAATGGCACTCATTGCTAAAGTCTAACCTATGGGTTGACTGCACTAGGTATAAACAATCCTTCAAAATCTCTCTTTTATTTCTAGTTTATGGATTGGAGTCAATCATGTTGGTCATGCTCAGGATTCTAACTTATAATTTTATAAAAAAATTCATATAAACATATTATAAGGTGGATTCTAGACTCCTTAACCTAATTCAGTTATAGTAATCCTAGGATGAACCTCTTCTAAGCTTTAACAAACACCAAAATATAATCAAAAGGTGGTTTGATAATAGGTCAAAGATAAATACATTTAGAATCTCTAACTTGGTCCTAATATGGGACAAGGCTCATGAAAATAAAGTCCAACATTCAAAATTTTATTCCCTCTAGATTGGACCATACAAAATAGATGAAATCCTAAGATAGAATGCCTTATGTCTCAAATATATCAAGGGTAATGAGCTACCACTTATAATAAATACGTAGTTTTATAACACTATTTCTTAGTTGTCCCCTCCATGTAGTTTTTAAGTGATCCAGGCATAAGTGATAATGTATATATTAGATAGGATTTTTTTATGTTGTGTGTTTGGTTTCACTATGTGTTTTCCTTTTATTTTATTTTTTTCCCCTCTGGATCCATATATATTTTATTATGTTCCTCTGATGTTGAGACCTTGTTAGTAACTACTCCAAGTGAAGGCCAAAGCTTAGAAGGATTGTTAAAAATAGGAAGACCAAGATTTAAAACATTGATCTAACAAATTTTAAGATGGTAATTAAAACTTTTGACATTTGATATCTGAGAGGCCAATGATTCTAAAAGGAATACATGGATTTTAGAACATCTAACATCCTGATAGATCCACCAAACTACAATTAATATAATGTCTCAATTAAATACCAAACTATTCAAGCAAATCAAAGACTGACTGGGTATTCAAAGCTTACTCATCATCTATTCATCCCTAGATTAGTCCCTAAACCTTAACGAATCAAACTAATCATTTATATTATTTTAATAGGGAAGCTTGGAAAGGGACAAAAAATCATGTAAAATCTAAAATTTGAGTCTAGCTTGAAAGGGTTAAATAGGCAATTTCCCACATAGGATTTCTAGCCTTGATGGTAGTGAAACAAGGTCATGAACATGACTAAAGGCATTTATTTCAAGGATATGGACACTCATCTATTAGTAGAGAAATTCCCCAACCATCTCCCCTCTAAGACATCAATTCCCTAGATGAACCTTGATAACAAGTATAACCTCGATTACTTGAATAAAATTTGGGATTAAATCAAAAAGAAAAACCAATTATTACACACTCTTATGGCCATCTCTAAGGTGAAATCTTAGTATGTCACTTATTATTGAGAGACATAAGTTCCTCATCTTCTCTTTTATGAATACATATCTATCTTACAACCTTTGTGTTGAGAAAGGAAAAGAGAATAAATTGGTTGGGTTCTAAGTACTTGTCATCACTTTCCCTATGGAAGTCACCATTTATTATGGCCAACACACCCCCTTTTGTTTGAAATGGGGGACCCCTATAAAATCATAGGAAATAGATATCCAATGTTATTTATTTTGACTCTTATTGGTTTTGCCTAAGATTTAATCTTTTGAATATATGTCACCCTTATTTCCCTAAGCATCGATAAGACTCATTTATTTTTATAACTAACGTAGACTTGTGTTTTTATAAATTATGATGCTAACAATGGAGGTCTATTTCAACCAAAATTCCTAGAGTCTCATTCTTTTCTTGGAAAAATAGACCCATCACCTTTCACTACAAATTTAATTCTTAATAAAGGGCACATATTAAATGCATTACATATATTTTTACTTATTACTTATTCTTTTTGTGTATTTTGTAGAGCCCAAGAGATCTTGACCAAATCAGGAGGCACCACATTACCTAGTTTTATAATGGATAGTCTTTGGACCTATTAGAGATGTTAGAGCCTAAGAGAATTTGAAAAAATGAAGAGCTACCACATCACCTAAGATCTAGAGTGGCCAATCCATAGACATATCAGAGATATCAAATCTTAGGAGAGCATAGATGAATCAAGAGGCACCATGTCACCTAGTGTCAAAATGGCTAGTCCCCAAACCTATAAGAGATATCAAAGCATCAACAAGCCCATTTAAATCAATAAATGCCATGTCACCAAGTGTCAGAGTGACTACTCCCTAAAACAATCAAAGATGTTAGAGCTTGGGATAGCTTGGCCAAATCAGGAGGTACCATATCACCTAGTGTTAGAATGGATAGTCCCTAAACCTATCAAAGATGTTAGAGACTACAAGAGCTTGATATAATTAGGAGGTATGAAATTTAATAGTGTCAAAATATCTAGTCCTTAAACCTATCAAAGATGTCATAACCTAGGAGATCCTGACCAAATTAGGAGGCACCACATCACCTAAGTGTTAGAGTGACTAATCTATGGACATGTTAGAGATGTCAGAGCCTAGTAGAGCTTGATCAAATTAGGAGGTGCCATACCAAAAAGTATTAAAGTGGTTAATACATAGACCTATCAAAGATGTCAGATCTTGGGAGAGACTGATTGAATTAGGAAGTGCCATGTTTCCTAATAATATAGATAAACTAGAAGCTACCTAAGGCCCAAAGGAGGTTAGAATAAAGTACAAATGAGACTAGATAACCAATCAAAATGTGTCACATGACCTTAGGTGACACATTACCCTCATTAAGGGTATGGCATAGAGCACAAAGCCATTCCTAGGTGTTAACCATTAGTATGATGACCAATGAGAAGACAACATGTGTTAGAAAGTGGGATTTAAATAAGAAACGTTTAAGGGAGTGATCATGTGCTTACCATGTACTGGGCATTAAAAAAACATAAATCTAGTCTTGAATAGATATTTTTAAAATATCCATCTTATTTTATATATTCAACTATTGGTGGAAGATCATGGGCTCTAAATTCAACTCTAGATTTATAATTAAAAAGAGTAAATCCAACCATAAACTCAAATTTGAATTCATAGCAAGTGAGATACCAAATTCCATCAATACAAGGGGTTGTATGCATGAATTTATAAAATACTATGGAAATCTCACTAATGGTTACCATTATTACCTTTTAGAACACTCCAACTCCTAGTTTTCCAATTCTCATAGATCACCCCTATATTCCATGTGTCTTATGCCCAGAGATTCCTTATTGCCCCTCCACCTTAATACAATGGTTGCATCCACTTCAAACCCAAAGGCAAAACATGAGTACTATGATACCACACTCCCAACTAGTTTAACCAAATCAAAGCACTAAAATGACTTATTCAAACTAGTCAAGTAAGTATGTATGGAATCAAGCTCTAAAGATGACCAACATATAGAGTTTTAGGATGCCTTTTTGTCTTAAAAGAAGTGTAGACTTCATAGATCCTCTACTAATCCAAAGACATTCCCTTGCATTGACTTGTTTGGTAACCTCATTCACACCACTATTTGAGTGTCAGATGGGGTCCACGACTAGGTGTGTTTGCTTAAATCTCAGCACTAGATTGATGATATCTTCAAAAATTATTACAAGGCATACTACTCCCTCCTGGACTACACCTTTTCTTATGATGTGGTATCGATGAATATCTTTATGGGGACCTATCAAATATATGTCATCCTTCAAAACAAGGTTGAGAACCTAGATGTTAAATGGGTTAATAAGGAGGACATTAATGCATACATGGTTTACACCTTCTAGGAGGAATTTTGGGTAGACATGATCCCACTTAACTAATTGTTCAAGGCCAAGGACTACTTACACATTAATGAGATCTATGTTCCCATCCTCCATATGATCCTCACATTTTTTGAAGTGATGAATATGAGAGGATTGATCAACTTCAAGCTAGTTAATGTCATTATAGATGCTTGAGCTAGGAGTAATTTATACATGATGAGCTAGTTGATGGACATGGTATGTGGGACACTCTCTTTCAATCCTTCATCTTTTCTTTCATGGGTTATTAGGGGCTTCATGGTCCATGTGGTCATATAAAAGATATATGGACACTAGTTTTATAACCAAATCTAGGATATATGTGAGTATTTATACCTAGTGGTCTATTAAGTGATAAATGAGGCTCTGATACCCTAAATATCACAAGTAATCTAGGAATCCATCACTACCATCAGATATTACAAACATTATAGAAAGGACACTATGATCTCACTTGAGGGTTTCCTCAAGGATCTCCTTTGCCTACCATATTTTATCCTAGAATTTCTATGAGAGTAGGAAATCACCTACTAGCTAGTGGAAGGCATCTTCATATTTTACATATAATGCCAAAAAAAGGTGTGCCACCTCTTTTGATCACCATAAAACACTATATCTACAAGGCCTTTCCTCCAATCCATAAAATGGTGGGTGGGTGGGAATCCTTCACCCTAGAAAGAGATAAGATCTATCATTAGAACCCTAAGGGGATAATCAGAGGTCACTTTCATGGTATTCATCCTATCTTAATATCAACTATGGCTATCAAGTAGAGGATGATGATGATATTTACTTAGATTTCTTTAATGACTAAGAGGTATTATCTCAGATCATAGGAAAAAATAAGAAAAAGGAAAAGAAGTCTTAATCAAGACCATATACACCTCCTCCAGATCTTTCTTGGTCTATGGAAGATCTATCCCTAATTCCTCTTATTATCTCTTAGAGGATCTTGTAGGGAATCCCACCACCTTTTCTTCCTCATGCTCCAATTCTATCTCTACCTCTTATAATATTTCTTTATCCTCATGCCTTGGCTCCTTATCCACGTAATCTAGTCACTCATGTTATACCTCCACTTTTTCTTCCTCTAATAAATATATTAGTCTACCTGAGATAAAGCTAGACCTACACTACTCAATGCTAGGTATCACAGGCATATCCACCTTAACCACTAACACCTCAACCTCAAGATGCATAAAACCTAAGGTTGGATGTGGATAATAGTCTAAGGGAGAGCCTAGAATGAGGCTCCCAATATTGACTAGCTTAGGTTTCCCATCTCATACCTTTAGTTTCTTCCATTTCCATTCCACACCTCACTCATGTTTATTTCCAACTCTAGATAGTAGCACCCACTAATTCCACTCCACTCCCTCAAGACCCCCAAGTGTTGCCTCATCTTTTCCCCATTTCATCCTCTTCATTATTTTCCTAAGTACCTTTGGCCTCATTCCTCATTTGTGTCCATGCCTCTTCATTCTGATTTTCTTCATCTAGTTCATAACCCAAAGTCTTCTTAGTGTTTTCCTTGGGTGTGCCTTTATTAGTGAGTACACCTATAACTATTAAGAGCATACCACCATTGGTAAGAACCCTATTGATTATTACTCTAGTCATACTAATGCCTCCCTTATTATATATAAGTCCTTCACTATTAACTCTCATAGTCCATATTATCTTAGTTGGTCCTTCCACTATACCATCTGGAGCTGACCCAAGTAATAGACTAAAGAAGAAGCAAAAGTAAACTCACACTTTAGATCTAGTTCAAAGTCCTTTCGATCCAGTCCAACATCCTTTTTATGCCTTAATAGTTCATATGGACCCAACTATACCACCTTAGTGCCTTATTCCCTAACCCCCTCTTTCCATTAGCCAGAGCACCATAGGATTAGCCTTGAACAAACCCATCTCTTCCCTATTATTTAATGAGACTTTCCTATATAAAATTTACACTTAGGTAAACTTGACTCAAGATCAATGGTGGGAACAAATGTTCCATTGGTCCTCCCCCTTTATTATTCACTCTTTCTCTCCCATGCCTCTTCTACCTATACTATTTTCTTCATTCGCCCTATCCACTTCCTCCATCTCTTATCCACCTCATATTTCATGCTTCACCATTAGTTTAGGCACCCATAATACACCTCCTACAACCTTAGGGATGGTCCCAATGTCACAGGCACCAAAGATGAATGCCCAAGGTGACATAGACATATAGTGAAACTTTGACTAAGCTTCTAGGAGCATGAAGAGGACATTGATGCAGAGGTTCATCCAAGATGTGAGCATGGTGGTTTAGTAGACCCATCAATATCTATTATCCCTCACTAAGGTGAGAATTTCCATTAGGGAAGAAATAATTGTTGAGGACCCACTCTCTAGTTTTTGGACAACTCATGATATGTCTAAAAATATCCTTGAGGATATGCAAAGCCAAGTATAAACCTTGGAAGCTTAGGTGAAAAGATATTTTCTCAAAAGATTAATTAGGTAGTCAAATATGATCTCTTACTACTTTTATTAGTTCTTGGGAAAGTAATGGAGACTCTAGATGAGACCAGTGTGCTTATCTAATGGACCTAGACTTACTTGGACAAAATTGTCAAGATATATGGGGAGTGTCAAAAGTTACAAGTGGTAATCAACAAAGGCATGTTCCCAAAGTTGAAACTAATACCAACCTCATAATTAGGGTTTTATCAGATATATTCTAGGATTATGAGGGTTGTAATGAAGGAGTGGTTGGTTGTGGATCACACTATAACTAAACCCTTGGAAGAGGGAAAGAAGAAGATATTTACCTACTTCAAAGAGGTTAATATCTCTATGTTATTCCACATGGATGGCACCCTCCTAGACTAAGTAGAATTTAGAGTCCACTTGGGTCAATTCAACCAGGTAATGAGGGAGGTCACTAGAGAAAATTAAGAAGGGGCTAGGGTGGTATTGGATCTATCAATGTAGTTCATTGTGAACATTAACTAGGTTTATAGGGTCTATTTGTTAATGAAAAACCCTTCTAAGTCTACCAGAGACTAGTGACTCAAGATAAGTTAATATTCAGGGATCCCCTAATGAACCTTGAAAAGATAGATAAGGAGTTTGACCTCATTAAAGCTAAATTGGGTGTTAGGAATGCCAAATAAAAGTAATTAGGAGTTGGACCTTCACAACCACCTATACACATTAAGTAGGTGGTCCTCGAAGATCTATTATGGGTTTTTAAATATTTATTTATTTTAATATTTTAGGTATAATTGTATCTATATTAAGTGGCCATCATGGCCTAAGATGGGATCTTCATGTTATTTATAGGTGATCCCCATCCATGTATATATAAGGAAGAACCATATTATCATATAGAGGTTAGCTAACATTTCTCAAAAGTGCTGTTGGATTATAGTCAAGATTTCACCTACATTTTCTTTCATCTCTCTAGACTATAAAGTTTTCCTAGATCAATTATTATAAAACCACTTACTTATTTTAATGAATATAATTCCTATTTTCTATAGAGGGTTTGATTTATCTCTCAATTCTCTTTGATTTCTATTTTTGAGTGATTTTCAATGCTAGGTTAATTAGATTAATACTTTTTTACTTTATGTGTTATGGTTATGATTTGATTAGAAATTATAATCATTGTGTTAATTATCTCATTTCCCTTTTTTAGTACTATTAATTTGTGTGTTAATCTATAAATTACCATGTGTTGGTTATGTGTGCATTACTATAAACTCCTAGTACTCATCTTTAGTGAGATCTCATATCAAAGGCATAATCCTAATTCCCTCAGACTCTTCCCACTATATTTTATTGGAGTTATACCTTTAGTGAAACTTAGTATATATTGGTACAATTTTGTTAGAGTTGCCTAGTTCAATGATCAATGCATTGAGTTAATTCTAGATCTAGAGGCTCCTTTTTCTGCCTTATCATTCCCTCTCTTTTGTGTTTGTTCCTTAAAATTGAGATACTCTTTCCCATTGTATTTATAAATAGAAATCATGATACCCAGACTCTTATTATAATCTCTGACAATTATAACTACATGTATATACTGTAAATTGAACTTTTGGTGGTGATAGTGTATCTCTTAGAGACTATTCATGAAGACATTATCTGTGAAGTCAAATACCTATAGCCATGTTATGGGCTGATCCCAGATCAATCCTAAAATGGAGAATGAAAGTCCATAGTTGTCCCCACCTTCCCTTTTAGGTAATTCCCAATCTCATGGGCTTTTCATGAACATAGGAGATTAGATTTAACAATGGTGCCTACTACTAAATGGATAACTATTCACATGGTTATTGCATTAGAAACATAGAATGGGTGGAAAGTACATCAAATAGATTTCAAGAGTGTATTTTTAATGTGAAATAAATTATGAAGTCTACATGACACAACTACACGTTTTTTAGGTAGTCTATGATAAACATAAGGTGTGTCCATTCATAAAAGCATTGTATGGGATCCAAAAGCACCAAGGGCTTGGTATTAAAATATGGATTATTATTTGTAGAAAATTAGTTGTGTATAGTGAAATAGATGATAGATTATATATACAACTGTAGGGATATAAGTAGGCTATTTTTATCCTATATGTTGATGATTTGTTTATCACAAAAAATGATTACAAACAGAATAATTATATGAATAAGAACTAAATTAAGGCTTTGATATGACAAATCTTCATATTATTCACTATTATTTAGCCATACATGTAATTCATAAAAATAAAAACCTTTTGGAGGCATAAATTGAGAGTTGTTTGCCTTAAATAAGGTGAAAAAAATACCAATTTTTTCCATATATCAAATATTAAACACATAATATTTAATATTATCTCTAAAATAATTATGGATATGGTGATTATTGATATGATCTAAATATTATCAAGAAGGAAGACATAAACTTATTTAGAAATCCTTTTTAGGGGAAAACAATAGTAATGAGGAGGTGTTTAAAATAATTATTGATTTGATCTCAACAATCATAAATTTAGTTGACATAAATATTATGTTTAATTTTTTAACTATTGATGAGTTTAAATTTATAGTCTTTTCCTTGTAAGGAGACAAAACACTAAGTCTTGATAGCTTTCTCATAGCATTTTTTTACCAATTCTATGAAATTGATAAGATGGATGTGAAAATAGTTATAAAATAATTATAAACCTATAGGAAAATTTATAAAGGAGTTGAATAATACATTTATTGATTTGATTCCTAAAAATCAAAGAGCTAAGGGATAAAAAAAATAGACCTATAGGTTTGTGTAACACAGTTTATAATTTTTTCACCAAAATTATGGATCTTTGCATCCAAACTTTTCTTCTAAAACTTATTTGTAATTAATAGGGTATTTTAAATAAGAATTTAAATTCAAGATGAAATAATAAATATCCATGAGATGATTTACTCTATGTAAAAATGGAAAAAATAAGGTATGGTGTTAAATTTAGACATGAACAAAGTGTATGATCAAGTTTCATGGGAATTTCTTGATGTAGATTTTGATATATTTGGTTTTCATCATCATCTTATGAATATTTTTAGAACCCGTATATTTAATACCATGTTTTATATTTTGATAAATTATTCCCTTGAATGATTCTTCCCCAATGAAAGAGGATTGAGACAAGGATATCTTGTATTTCCTTTTTTGTTCTTTATAATGGTAGAAGCCCTTAGTAGATATTTATCTACAACCATCATAAGGGGTAAAATCAAAGGGATTAAACTTTTTTTGAGGGGTGGATATAATTTATCATCAATAATTTATTTATGAGACTTTAATTCTAGATAAAACATCAAAAAATGAGGTAAATCAACTCAAGACAATGTTGAAATACTATGAAGAATATTTAAGCTGAAAAATCAATTTGGACAATAAATCTTTATTTTTATAAATACCCCACCTTTTCATTAAAATAAAATTAACATAGTATTGGGTTTTGAGAAAAATATTCCCCTTATAATTATCTTTGTAAGCCCCTCTTTCTTATAAAGTGTCTTTTAAGTATTATATTCTCTATTAGATATGTTTCAATGAAAGCCTATTGGTTGAAAAGAATACTTATTTACATAGACATGTAAGTTAAAACTTGGTAAAAGTACTCTTCAAAGTATCCCTATATATATTATGTCAATTTTGAAAGTTTCCAAGATAAGTTTTGATAATATCGAGAAATTCAAATGAGTTTTCTCTCATTAGGCATGGAGGAGAAGAATAAATTTTCACTAGTGGTATGGTTTTCATTTCTACTTGAAGAGTTTTTTAGGGTTGTGAATCATAAATTTAATCCTATTAATGTATCATTGCTTGGAAATATGGGTTAGATGTTTATTATATAAAAAAATCAATGGTCTAAAATACTTAAAGATAAATACTTAGTAATTTAGGATGATGTAAATTAGTTATGGGATGATACTTTCCAATAAGGATCTTATTTATGGAACTGGTTAGTAAAGAGAAATATGATTTTGGATAAAAGGATTAAATTGAAAATTATATTAGGTGAAATATTTATATTTTTGGGAAGATCAGTGGATTCTTAGTTCCTATCTTATTTTATCATAACCTTGGACTAGAGTTTTAAAAACAAATGGGACGAGGTACAAGGATAACTTTTTTGAATATGCTCAAGATATAAGATTCAGAGTCTATAAATTTTTATCTCTAGAAAATTTACACCAAAAATAGGATAGGATTATCAAAAATCTAAACATACTCCTCAATGGATTTCATGTTTGTAAAATAAGAAAGGAATATAAACTGGTGTGGGAGAACTCCTATGATGTAAATTTTAGGGTTAAATATAGATACATTGTATCCTTCAAGGAGATCTATAATGTATTCTCATGGATTAATATTTGTAATAAGGACATGATTCCACAAATAAAAAATTTATATTGGCTAACTATGCATAATAAAACTCTCACCATTGATAATCTTATGAAAAGAGGTCCTCAAATATTGAAAAAATGTGTTTTATGTGAAATAAATGTGGAATGAACTGCTAATCTACTACTATATTGATCCATTACCTTTAAATATATAGGAATAATCCTTTTTTTATTTAATTTGGACTACGTTCAACCTTTAAATAACCTTTTTAATGTGATACCAATGGAAGTCTCCTTTCAAGAGTCAAAGACTTAAAAAATTATCACATATATCTTTACCACATATATTTTGGGGTATTTGGAAATAAATCAATCAAATAATATTCAAATATAATAAAATAATTAACACACATGTAACTTTGAAATTAACTAATATGTTGAAATAACATTTTGCTTTCTCCAAGTCTAAAGAAAGAACAAGATGAAGGATGGAAACTAGATGATTTATACCAATTGTAATTTAAACATTCTTAGAGATAATAAAAATGATTTAAAAAGGGGTGTTATAAATTTAAATAAAAGTATTTTACACTCTCTAGGATGGGTAAAATTATTTTTTTATGGTGATTCTAATGGGAATCTTGGGACAATAGATGATGGAGGGGTTTTAAGAGATATAAATGGTTGTCTATCAGTTGCCTATGTTAGAAAAAATCATTTTCAATCCAATCATGTAGTAGAAGATACAATGGTGTTATAAGGAGTGCAGGTGTCCAAAGAGATAGGATCTACTCATATAATAATTGAAGGTTACTATTTGAATATTATTAACTACTTAAGTAAGAAATTTGTTCCTAGATGACCAATGAAAAATATTATTAAGGATGCTTTGATTATAATTCAATCATTTTAAGAAAAAGACATAATCCAAACATAGAAAAGGGAATAAAGACTTTAAATTGGTTTGAAAACAATGGTGTTTTAGTAAAAATATCTTAATGTGGAATAATGTGCAAGACATTTTGGTAGAGTTTTGCCAAATTTTAGAGATGGAAGAATGTTGTATTGAGGAAGGACCTCATGTTGGTGAATTTAATTTTGTTTCAATTATATTAAGAATTAGTTGGGTATTGGTATGGCACCTAAAGTTAATGTTTGTCATTAAAAATAGGGATGACATGTATTACAATCATTCTTACCTTTTGGGAACTAGAGAAAGGATTACAATTCTCATACTAAATCCTAACCCATTATAATGGGTTTAAATTCCATTGTTGGAGATAAGGGATTTATTTATCCATTAGAATGTGGGGATATTATTTTAAATCATTTTAAATTTTAGATTATAAGGTGAAGTATTTTTAGGACAAAATCTCTTATAATAATTAAAGAAATATATGTTTCATGGGAAGATATCATTGTAGGGTTGAGACATACAATGTGGCACCTATTAAAAAAAGGAAGAAAATTGGAGGACTTGGAAGATGGAAGACTTATGAATTACATGGAAACCATCCAAGGACTTGATCCACATATCTCAATGGAATTTACAAGAGCCTAGAAAGGGAAGTTTATAGACATGAGGGTAGTTTCAATTCTTATAAGTGAAGAACTCATTTCTAAAGTTACATGAATTAGTATGTTAGAAAATATCTTGTAGGAATCAAATAAATATGTGTCATGTGAGGAGATAATTTTAGGGTTGATACATCCAATGTGGTGGCTATTAAAAAAAGGAATAAAATTAGAGGATTTGGAAGATGGAAGACTTATGAGTTACATGGAAACCATACAAGGAGTTGATCTACACATCTTAGTGGAATTTTCAAGAGCTTTATGAAGGGAATCTTTGGATATGAGGGGATTTTAAATTAGTATAAGTGAATAACTCATTTATAAATTTACATGAATTAGTATGTAAGGGAGGAAATACTAAAAGTAAAAAAGGGACAAAATTAAGGAGGTTGATGAATTTCTTGAGGAGAAACTGAATGACTTTCATGGGGTTATTTGAGAGAGTCCATTACATGTCCTTGGTATGATGTAGATCATAAAATTAAGAGGTATATTACCATGGTGGGAAGATATATATAGTATTGTCTTACAAATTTTCTATATTAAATCATTTTCATAGTAAAAATGTTATCACTTTTCTTTTCTACCTAGTATTATTGTATGAAAATTTTGTCATTGATGTCTAGTTAAGGAAAGTTAGTATCCCCTTATTTCAAGAGTTGATATTTTTTATTTTTAACTATGATAAATATTTGTCACTTAGACCATATCCCACTATCAGAAAATTTGAGTATGAAAAGGAGAAAGTGGTTGTTAAATGGGGAGTGAAGGGGAGCAAGTCAAAGACTATATCCATCAAGATTCCAAGGGTGAAAAAATAGGACACTGGTAATAAATTCCCTGTAGTTATATATTTGGTCTCAAAGGATGATTAGGTATAATTTGAGTCGAGGAAACAAAGAAATTTTTTAGTTATCAAGGATATTGAAGCCCTAAAACCTTTACAAGTTGACACCCCACCAAAGGAAGTTGAGTTGAAAGAGGTGAATTCTGAAGGTTTTAGAGACACTAAAGGTAAAAAGAGATTCTTTGAAGATAGTGGTGAAGAGTTAAAGGAGAAAATTACATCAATGTCATATTATTTATACCTTCATATGAGGATTATGAATGAGAATGATGAAATCAATGACCTTGTTAAGAATATTCAACATAATTTAGTTGGGAACCCAAGCCATGACTACCTTTAGAAATCCAAAGGTGAGAATTATACCACCATATAGAATATTAGGCAGCTATAAGGGAACATTTACAAATTATTAAGTGAAAAATCTCAACCAAAGGAAAATATTAGGCATACTTTTCAAATCAACAAGTTGACCATATAAATCTATGTTTCTAATATTAATCTATTAAAGGAAGTGATCAAGTTTGGTAAAGATGTTGAAGGTATCTATATGATGAGTAAAAGGAACATAGGAAATTTGACTAAGGTGGAGAAAGGTGACATTGGATACTTAGATAAAATCCTTGTTGTTCTGGACATAAAATGGAATGCATGTCTTAATGGACTTGATGCCTAGTTTTAGATATTTTTGGTTTGGTTTTATATATTTTTTGGTTTGTTATTATTTTTTTCTTATATTTGTTTATTTTTTGTTTATCAAAAACATTATCTTAGCTCTAATATTATATTTTTATTTTTGGATTTTTTGAATTTTCACATGATCCATGTAAAAGGGAAGGGACCCTTTCAAAACCCTCACTTTACCTTTATAAAAAATAAAAGAAACTTATATATAAAACTAATACTTTTTTGAGTTACAAGAATTTTTTTGTATTTTTGAGTGTAAATCTACACTTAAACCTATAAAAATTCAATTTAAATCTTATAAGGAGGATGAAGTTGAGTTTTATGATGGTGCAAAATATTGAATCAAAGTATATTTATCATGGTATTCCTCTAAAGTGATAATATATCTATGAAATATTATTGAATATATTATTGCATCTATGATTTATTTTACACTCTTACATATGGATAATTAGAGTATAATCAATATGTCTAATAACCTAGTGTTCAATGTAAATACTAAACATAAGGATATTAAGTATTCATTATGGTGTCAAATAAAAACATGGAACTAATATTGTTCATGACTATAGATAGAAAAATTTGAAATTTTCACAAAACTCCTTGATAGAGTGAAATTTGAAAAATTTAGAAAACTAATACGTATGTGTTAGAAGAGTTGAGTTTGGATCATAAGGGATATGTTTAGGACCTAAAATAAAGTACATAATATTCATTAAGTTAGAATAAAATAATGTCAAAATGGGATACATATTTTATAAAGACTCTCCTTTAATAAATGATTTAGTGTTTTTAGTAAATATTTTTTAGGCTACATGAGTATCATTGCGTTAAAGTTAGTAAGGGTTTATAATTTCATTGTACAAATTTAATGGAATGGTAAAACCTTTATATATCCCTTCTACTCTTTATCAAGGGAGAATGACATTTAGGCATCCTCTTGTACTTTCTCTTTTTTTTATTGATAAAATACTTATCCCCACCCTTAGAAGGAAAAATATTCAAATTAAGTGGTTTATAATTATGATCAAACATTGATTTCATTTACTCTTCAATGTCATCTGATAGTATGTGATGATTCAAATGAGTCTAATATGCTAGTTTTTCTGGTTTCTCTCTTAGTGTATTTAATAACTCATAATTTTTTTTATGGTTTAAGATACAGTAGTATTATTTAAATGAAAATATGGAAAGAAAATAATTATGTGCACACTTATCCATATCTTATTATTATATAATATTACCAAATTAATTAATTGACTTATGCTAGTCATAATTTAGTATTATTTAAAAAAAAAAAAAAAAAAACTTATTTTAAAGTAAACTATTATCTAAAATTCTAACCTTAATATCATTTGTTATCTATATAATAATATAGATGGATATTGGAAAATTTTGTTTAGTGGATAAGAGAGTTAATTTTCTAAAATTGAAATTTATGCCAAAGGTATTAATCAAAAGAAGTAGAGCATTTTATTTAGATGAATCCATGTCTCTTATTATTCATTTCTTTAAGTGAATAAATATATAAATGTAATGAAAGTATTAAATTATTTTTATCGATCCTCAAACACTTATATAATTATGACATGTCATGATGGCTTGTTAGAAGCTTCATCTCTTTCACCTATTTATTTTTAGGCTTTTGTATGAAAGTTGCCTTGAAGGATATTTTTCATATATGAAAATTTTAGAGCTATTTGAAGTGATTCTTACCCCACCATTGTTTCTATAATTTATATGAAAATTATTTTAAACTTTACTTTAAATGATATGGACTATTGGATAAAATTCATCATCACTACTACACTAAGTGCAATTTGTAACATCAATTTGGTCATTTTCACGTCATTTTTTAAAATTAATTTTCCTCATGTGATGTTAAAATGGTGATAATATTAGTATAAATTTTTTAACACAAATTAAAAGTGAATTAATGTAACTTAATTTACATATTTACAAAATACAAAAATAGGGCACATTCTAATCTCAATTTGTAAAATTAGGGTACACAAGATAGTTTGTAGTTTTCTTGTAAAAAAAAAGTTATGAAATTAAAATAAAAAAGGTTTTTTTTTGGGAAAAAAGGAGAGGAAATTATTTTTTTACATGATTTTCAAAAAATTAAATTACTTAGATGATTTGAAAAAATTGAATAATATACAAAATTGAGATCAAAATATGAAGATCCATAACAATAATTGATGAAATAATAGAATACTTGATAGATATGTTTGAGCCACTTTGAGGAAGAAACATCCAAAAAATACAATAATATAAAAATTCATAATATTATAATCCCAAACTAACCACTACCTCATATACATAGGTTCTGAACCTACTAATAATATAGATAAATATGACAAGATAATATGAAAGGTATGTAAGCCATAAGTCAACCACACATACCCATATACATGCTATAGGTCAAGGATATAACATGAAACTCACATTAAAAAAACATTATCCTCAATGTTGAATAAACTTTGGATTCTATTGTAAGAAAGATTCATCCTCCCATTTTGCATCTTCATGATTCAAATTATTCCAGTTGATAAAATAATATTTGATCTCTCTTGTTTTTAGCCTTTTAGTACAAGTGTGAAAGACCTCAAGTTATAAAATGAATTTTCCTTCTTCATCAAATTTTTTTAAATCATTTTTGGTATAAATAATCTATATAATTACATTATTTAGGAAATATAAATGATATATAAGATGCATGTGAGTGGATGGGGGTAATTCCATCTTGTATTCCACATTACTAATTTATGTAGGATTTGATAAGGGACATACTACTTCATAGAAAGTGTGTTATCATTTTTATGTTGATTAAAATATATATACTTATATGGTTTAAATAACATAAATAACCAATCACCTATATCAAAATTACTCTCAATATGTTGTTGATTCACTTGTTACTTCATTTGATTTTATGTCATTGCTAAATTATCTCTCAAACTGGCTAGTACTTCATGTTGATGTTGGATGTGTTATTCAATAGATAAAACATTAAGATTAAAATTTAAAGATAAAATAATGGATGTAATATTATAATTATAAATTTTAACAAAAGGAGACATTTTAGAAGATGTATGGAGAGAAGTGTTATACCACCATTTTGCTAGTGGCAGTGAATGAACCCATCATATGTGTTTATCTGATGTAAAAATTGAAGATACCATATTATTATTTTTTACATCATGATCACTTATAATGAGCTTGGGAATACCATGCAAATTTTGAATTGTATTAGAAAAAATATATTTTAATAGATATAAATGGATATAATAAGGAAAAAAATGAGCATATATTTTGAGCCTATACATAATTAACATGATGAAATTTTTACCTTCAAACCTTGACAACCCTGTAATGAAATCCATGGAAATGCTACCCCTCTTCTAGTTAGGGATGGATGAAGACTACAAAAGACATGTTGTCTTAATTGTTTCATATTTTAATATTAAAAAACCATGAATTTTTATACCACAAATTATACATATCCCCATTGAGTCATTCCAAAAATAAATCCTACTTAATTATATGATAGTTTTTCAAAAATATCGAGTGCCCCTTATTGAAGATGCATGAATCTCCTAAAGTATCTTGTGTTTGAGGATATAATTATTACATAGGTATAATATATTTTTATACCATAATTTTTTAAATTTCCAATAATTTTTTTATAGAAACATAAAAACCCTAATGAAGATTATAAATCAAAACCTATGTATCCCTATCATTCTCTCATTTAGATCTTGCCTTTTCTAAACAATCTACCTACCAACTGGTCATTGTGCATAACAATGCCTAAATTGACTCACCCCTCTTATATAGTGAACATAATACCACATTATATTTTACTTTCTTATATATTAATTAAAATTCATAACCAGACAACTTATTTACCCATTTTTTTCTTATGATGGTAATCATTGTTCAAAAAACTATTTTAGACTATCATGATCAGTATTTACCTTTAAGTGTCTACCCATAAAATAAGGGTTTCCATTTATTGATTACATGAATAATATCCATAATCTCTTTCTAATATATATCATTGAGTCTATTTTTTAAACTTGAGTTTATTACTTTAAAATATAATGGGTCTTGTCTCTTACATGAGTATTATCTCCATTCCATATCTTGATGCATCACATTCAACAATTAAAGTTTTTGAAAAATAAGGGGTAACAAAAACTAGAGTGGTGCATATAGCCTATTTTAGTTTCTCAAATTCCTTGGTAGTTATTTCATTCCAATGGAAGTAGTCTTTCTTAACAAAGGTTATGAGTGGACCTATTATGCTACCATAATGTTTTAAAAATTGATGACAATATTCTATTAGCCTAAACAATATGTGAAGGTTATTGAGGGTCTTTATATATTTCCACTATATTATAACTTATATCTTCTTAGGGTTGACTTTTACTCCTTATTGTGAAAAAATATAACCTAATTACTCCTCCTCTTAGACTCCAAAAATAAATTTGGAAGATTTGGCATAAATTTGATGTTGTTCCAAAACTAACAGTACCTATTTCACATGATTTAAATGTTCTTCCCAAGTTTTTATGTATATTAGGATGTCATAAAAAAACACCAACAACAAATTCATTAATAAATTATTAAAAATAGTATTTATCAAACTTTCAAATGTAGATGGTTCATTTGTGAGACCAATAGGCATGAACACAAACTCATAATGGAATTTAGGAGTTTTGTACATTTTTTTTATGGATATCCATGTTTTTTATCTAAATTTTATTATAACTAGAACAAATATCTAGTTTGTTAAAATAAAAGACATTGTGTAATTCATCTAAAAAATAATCATTTAATGGAATAAGGATCTTATCTTTAATGGTGTATCTTTCATCTATAGGTAGTTTGTGCACATCCTTTAAGTATCATTATTATTATCCACCTTGACCACCAGGGATGAATATTCAATTTGGTTATGTATGATAATATTTTCTTCTAACATATCCTATACCATCTTTTCAATTTCCTACTTATGATCATATGAATACCTATATGGTATGATGTTTGGTGGTGTACTACATAGAAGCATCATTATGGTAGGATCATGTTCTCTTCTTTGTGGTAGTGATTTTTCCATGATGTCAATAATAGTTGGGTGATCATCAAGTGTAATACATAAATTAGGATGTGTATATATAATTATTGGTTTAAATTATATGGAAAATAATTGTGCTACAAATATTTTGGCCCCCTTTTTAATATTTTTTGTCATCTGATGAGAACCAACCAATTATGGACATTTTACCCATAATCCATGTATTTTAAATGTCCTAACCTTAAAATTAAAGTGAGTGAAAACTTTATATAAGTTCAACTCTATTTTACCCAAATTTATGATCCATTTTATTCTCAAAACAATGTTATCCCCATCGATGGGAATACAGAACATAGGATAATATAGCATTTAGTTTCCCATAGAAAGATATTTATAATGGAATTTTATATAAAAATTAATTGTGATACCATTTATAATCATGACCTAAAATTTTAAAGTTATCTAAATAAAACAATTTAAACAAGTAGACAACTTATTATTGATGAAGGTGTGTGCACTTTCTAAGTCAATCTACATTGTCACCTTTTTTATTGAGGAAACCCACAAAATTAAGAGTTTGAGGAGTAATAATACATGAAAGTGCATGATAGGATATATTAGGGTGAGAATATTTAGACTAATCATATTGATTACTTACCATCACATGGTGCCTTCAATGTAGAACAACTTATTTTTAACACATTTATGCCCTTTGATCTACTTGTTGTCATAACTAAAACATAACCTTTTTTCATGCTAATATTAAATTTGATAAGGTGTCAATATTATAGGATAAATAAATTATTGTGATGTGGGATTATGTTTTTAGACATTATCATAATCCATGCATTTAACTAGATATTTTTCCTCTACCTTGTGTGCTAATGGTATGTATTTAGATACTAAATTTGGATTAAACATGTGAACCTTAAGGTAGATGATATCCTTAAGTCCACCCATGAACATGTCATTCATGTTGTCCTAATTTATGTCATCTATGTGTAAGGATATATTCTAGAATTGTTAAATATAATCCTCAATAGTCCTTATTTATCACAACTTTTTAAATTGACTCAACTAGTTTTAGTAAATATATGAACCCTTAGTAAATACTGAACAAGTAATAGGAAGACCATTATTTTTATTTCAAGTGCACACCCAATTACATAAAATTAACTTCTCAGGTTCTGAATATAGATATGTCATGATCAATTTTTTTGTAAATAGGGTTTGATGAAGATCAAATAAATTTATATTTGATTGATCTAAGTGAGTCGACCCCTACCATCAAATTTGTGAACTTATACTTTAGGCATCATGTGATTTTTAAAATGTATTGGTTTTATGGTTTTTATAATTGAGAGAAACCAAGTGGAGAAGTGGAGGATTATTATTTGGAAAATTTGATACAAAAGTGGTCATCTACCCACTAATAGTTTATAAATTATTATTCACAACATTAATGCCCCTTTTGATCCCAATGATGACCCATTTTATTGCATCAAGATCATATTTATTCAATATGATATTTATATATAACTAAATTTTTTGAATCACCTTAGAAATAGAAGGATATAAATTTATAGACTCAATGTCATCCTTGTTATGAGTTTTTTTTTTTTTGTCTTTCTCTTTCCCATTATCTGAGTGTTAGGGCCATCCATTCACAAAACCTAGATGGAGGGTTTTGGCCTAATTTTTTTGAAAAAATAGATTATATAATTATGATTATCTTATTGAGATGAATATAAAAACTATTAATTTACACAAGGGTGAGGAAAAAATCCCAATTTTTTTTAAAAGAACAAGAAGAGACATAGAACAAGACTACAATAATTAAAAAGTTAAATTATTGAAAGTTATATTTTTTTTAATCCTTTAACTCTTAGGAAATCCATAACACAAATAATAAAAAACAACATTATGAATCATTTCCCAAATTGATGCTTTGATACCACTTATAATGAAATTACTTAGATGTTTAATAATAATTGAATAATAAATCACATAATTAAGACCAAAATCATTAGACCTACAACAATAATTGACAAAAGAACATAATAATTGATTATATGACTGATCCAATGTGAGGGGACAACCTCCAAAACATTTCAATAAGAGAATTTTTTTGAATATGATAATCAAAGACTAACCACTACCTCATTTATATGCTCTAGTTAAACATGATTATTCCATAGGCCATCTTTATTAATGACATAAAGAAATGTGACAAGATAATATGAAAGGTATGTGAGACATAATTTGACCACATATACACATAAAAATGCTATAGGTTAAGGGTTTAGAATTTTTTAAGAACATTTTTTTCTAAGTTTACAAATTTGAATAGCTAAATAAAGATATTATTTTTATGCAAACAAAAAATTATTTAAATAATTATTTTTTCATCTTATAGGTATTATGTCAAGTATGTATAAACCATACCATATACTCAAATATTTTTATATATCAAGGTCTACTTAAAAAACATAGATATCTGTAAGTATACCTGCAACATAAGATTTTTTATGTGTTCCTAATATTTCATATAAAATATGAATTATTCATTACTATTTATTTAAATTTTTTTCATGTTTTTTTTAAATATAAAAATAAACTATTGATTTACATTTTATTTAATAAGGATACATCAAAACCTTGTCATTGAGGTATATGTCAAAATAAAATAATCAGAAGAGGAGGACTCATTGGTAGGGTACATCTTCAATGAGACATTAGTTTATTTGAGGTAAATGAAAGCTTTTTTGTATTTTTTATTCAAATAAATCCATATTAATGATCATGTGTATGGATATTACACTAATATTAAGTTAATATGCATGTTTTTATTACTTCATATTCAACTAGGCTAATGTTCAGATTCATCCTCAACCAATAAAAAATACACATTACATATTCTTAATTTGTTATCCTAAAGATACCATGATAACATCATAAGGAGCCATAGAGATAATATTTAAAAAATTATACAAAATAAATGTTTAAGTGTCAGAATAAACAAACACCACTTATTGGAACTTTTGGTGAATATGTTTTAGTATCAGATGTTTTTGGAATTCAAAATATGGTATTTATAGAAGGAGACATCACAACCTTGTCATTAAGGTAGGGGTAAAAATAAAATAAGTGTAAAAGAAGGAAGATACATTGGAAAAATACATCTTCCACTAGACATTAATGTTTTTAGGTAAATGTGTTTTTTTTGTATATTGTCTTCAAATGAATCCATATTAATGTTGATTTGTATGGATATTACACTAATATTAAGTTAATATGCATGTATTCCTTACTTAATATTCAAAAGAGTGACTAATGTTCAAATTCAAACTAAATTAAGAACAAAGACAAAGTATATGTTATTGGTATGGCATCCTAAAGATACATGCATCCTAATAACATCATAATGAGTCATAGAGATAATCATTAAAAAATTATACCCAAGAAATTCTTAAGTGTTGGATGAAACAAATACCTTTTCTTGGAACATTTTGTGAAGATATTATAGCATAAGAGGGTGTTATACTTCAAAATATGTTAGATGATTTATTTACACTATTCACAATGATCATTGCCATTATGATATTTATGTGTATGATAAAATTGTGATAATAATCATGATTAACCCTACATGGATAATATTATTAAGTAATTGTACATGATATATATTTTTTGAGATTTTCTCAAACTCATTTGTTTTTGCGAAGACATTCCAGAACCTACATGTTTGGTGTTTTATTTTTTTTATGGACTTGAAATCAAGGTTTAGTTGGTCAAACATCAGTGTTATTTTTTTTATTGAGGTTATATTAATCTCACTAACTATATAGTATATTTTATATATAATCTAATATATTTTATTATGTCTAATTTATCTTATTTTTTGTAATTTTAATTTTGGCCTACTAAAAAATATTTTTCTTTCCAAAAATCACACACTTATCTCCTCATAGATAGAGGTAAAAAGAATATCATCAATTTTAGGTGTTCTCTATGTCAATTATGATGCATGCATAAATTATCACATCTTAATTAGGAAGGAATATGAGCATTTTATGTATTGAACTAAATTTAAAGAAAGACATTATTGATAAGGAGTTAGAGGTTAGTCCATTACAAATAAGGGATTTAAAAAAAATTCAATCATTCCTAGACTCAAGATTATCTTCTATCGTAACTCATTTGTAGAGTTAATGTCATGATGTTAAATGAATAAAATCAATGGTGGAGTTTGTCATATTCATTTAGATTTAAGCTAAATGAGGCAAATTGAGTAGTTATGGATTTTATAATATATAGATAGACTATATTCACCATATATTTTCCATATTTATCATTTAATATAAGTTTTTATTGTAAGGATTTATCAACACATCAATCTCACTGAGTGCACATCCTACGAAGTGTAAAGGGAAAGGGTTGATGATAGTTTATGGTGCTTGGTGAGCTATGTTCACATGATATTTGGTTATATTTATATATTAATTCATGAAAACTTTATACATCCTATGATATCTCCCTAAGATTTAAAAACCTTAAACTTTGGATAATTCTAAAATCAAATAGGATCCTCCAAAACCTATAATCTACATTATAACTCCTAGTGGTCTGAAAAAATTATCAAAAATATTGAAAGTATGTAAATAAAATATATCTTTATGTCTAATAAATTTCAAATTATACTTAAATTTTAATTTTATTATATAAAACATGATTCAACTCATTTGACTCTCTTTCCCCTCTCCTTTTATCTAGATTTGCAATCACCTTGTATTTCTAATGTGTTAATTATGTTGATATATCATGTTTTTTACATTTATTTCCTTATAATGTATTATTATAGATAATATAGAGTTTATTTTGTTCCTATATTCCATTATTATATTGAATATGTAGATATATTATGTTTTATACTTAAATTTTTATTTTAAATATATACAAATTGATTCAACTCATCTGACTCTCTTTCCCCTCTCCTTCTATCTAGCTTTGCCACCACCTTTGATTTATAATATATCAACTAGGTTTAAATTTTATGTTTAATACATGTATTTCCATATAATGTATTGTTATAGATAATATAGAGCTGATTTTATTCATATCTTCCATTATTATTTTGAATTAATTGACATATTATTAGAATATATCATCTTGACCAATACTACCAACTTAGATTTCAAGGTTAGTTTTGGGTATTGGAGATATATATAGGGGTATTATTTCATTCCAAAACCATATGACACACACATATTATATGTTTTAACTCACATTTATGCTCTTAAGTAGTAAAAAGAAGAGTTAGAGGTTAAAGTATTATCTTGGATGTCTATTCTTGATTATGGTTTTTAAAACTCAATAGGAAGAGTCCTTCCAAGAATGTGTCCCAATATTTGGATTCCTAAATTAGTGATATCTATGTATTTTTATTTTAATTTAATTAATTCAACCTACAACCTCTATTTTAACGTGCCACTTGAGCCAAATGGGTATATTGATGTGCCATCGAGCCCACCAAAGGTAAGTATATTTATCCCTACTCTCTTTCCTTTATTTATTTAGTAGATTATATATTGATTTGATAATTTATATTGTATATGTGTTATTTATATTTTATCATGCTCCTCCTTATATTAAATAATATGTATTTATCATTTTTATTAGGCTTTCCATTATCACCTTAGGTTGCATAATTATCCCATTAGTTGATGATCACACCTCTTATATTCTTATTAGTTTAGTAATTATAGATATTTTAGATATAGGGTACCCTTATTTTTTAGTTATATTCATATTCCATGCTTATAATATCCTTATTATTCCCATTTTTTTTTATCATTTTTATAATCATTTATCTATATCAAGCCATAATGAGAGTTATACTCCATGTCAAAGGCTTTGGCTTTATAACCCTTTCCACTTGAAATTTGAGTATGTATTAAAATATAATAGGTCTAAATTTATTTTGTATACTTACCTAATCTTCCAATTATGCATAGTATCTATTACTATTACCTTTTTTGTATCCTAGTATATTTAGATAAATATGATTATTATAGGCCATCCTAGATCATGCATACATTTTGGTGAACCTGAGGTGGAGCTTATCCCACATTCATTTGGATCATTTTAATGTTTCCCATATTTGATTATTAGTTTTATATTAAATTTTATCTGACCTTCATAATATATTATTCTAAACCTAACATGAATTATATCCCACCACTAGTTGGATTGTCTTCATGTTTCCATATCTTGCTTCTTAGTGATTTTAATTCGACAAGCACCTCTTGTAAATTTTTTATTATTCAAACTTATTTCATTGATTTCCCCTCTTATAATCATTTTAGTGAGATTTGATCCATTCCAATTTTACATGGCTCACTCCTTTATACCTTTTAAGATCACTATTGAAGGAAACTTCTCATGGTGTAATTACTTTAATCCATTTGCTATTGCAAAGATCCCCATGAAGATATTACTACTCATTACAATCCTTATTATAGGGGTGAATATAATAATGATGAAAAATATGGAAGGAAATAATATTATCAATATGGTCCTCCCATTTATTATTATCAAAATGAGGATCTTAATGATCTCACTTTTGACACTTAGCATTGATTAATATCACTGTGACAACCTTCCCATTATGACGATCCTTATTATTGGGATGAATATCCCAATCATGACACCTAAAATGGGAATAAATATTATCAACATGGTCCTAAAATTTTCAAATATTCATATAAGTTTCCTAACATTCCCACCTTTTCAACTTCTCACATGGTTGAAAACAAACACCAATTTTTTCCTATATAATATAATGATTATAATGGAGGTGAATAACCCAACATGATAATAGATGTTCCCATTGATTATTATTACAAAATGTATAAAAATAACTCTTATTATTCTTCCATTTTTATTAACCCTCACTTTGACTTAAGAAAAAATGAGGATGATTATATAAATTCAACCCCACCCTTTATCCCACCCTCACAACCATTTTGGTGAATGACTCATCAACATTTATCTCACATTTAAACTTATCCTATATATATAAATTTTGATAATTTATCACTATATTAAGAGCACCTAATTCAAATTCATATTCAAAAATGCATTATAGGTCATGTTGATTATTATATTAAAACTTATATGGCTATTCAAACATATCCTATGGGTTCACTTTTGGTTTTAAATTATTCCAAATTTTATAATTTTTCACAATCACTTATTTTAAACTATAATGGCCATATTAATATAGTTATATTATATTTAAATAAATGTGATTGTATCAGCAAACCTGATACTATTTAGTTACAAATAGATACAAATAATTGCATCAACTATGGCCTAAAAGGTTATGATATAGTTATAATTAAACCTCATGTTACAAAAATTATATCTACAAAATATATGTCAATACCATTCTTCATGTTTCATCTAAGTACATTATCCATGACATAAAAAGTGTTGATATAGTTCTACCTATTTCATCCAATTGCATTCAATATAACATAAAATATGATGATATGGTTATTATTGTTTCGTACAAATACACTAGCCATGGCATATAATGTGATAATATAGTTCTTATTATTTCAAACAAATTCACTAACCATAAATTATATTATGTTGATATATTTATAATTATATCTCCTATTGCAAAAAATTACATTGGCCATGACCTAATATTTATCGACCCAGTTTTTCCATTCTTACCAAATTATACTATCCATCTCATAGATTTTATAAATAAAATATTAATAAATCTTCCTATCAATAATATTAAATCAAATAAACTAAATTATATTATCATCATCCTTCTATTTTAGTGAACTATATTGACCAAGTTAATACAGTCAAAAGTCAAAATTAGTTTATATTTACCTAATTATATTGGATAACTTGATATAGTTTAGCCTAATTATATTATACCATATTGTCAAGTTGATACCATACATCATAATTTACAAACACATTAAAAATATATTGACATTTACCTAAATTATAAATTCCCTATTTTGAGATATATTTATAATGGATTTGACATCATTACTAGGCCTATTGATATTGAATTTAACTCTAATCCACATACATCCCATAATTTGTGGCATATTATTATTCCTATTATTTTCTTGTCACACATATTAGGGAATATTATGATGCCCATACTTTCCATACTACAAATTTTGGGGCATCTTGTAATCATTTCCATTTTCTTGTTTTAAATTTTATGGAATCTTTTGATGCCCATCCTTCCCTTCATGCATGTTATGTGGTCATATTATGATGCCCATACTCATTTTCTAAACTTATTGATACCTCATAATTGCCATGAGGCAAAAATAAATAAACTTTAACACCTAAAATATAATCAAATTCAACTAAAATAACTTTTTTGAGATAGTTTCAGTGAAGTTTGACAGATGTTATTGATGACATGTATAGAGATTTTTCATGTCATTTTTGAGTAAATATTTTCATAATTTCAAACCATTTACTTCACATTTATCTAAATTATTTTATATTACACTATTATATTTGTCATGATTAATTTTATTACTTTTGTGATGATTTATATTTTTATTTAGTTTCCCTAATGGATATTTACTAGCACTTTTAGGGTTTACTTTTTTAGCTTTTCATTTATTGCATCTTATAATCAACCTTACTTTTCCTTATGGATCCTTGGTAGCACCTTAGATTTTATTTTTGACATTTTATTTCACTTAAAATTATCCTCAATTTACCTTTGACATGTTAGGTATAAACTTTTAGTTTCTTCTTCAAAATTTGTAACATCTTTCAGCCAATCTTAGTTTCCTTGTGGCCCTTTGGCATCTTTTTGTGGTCCCTTATTTTGGGATGATTTATATTATTAGTGATTATGTTAGACCTTATGTAAGTTAGTATGGATTATATAGTGAAATTATTACTATAATTCGTAATGTTTCACTTATTTGTGATTCATTTTCATGATATGATTTACATTCTCATGTACTTTCAAATTCCTTCTTTTCTCCTAGTCACTTCTGAAGTAAAATTATCTCTTCTTGTAGTTAGCTACTAGCATATCCTCATTACACCACCTTTTTAACATGAAAATATCTTCCAAGATAGGAATTGATTTAAATTAAGTCAAGTTAAATTTGGTTTAAATATATATATTTTTTTAAAGTGCAATTCTAAGAATCTTTAGGCATCTTAGTGTTTAGGTTTCCATCTCTAGCTATTATGTGTAAGATCTCTTGTGTTAGTCATATTTAAAAACTATTATTTATTTTTATTAATCCATATGAAGGAGGAAAATATAAAAATACAAAATATTTAAAATCCAAAAAGAAAATGCTAAAATTCAAGTTATATCTTAAAATTCAAATCACACTAAAATGTGTGATCTTTTCTTAGCACATTGCTTATTCTAGTCAAATCTCAAACTCCATAGTTAGCCTAAAATATAATAAAGGTAAATTGGGTGTATAAGGATATTAAAATAGGGTATGAGGTCTCATTAAATAATCATATTCTTAAATTTTGGTTCTAATTAATTTCTCACATAAGTACCTAATCTTCATAGTAGACTAACAACTCTGTAAGGCGTCCCAAGGAGAAATGAAAACATTGTTGGAAGGTAGGATACTTTTTCATAATCTAACCTAAATGTGATGATACACACACACACACACACACACACACACACACACACACACACACACACACACACACACACACACACACACACACACACACACACACACACACACACACACACACACACACACACACACACACACACACACACACACACACACACACACACACACACACACACACACACACACAAACAGACACACACACACAATTAACTATCCTAAATATTATGATTTATATTTGGGGTTATCTATTCCCTTTGTTATGATAAGTCCTTGATGATGATAGTTCTCAAACTTTCCCACTTGACTAGATTGTCTTATCTCTGCTAAGGATTTATACATCACCCTTATGGTTCTTCATTTCATTATATATCCATTATATATTTACTGATGTGCCCTTGATTTACATGGATTTTATTATATTACCACCCTCTTCTTTACACTCCCATATTCTATATTTTTTAATTTATATTTGATTCTCATCTTTCACTTCATATCACCTCTTAACTTTTCAATTTATGATTTACATTGTAAGACCTTGGAGAATAAAACTTGGCCTTAATCATAAATTATTATTACCATTAATTTATAAACCATATTTATCATCATCATTATATATCTCAATGGTCATTTTTTCCTATACATTGATTTAACACAAGTATTGATTTTGAGTTTTCACTCATTAGTGTCTTTGCTTCCCATTTTTGAATAATCTTTATTTTAATTTTTTAAATCACATTATATTATTTTTATCCCATTTATTTGATTCAAGTTTTAATTTGTCTTACATTGGATGGATTTACAATCATTTCTTACAAATCTTTTATTTGTCAAATTTTTTAAAACTGAGGACATCATTTGTTACACTTAGATTTTGTTATTTTTTTACCATGTATATTTTAAAATTTTAAATAAAATAATGAAAAATTAATACTGCATTACATCATCACATTATGGTGAGCAATATTTTTTTTTTTTTTTAAATTCCTAGTTTTGTCCTCTAGATTCTATACTTTCCCAAATCTTAGATTTCATAGGTCCATATGATGAAATAAAATAATCCTTAGGATATTGGTGAAGTAAGGAATTTTTTGGTACTAAAGGATATATATTTTTATAAATTTGGATTTTCCTCTCATTTCTTAGGTTTGTTTGTCGAGCTTATATATTGACATCTTACATCAACTAAAACACACGCATCATCATATCAAAATTTATAAAGGTAAGTGAAGGTATGTATTTATCTTTGCTTACTTATTTTAATATTAATTTTGGATCTTTAAATATTTATTTTTAGTTATGTAATTTTGTGTTGATATGTATCTTTCCTACAACACTATCTCGTATTACACTTTTATGACATGTGGTGATATTTGGGTGGGGCATATGTATACACTTTTAATTTTACATATTATTATTTATTGATGGTTTCTCTTGAATGGAATCATTGGTGCATCCATATCCCCAAGTGAACATCTTAAGGAGTGAACCAAGAAGGATTAGAGATAGTTCATGTTACATTGTGATATATATTCACATGATAGCTAATTATACATATTTATTAATTCGTGCAACCTTAGTACCTCCTATGATGTCTCCCTAAGATATTAAAACCCTAAAATATGGATAATTCTAATATTAGACATGATCCTCAAAAAACATAAAATATGTATTACAAATCATAGACGTCTAAAACCACTCAAACAACTTAAAAATGTGTATGTTTCTGTGTGTATGCATGCGTGTATTTGTAATATAATATAAATTAAATTAAATGATAATTTAATGTAAAATTATACTTAAATGTTTATTTTACATATATATAGCATGATTTAGCTCATCTAATTCTATTTTATCTATCCTTTTATCTATATTTTTAGCCATCATGTATTTCCACTATATCAGCTAGACTAATACAATTTATTTCCTACCTATATTTCCATGTATTGTATCATATTGGTTGTATGTTCCTATCTTAATAAGTATCTTAGATAGGCTGATTTAGATTTGAATTTTCTAACATCTCATTAGACTATATTAACATAGTTGATACTATTGGATTAGAGATTCATGGTTAGTTTTAAGAATTAGATTTATATATAAATAGGTCATTTTCATTTACAAACAATATAAGACACTCATTTTCTCTTTTGGTTCTCATATTTTTAGTCGTAAGTATTGAAAGGAAGATTTAGAGATTATAGCCTTATCTTGGAGGTCTAGTGTTGCTTATGTCCTTTAAATCTCAATAAGTAGAGTTGTGATGAGGAAGTGTCCTAGTATTTTGAGTGCCAAACTAGGGATATTTAGGTATTATTCTTTCCATTTTAGGAATTCATTGTAAAACACCTCTTATAAAGTGAAATTTGAGCCAAAGGGAAAGATTCATGTACCAACAAGTCCCCTTAAAGGAAAGTATACCTATCCCTACTCTCTGTATTATATTTATTTACTATCTTAGGTAGTGTTTTGATCATAAATATTGTATATTTGTAGTTTATCATTTCTTATGGTTCTCATTATTTTAAATACATTATTATATCTATAGGGTATTTTAGGCTTAGTATTATCTCCTTAGGTTTCATATACTACCCATTGGTTGACCATTACACCACTTATCTTATTATCTTATTATCTATATTTATCTTGGTTATATGATACCCTTGTTCTTCATTTCCTTACATGTTGTATCCTTATTATATCCTCATTACACCCCTTTAATATCATTGTTACAATCATTTTCTTATATTGATCCATAATGAAATATATACCTGATGTTATAGACTTAAGCATTGGAGCCATTTACTCTTTAAATTTGAGTGTGGATTACCCTTTTCCATGTCTAAATTTATTCTACGTCCTTACCCAAACTTCTATGTATGCATAGACTCTATTTTTACAACCTTGTTTGTATCCTAGTCTCTTGGGATAAATAATATTATTATTGGTCATCCTAGCCCATGAAAACATAGGTAACACAATACACCATTTTATTTGGCAATGTATGGTGTGAGCACCTTTTCTAGTATGTTAACTAACAATGTTGTCTGGATAGTAGTGGTGATCAATTATAAAATTACTCCATGGTTGATGATTTATAACAAGTATTTGATGTTTTAATCATTGGTTTATAATAAAAATCAAGTAAAATATATGGATATCTAGCTTTAACCTTTAATTGATTATCTGTGAAAATTATGGGATGGCATTACAATGGTTGACATTTCAACACCCATTAGTCAAATGAAATTCACTTATTATGGTATATTATGCTATAATATTCATGATTTTTATATGATGGTTATTTTTAAAGATATTTATCACTTGTTAAATTTGAAATACAAAGACCGTATATACCTAGTTCTTCACATTATATATTGAGTTTGTAAATTGTTCTAATATAGAGGTATTTCAAAAAAAGAAAATATGTATGTCTAAGGTATGGTGAAAAATATGTGTAATATTTCCAAATATTTTTAAAATGTTGTATATGAAGGCCATCATATTTTATTATTGATGGATCATGAATATCATGTT
The DNA here is from genome assembly GCA_037957365.1 of Torreya grandis. Taxonomy (NCBI): domain Eukaryota; kingdom Viridiplantae; phylum Streptophyta; class Pinopsida; order Cupressales; family Taxaceae; genus Torreya; species Torreya grandis. The sequence continues at coordinate 1,240,427 of JARHVA010005181.1, read as the reverse complement.
CAAAATAAAAGTAAGTTTTTAGGAAACCCTGATACCAAGAAACCTATAAAGATTACATCACCTGAGGATTGGTATGAATCCTTCACAAAATCATGCATAAGTATAAATGTTTTTATCCTCAATATTTTTGGAGAGATTGGTTAGGGATATTATAAATTAATGGAAATGTTGAAATTATAGAATGAATGATAAAACTATCTATATTATACAATATCCCATATTAGGAAAACCTACTAGTTGGGCATATTTTGGATCCAATGCATATGTTTAAGAGTGTATTAGTTTCCATATCTAATAAAATATATATAAAATAAAATCACATTATAATTTCTAGTGAAAATATAAAATCTAATGGGACAAAGAAGCATATTAAAAAATAAGGAGTTCCATAGATATTAACTAGAAATAAAATAGTTTTGGTGAATCAAATAATGTGAAAGACTAACAACCCAAATGGGTATGGGTTCTCTATGAAGTATACATTCACCACTTATAGAAAAATAATAAAAATAAAAATACATGATTGACATAAAAATTTGAAGGTATCTCACATGGTTTTTACCATAAATAGATATGTAATTTAAAATCATCATTTTTAACTTTTTAAATTATGCAACATATATTTCCCTTAACATTAAGGGGTGGGGTGGGGGGGTGGGGCAGGCATATTGTAATCTAATACCTAACCTACTAAAGGCATTGTATTAGTTTTAATTTTTTTTAAGTAATACAATTCTTATTTTCAATTAACACTCAAGTAATTGAATTAGAAACATTAAAGTAAATTTTGTAACTAATATTATTTGTAAAATAGGTTGTTATATTGAAACGAGCTATCAGAAGAAAGGATCAAGCATGAGAAAGTAATTATTGTAGATATAGTTAAAAAATTGTAAAATTAACTTCTTAACTCCTTCTTGGATTATCTAATCCATATATTAGTACATGTGGTCAATGGTCTTCAAATAGTATATGTTGTTAAATGTGATGGATGTTTTGTAAATAGAGGAATGTGAAGACCTTAAATGTATTGGGGAGTAATTAGCATGCCCAAAGGGATCTAAGGCATAATGATACATTATTTGGATTTTTTTTTTGTACATGTTAGAATATATTGGAAATTAATTTCCATAGATTCTAGAAATTTTAGATGTTGTCCTTGGAAATTAAAAATTAGATAAAAAATTTCTTGGAAAAGAAAACTTCATGAAAACTGGTATGTATTCAAATTGATAATAAACTTATATGATGTATGATAAATGTATTTTTGTACTAATAAATTTAAATATTTACATCTTTTATTATTAAGTCCTATTGATAAAGATAACATGGATAAATTCATACTTATAAATTATTATAAATTATTGTGTGGCTTAAAAATATGAAGAAGTTAAGATTATCCATGAGAGATGAAGGTTTTATTGGATACTATGACATCTATACAAACCAATCACACTTGACCTAAGATAATTTTTTTGAGACCAACCTAATATTTATTGTATGAATTTTAATTTATATAATCTTCATGACATAAATCCAAGGACAATCACACATGAAGAATTGGACATAATGTGAGGATGTGAAGGTCTGTTAAGCTTTAAATTTATTTTTTTATATAAGTGAATTTTAGAAACTCATTTCAATTCATTCATAAATGATATGACACAATCAAGGTGACTAAGGATTCAAAAATGTGTTCACATGAAATATATTTTTGTGTGAAAAACATTGATAAAATAAGGGTTAGTTATTGTTGTGGAGTTGTAGTCCCTTTTGAACAAGATAACCAAGAAAGTGAAACTAACAAAAATTTGGTCCAAGGGCATTGGATTATGTTGGAGAGTTATAATAAATAACAAATTATTATATAAGTTTTAAATTTTTCATATTTAAGTGTACATGGTACCCTTATATTGATAACATATATTTAAAAATGTACATTTAATGTGATATTTAATCAATTGACTTTATTAAAACATTACCTGAAGGGAAAAATCCATATGTGATTTTTGAATATTGTGATAATGTATTAATTTGTGATTTTTTTATATCTACATCTTCTCATTTTTTTATGCATACATTTTTCACATGTAGGTATTATTTTTTCCTATGAAATTTTTTATATGTATGTCCATATCAACTATTAACCTTTATTGTAACTATCTCTATGTATGTCTTCTTATATCATGATATAGAGAGACAAAGTATTTGGTATTTTGTATTACATTGTGAGCCAACAATGACACAAGTTATTGATGACAATAATATTATAACACAAAAATCATGGAAAATTAGTAATGTTGTTAGCATAAGTTATCAATATGACTCTAGTGATGAATATGGCCCTACAAGAAAATATTAAGCACTTCAATATTATCAAATTGTTAAATTTTGAGATCACGATAATCAACTTGGTGAAGTTAATTTTGAAGATGATGAAAATGAAAAAATAAAAGTCAATGGAGTTGGTGAATATATAAATAATGAAGAGAATGATGAAATGAAATATTTAAATAGGGATATCTTATAAAAAAATATATGTGATATGTTAATTTCTAGATATAAACATAGTAAGATGAAGAGGAAATTATTATTGACTCCAAATATGAGTCATGTCACCTATGAAGGAATGTAGAAAGGTGAAAATGAAAACTTTAAATATTCATAGAAATGTATTTTATTAAGGATTTTGAACAATAAAATGTTGTAAAATCACATGCAATTAATTTCTATAAGCCTTTATTTTTCATATTTTTTGATAAAACATTTGATATAATAAAAAAAGTTATAATATTTAAATATAATTAAAATATTTTAAATACATATTATTAATATTTGTTAAGGGAATTGAAACCCCTAACACTCCACAATATAGGTATATTTAAATATAATATAATATAGAATATAATAAATAAAATATTTATAAAATAAATAATATGATTTTCAATTGAATATTATTAATATTTTACTATATTTTAATTATAAGTAATTATAATTATTATAATTTTATATAGTAAAATATTAATAATATTCAATTAAAAAATATATTATTTATTTTATAAATATTTTATTTATTATATTATATTTAAATATACCTATATTATGGAGTGTTAGGGGTTTCAATTCTCATAACAACCAACACTTAATGAATCATAAATTAGCTTCCCTAAAGCTTGACATTTTTATTATTTACAAAACCTAACTAAGAAGTGTGGATGTGAATTTTTTAATGAGTATAAATTGTAAAAAATTAGAGGGGGAGTCATCATATGGCATTGGGGTATCAAGAGGTTTAATAATGGTCTTGTCTCATTCCACTATGTTGGTAAAATTCTATGACATAAGTATGGATTCAGAATTTTTTAAGATATCTAATCATTCCTAAGATATTTATTTCTTTATTTTCAATGTTTATGGTCCTAATTCTCCACTAATCAAGAGACAATGTTAGGAAAAAATATATCTTCAAATATAACACTACCCAAGAGAGATTGGTTTTAGGGGAGTTTTAAATGACACTATGTCTAATTTAGATTAAACAATGAAATATTTTGACCCTATCAATATTAACTATATTTTTCTAGTTTTGTTTTGTCTAATAGTCTATTGGATGTGGTCCCTAAATGTGGTATCTTATCTTATACCAATATAATATATGGGTTTATAAATAGTTTAGAGAGGTCAAACAAGTTTTTTTTAAATTCCACATTGCTATACATGGATTAGATTTTTGAGAGTAATATTATTCCCATATTTATCTTAAATATGCTTTGGTGGAATGGGTACTGAGGGTAGATGGGGCACTATAAAAATTCCATTTCAAATTTTATTTATTTTTCCTTATAAATCCATATATAAAGGTTTATATGTATTATTGGTGAATAATAAACCAAGATGAAAGGGGATCCAAATGCATGTGATGGCCCAAAAACTAAACTATATAAAATATGACTTAGAAAATGGAATAAGGAACATTTTGAGAACATATTTAAGGAAAAAATTTAGCATGTAGTCTAAGTTAGTCTCCCTAAAGTAAGTTGTCCTAAATTTTAGGATAAATGTTGATTTATATACAAACTAAAAATAACACTATCTAAATTTTAACAACTTTAGATCTAGTAGGAATTATTTACCATGTGGAAGTCAAGAGAAAGATAGCTTAAGTAAATAAAAAAGAACATAAAATTATTCAATAATCCAAAAAAATATAAGAGAAGTATAAATCATTTTTTCTTCATTAAGGCTAGGGATGTAGGAGTCTTATATTCAATTTTATACATTATAATTGAGGCAATCAAGTTTTTATAATAACACCCTTCTTATATATATGCATATAATTTTAGGTAACATTATTTTAATCATAATAACATCCCTAAAATTATCTTGTATTATTAGAGTAGATAATCGATGCCTCCTTTTAGAAAATAAGAATTCAAGTATGTGTTTTTTAATGTATAAAGATAAGACCTCATGCTTATATAGTTTTCTAATAGATTTCTTTCAACATTTTTGTTACATTGTGGGGTATGAGGTGGTTAGCATGGTGGAATATTCCTTTGAAGGAAATTAAATATTTATAATAAATTGAGTTTCACATTTATTTTTCTCCTTCCTAAATGGTTTCAACAAGCTTGTTTTGGTGATTTTTGATCCATTTCATTTTGTAATACTATTTATAAAATAAGTTCCCAAGTTATTTCCTTCCAAATGAATTTTTTTGGTTGCTCTCATATAAAATGGACAAGGGGATTCTTTTCTATAAGTAATATTAATAAATGAGTGATATTATCTCAACAAATCACTCACTCTATCATATTGAACCAAAATAAAGGCATGTTAATCAAAATAGATGTAAATAAGACATGCAATCTAGTGAATTAACAATTTTAATGGAGATTATGGAAAGGTTAAATTTTTTAAAGGATTGGTGTGATTGGGTCCAAAGTGGTATTTATTCCCCTAGGTTCACTATTTTGATAAATGGATAACTAAATACTTTATTTACTATCATAAGGGGTATAAGACAAGGAGATACCAATCCTTTATTTATATTTACTTTATTTTAAGAGGCATTGGTTTGTGTTATTAAGGGAGTAATCAACTAAAGAAACATCAAGGGACTAAATGTGGAAGATAGATTGGAGAATTTAACCCATCAACAATTTAAAGATGATACTTTTATCTTTTATTCTACTTCTAAAAGGGAAGCTTATAAATTGAAGGCCATTTTAGAGGATTAAATTCCTTATTTTATATAGTAAATAAATGATAAAAAATATTATATCTTAATTTTTAATGCTTTTGGTCAAACATAATCCAAGACTACATATTTTATTTCTTTCAAGATTGGAAAAATCTAGGTAAGTATGTTGGCATTCATTTTCTAGATGGGACCAAAAAACCTTCATTATGGGACATCTAATAAATGTATTCCATTTTAAGTTGAATATGTGGAAAGGAAGATGGATATCCTTTTCTGGTTGAAACAAACTTATAAAATCAATCCTAAGTTCCTTACCTATTTATGTGATGTTAGTCTTTCACCATCATCAAAGGTGTTGCTATCTCTAAATTGGATCATGAAAAATTTATTGTGGTAAGGTTGTGATGAAAAAATGAAAATTACCTTTATTGAATTTGAAAAGGTTTTCCATCCCAAAGGAGATGGAGTGGTTGGAGTTTAGAATATCAACATATACAATTTATCTCTTGGGTATAAGTTGATATAGGGAATTTATACCCAACTGTAATATCTTTGGAGTAGGTTGTTTTAACTAAAATATCTTGGGATGTTGGATCTTAGAAGATTTTTTCAACTAAAAATACTCCTTAGGGGTCACATATGTGGAATATTATCATGAAATATAATTTATTATCATATTTATTTGGATATCAACAATGGATAATTGGTATAAAAATATTGGTATGAGTCTTGGAATGGTCATGAACCCTTATGATAAATCCATGAGATAGAGGATGTTAGGGCCATTATTTCCATTGTGTGGTGAAGAAAGATTAAGGATTATATAGAACAAAGAAATTTAATAAGGATTTGATATTTTAAAATCAATGATTTGAGTTATTATCACATCCCTCTAGATAAAAAACAACTTCTTTTGAGTAATCTAGCCAAGCATAATATTTTCATCAACACTTAGAAGGATAATATTCAATGGCTGGGGAAAAATTAGAGTTTTAATATGTTAATTTTGGCTATAAAATATATGAGGCCTTAGATCATTATTATTTTTGGTATACATTTTTTTGGAATAAGGTTTGGTTACCAAAAGTAGGGGATTTTTCCTATCTAGGTTTCTAATATAGGATCCTCTCTCAAGATAGTATGTATAAAATGGGGGTTTAATGACCTTGTAAGTTATTATTTTATTAGAGGCTAGAAATTCAACAAATCATTTCATTTTCCTACCTTTTTCCTTTGGATTTTTTGGATTGGTTGTGTAGAAAGGTGAACTAGGTATGGGCCCACCCTCCATCTCTCTTTTAGGCCTTTGTTTATTGACCTCTAGGTTATTATAAATAAACTTTTACTTGGGTTTGTATATCTAGTATTTCCATCCTTATCTAAATGGTATGAAAGGAAAGGAACAATTTGATTTTTAATTATAATAAATTATAGATCATAGAAGTGTTGAATAAAATTGAGTTGGCTATTTTTGAAGTGGTTTCCTCTCACACTAAAAGGTTGAATTCAACTCTTTTTACATGGGATATGTAGATAAAATCTAATTTGAACCTCTTTAATTTTCCCCCCATTAATGGGCCATGGGTTATTATTCACTCTGGACATAAAGAGGATCACCTAGTTTAGATTTATCTTCACTTGGGTTGTTTTAAGATATTTTTTGATGGTGCTGAAAGAGGAAAACATAGGGCCTCATAAGATTTTTATATTTTTATGTTTTGCTCAAGTTTGTTGATTCATGTTTCATCTAAGAAAATGGTAAATGGAATGAAAAATGAGGCTAAGGTGAAAGGCTTGGTACTTAGTTAACATGTGTCTTTTCATCATGGATTTCATCACGTAATCATTGAAATTAATTTGATGGTTATGATTATTGGTCTTCCAAATCATAGGGAAAAATATTGGAGAATTAAAAACATAATGGGAAGAGTGTGGTGCTTATTTTATTCTCTTAAGTAATGGGAAGAATCTAATTATTTACATGAAGCTAATATAGAGGTAGATATTTTGGCTAATCAAGGAATTTATTAGCTTGAGGATTTTATGATTGATAATCACTTAGATTGATGGCCTTGTTTATATGAATTTAGGGTTGAGTTATGATATGGATATATCCTCATCAATTAATTTAATTCTTCCTCCTTATCCTACATTTCTATTTACATGTGGTTTTGTATCCCTTTGTCATTTAATAATGAAGTTACATCATGATTTATTAGGGGGTAGCCTGAGATGGTTGGTGTATCATCATGGAGTGAATTTTCAAAAATTGATAGGGGTATTATTAGTCCTTTTATATCTCCCTTAGTGTGTGTATTAATTTATGAATTCCCTAAATTATTTATTCACCATTGATTTATTGTTGTTTTGGTTCCATTTGGGGAAAATGATTTTTATGTTTATGAGCATGGTTTCTTTATTTCTCTAGTTGGTAGTATAGGTGAGAAATTGGTGTTCCATGGAAAATATGGGATTTATTGAAGATATTATAGCCATGGATCCACTAATTTTTTATATGCGGAGAAGATGGAAATTGAATTTAGGAGCATAGTGTTAGATATGGAATATGTGATTTAATTAGGGTAGACTACTTTTAGATGGAAATTCATAGTCACGTAAACTCATAGGTAGGTTATTTTTCATCAGTAAATTTTTAAAGATCTTGAAAGATAAGGAGTTGAAACATAGTGGGGTATAATTTTTTAAGGTTAAAATTCATGGGTTGTTTGGATATAGAATTTGAAGTAGTGGACTTAAATAGACTATGTTTTATTCCTCTATAGGTACTAGACAACAAGGGATTTTTGCATCTTTAGGTTTGTATGAGAGGTTGATGTGTATTTTTTACTCCTTTTGGGTTATGTCAAAAAAATTCAAAACTTTCTTCTCTCTAGTCACTTACTTCATGGTAATAGTCTATTTATGTGTGATCTCAAAACTTTGAAAGTTACCTTGGATTCTAGAAGATATTTCATTGAAAATGAAATGGCTAAAAAGATACTAGAGATTATAAATTATTAGTTAGATTATTAAGTGTTGGTGGTGTTAAGGAGATAAAAGATGAAGATATTGATGTTTTCTAAATGGAGGGTGATGCTAGTAGCTTTAGAGGCTTTAGGTGGAAATTATCAAATATTGTGGGTATGTTGGTATGGATACGAGGGATTATAATATGAGTATAGATAGAGGATGCAAATTTGGTGTATTTGTTAATGGTATTGGTAATATTAGATCAATTTTGGGTAGAGGTAGTGGTTATGTGTTGTTATATGCTGGTGTTAGAAGATAAAGCCATGGTAGTCATGGAGCTAGGAGTAATAATGGTTGTAGAGGTGGAGGTGGTGGCACTGAAAGGGATACTAACATGGCTATTGATGGGGATGTTGATAGGTGGATGCTGAAGGGTTGGGTGTTGATATTGGAATTGGGGGCATCATTGATTTGATTAATATGGGAATGTTTTTGGGTCCAAGTATTTATGAATTCATATTTATCCTTGATATTTTTTTGTTTTAATATTTGTAGTCATATAAGGTATAATTTTTATGTTTTGACCATATCCTAAATTTGATTAAAATTTATTTAAATCCTAGGAATAAATATTTTGAAGAAATCATGGTTAGAAATACTAGGATAAATTATATTAAATAAACCTTATTTCTTCTTGGAATATTAACAACAAACTATAGTATTTAAATGGTAAATAAATTATAGAAAACACACACACACACACACACACACACACACACACACACACACACACACACACACACACACACACACACACACACACACACACACACACACACACACACACACACACACACACACACACACACACACACACACACACACACACACACACACAAACACACACACACATACATTCATTTAGGGAACACCATTTAAAAGGACAAACCCTAGTTCCAAATTTCCCATTTTTGGCTTAGTTTGAACAAATATTGGAAATTGTATTTTCTTAAACACCAATAATTTTTTCATCAAACTCATTTTTACATTTCATTTGAAACCATAGAATTCAATGACAAGATATTTAGATAGGGGAATTTATTTGTAAATCCTAAAAGTTTTATATAAAATTATTTTGCATAGCCTAAAATCAATGCATTCCATACACTATTTTTTTCTTTAGGGCATTTCATCAAATAGTTATAATTTAACATTTCACAACTACATTATTTTTGTCAAACCCTAGTGTAACATGGAAATAATGTAGATTAAGTTAATTATTATTATTATTATTTGATGTGATATCATGCGAAATATAATATTTATTTTATCATTATTAGTTTAGTGTGAAAATTTAAAAATAGTTTCAAATGTAGGGTAAAATTTAAACTAGTAAACTTGAAAAATAACTAATTTTGGGTAATCACATGTGCATTCTACATTATTTTAAAATAATTTATTTTGGATATTATAGATGCTATAACTAATAATGTATATTAATTTAATAGTTTTATCATGAGGGAATTTTATACCTTCACATATTAAATCTCTAATGTTAATGATTTGACAAAACGTGATATAGAGGAGGATTTTAATAGGGCTTGTGAAGTACCTCAATGTTTTTCATTACGTGGGTGTCCCTCAAGTTCTACAAACCCACCACAAAGATATAAGTTTATAGTTTATTTTTTTAATTAAAAAAATTTGATCTTATTTATATATTCTAATTATGAAGCTTGTTAATGACAAATAAACTAATTATAGGGACATGCATGACCCAAATGATAAAGACAATCAAATTCATTAAAGTGGAGGACCCTCAACCTCTATAATCTTAAAACAAAGGTATAAATTATTATTTTTAATTAAAAAATATTTTATTTCTTTGAAAAATTCTAATACAATTTTATTATGATAACTTTAATTCGCATATGACTAGTGCAAAAATGAGGGATCTAGAGGTAGACATTTGGGTATGATCCACATACATAATAATAGAAATATGTAGATTATAATACACATAAACATAATAAATAGGTGTTGGTGGACCAACATTCTAAAATATGCAATTTATTTATAAATATAATAATAACCTGAAGGTAGGGAAATTCCATAAAATACTCTTTTATGAAGTATTAACTCCACAAAATATCCTAATATGGGAATGCCACTTCAAAGGGAAAACCTATAATATGATTCTAAAAATATAATACATTACAATAACATCATATCATTTAAAATGATATTCATGTCCTTTATATAAAGCTCTATTAGAAATAATGTATGGGTACACACCTAATAATAATTTTGGTTAACTCATTACCCAATGTAACCAATTTTAAAATTTACTCATTTGGTCTAATATATTTTACCCACACAAATAAATATAGAATTTTATTCCACCCTCCACCCTATGTTCTTCACCCTTTGCTCCCATGCCCCCTTCTACCTCTACTAATTTCCTTGTTCACCCAAAATACTTCCTCAATATCCCTAATTCATCCTCCACCCTTTACCAAAATTTCAGCCACCCCTCTTACACCTCCCACAACCTAGGGGATGGTCCTAAGATCACAACTATTGGAGATGACTACCCAAGGTGACCTATACATATAGTGGATATTCAACTAAGATTTTTAAAGCATGAGGAGGACATTAATGTAGAGTTTCATCCAAGAGGGGAACCCATTAGTTTGGTAGAACCATCAGGATCTATTCTCCCTCACTAACATGAGGACTTCCACTAGGGAATAAAGGATTACTGAGGACCCACTCTTTATTCTTCATGAAACTAATGATATGTTAGAAAATATCCTTGAGGACATGAAAATATAGGTCTAAACCATGGAATATTAGGTGAAAATATATTTTCCCATTTGATTGATTAGGAAGTCAAAGATGTCCTCTTACTAGTTTTCTAATTCTTTGGAAAGTAGTGGAGACTTTGGCTGAGGCCAATGTGATTATCTAATGGACCTAGGATTACATGGAAAGGATTGTTGAGATAGAATGGAAGTGTCAGAAGATACAAGTGGTAATCAAAAAAGGCATGTTACTAACATCTAAATTGATTCTAAACTTAAACCTAGGGTTGTATTAATCATATGCTAGTAATATGAGTGTTGTAATAGAGAAGTGGTTGGCCATGGCTCACACTAAAACTAAACCCTTACAAAAGGGAAAGAAGAAAGGTATTGACCTACTTTAAAGAGGTCAATATATTTATGTTATTCCACTTGGATGGAACCTTGTTAGACTAAGTATAATTTAGAGTCCACCTAAGTCAATTTGACTAAGTCATGAGGGAGAAGGTTGTTAGAGCAAACCAAGAAGGGGATTAGGTAGTGTTAGATCAATCCACATAATCCATGATGAGTATCAACTAGGTCTTCAAGATATAGGTTTTAATGAAATAAACCTTCTAAGTTTACTAATGATTGACAATGCAAGCTAAGGTAATATTTAAGGATCCCCAAATGAACCTTTCCAAGTTGGATAAAGAGTTTGACCTTGTTTCAACCACATTGGAGTCTAGGGATGCCATGTCAAATAAATTAGGAACTAAACCTTCACAACCCCCTCCATGTATTAAATATTTGGTTATTATAGATCTTTTAAAGGTTTTTAGTAATTTATTTGTTTTGAATTATGATTATAACTATTTTGAGTGGTCATCATGGCCCAAGATGGGATCCTCACACTATTTAGAAGTGATCCCCATCATTATCTATGTAATTAAGAACCATATTATAATATATAGGTTGACTAAAATTGCTCAAAAGTGTTGTCAAATTATATTTAGGATTTCACCCACTTTTTCCTTCATCTCTTGAGATTGTAAAGTTGGCCATAATCAATTATTGTAACAACACTTACCTCTTTTAATGAATAAAATTCCTATTTTCTACAAAAGGTTTGTTTTGTGTCTTATTCTCTTTCATCTCCATTTTTGAGTGATTTTCAATGCTAGGTTAATTAGATTAATACTTATTTGTTTTATGTGTGTTATGGTTATCATGTACTTAGCTATTATAATTATTGAGTGAGTTCTCTTATTTCCCTTTTTTAGTACTATTAATTTTTGTGTTAATCTATAAATTACCATATATTGCTTATGTATACTTTACTATAAACTATTAGTACTCATCTTTAGTGAGAGCTCATATCGAAGGCATAATCCTATTTCTCTTAGAATCTTCCCACTATATGTTCTTAGAGGTATAGATTTAATGAAACTCAATATATAGTGGTATAATTAAGGTAGAGTCACTTAGTTCAATGATCAATGTATTGAGTTCATTCTATCTTTAGAGGCTCCCATTTTTGCCTTACCCTTTCCTCTTTTCTATGTTTGTTATTTAAAATTGAGCTACTCTTTCCCATTGTAGTTATAAATAGAAATCATGATACCCAAAATCTCATAATAATCTTTGATAATTATACCTATTACAATCCCTTAGTAGATATTTATTTATAACCATAAAAAGGGGTAAAATCAAAATGATTCAACTTTTCTATGGGGTGGATCCAATTTCCCATTGATATTTTATTGATGAGACTTTAATTCTATATGAAACATCAAATAATAAGGTAAAATAACTCAAGACATTGTTGAAATAATTTTTGTAAGATTTAAGCCCAAAAATCAATTTGGACAAGAGATCTTTTATAAATACCTCACCTTTTAGTCAAAATAAAATTTATAGAGTCTTGGGTTGTGAGATAAAATATCCCCCTTATAATTATCTTTGCATGTCACTCTTTCTTATAAAATTGCCTTTGAAGTATGTAATTATCTCTTAGATATGTTTAAACAAAGGAATGTAGGTTGAAAAAGTTGCTTACTTACACAAGCATGTAAGTTACAAATGGTTAAGATTATTCTTCAAAGTCTCCCTATGTATCTTATGTCACTTTTGAAAACTTCCAAGATAATTTTTGACAAAATTGAGAAATTAAAATGAGGTTTCTCTCATTAGGCATGGAGGAGAACAAATTTTCACTAGTGGTGTGGTTTTAATTTCTACTCAAAGATTCTTTGAGGGTTTGGAATCATAAAATCAAGCTTATGAATTTGTCCTTGGTTAGAGAGATGTGTTGGAGGTTTATTAAATATAAAATCAATGGACTAAAATACTTAAAGCTATAAACTTGGTCATTTGAGAGGCTAAAAATTAGTTGTGGGATGATAATCGCCAAAAAGGATCTTACTTTAAGAACTAGTTAGTCAAGAGAAGGAAGATTTTAGAGAAAATGAGTAAATGGAAAATTGGATTAGGTGAAAGAGTTTTATTTTTGTAATATTAGTGGATTCTTAGTTCTACTTTTATTTTATTATAACCTTGGAATAAAGTTTATAAGGAAACTAGGAAGAGGTACGAGGATAAAGTTTTTAAATATATTGAAGATATAAAGATCAAACAAAGTCTATATAATTTTATCTCTAGATAATTAAGACTAGGAATAGGATATGATTATGAATAATCTAAATGCACTCCTCAATGGATTTTATGTTTGTAAAATAAGAAAGGAATATGAACTAGTGTGGGAGGACTCCTATGATGGAAATTTTAGGGTTAAATATAGATATATTGTATCCTTTAAAGATATCTGTAATGGATTATCATGGAGTAATCTTTGGAATAAGAACATGATTCCAAAAATAAAAAAATTCTATTGGATAACTATGCAGAATTAAACTCTCACCATTGATAATCTTATGAAAGAGGTCTTCAAATCCTAAAAAATGTGTTTTATGTGAAATAAATGTGGAATCAACTACTAATTTACTGTTATATTATTCCATTACCTTAAAATTCATATGATTCATCCTTTCTAGGTTTAATGTGGACTAGGATCAACCTTTAGTAAATTTTTAAATGTGGTACCAATAGAAGGATCCTTTCAAGAGTCAAAGTCTTAAAAACTTATCACATATATATTCACCACATATATTGTGGGGTCTTTAGAAAGAAAGAAATAAGATAATATTAAAATATAATAAAATAATTAGCATATATGTAGCTTTGAAATTAACTAAAATGTTGAAGTAAAATTTTGCTTCTTCCAATTCTAAAGATAAGAACAAGATGAAGGATGACAAGCAAAATATTTCTACCAATTGTAAGTTAACCATTCTTAGAGATAATAAAAATGATTTAAAAAAGGATGTTATAAATTTAAATAAAAGTATTTTAACCTCTATAATATGGGTCAAATTAAACTTTGATGGTAGTTCCAAGAGGAATCTAGGGACAACAAATGGTGGAGGGGTTTTAAGAGATATAAATGGTTGTTTATTAGCTACTAATGTTAGAAAAAATGGTTTTTAATGCAAACATGTATCAAAATCTACAATTGTGATATGAGAAGTATAGGTGGCCAAATAGATAGGATATACTCATCTAACAATTGAAGGTGATTCTTTGAATATTGTTAACTACCTAAGCAAGAAATTTGTTCTTAGCTTTCCAATAAAAAATATTATGGAGGAAGATTTAATATTAATTCAATCCTTTCAAGAAACAAAGATAATCCACATGTATAGAAAAGGGAATAATTTTTTTGATTGGTTTGAAAAGAAATGTGTTTTAACTTAAAATTTATTAAGATGTAAGAATGTGCAATATCTTTTGGTAGAGGTTTGACAACTTTTAGAGATGGAAGAATGTTGTATTAAGGAAGGACCTTATGTTAGTGCATTTAATTTTGTTTTGATTATATTAATTCTTAGTTGTGTATTTTTATGGTAACTAAATTTAATATTTTTAATTAAAGATAGTGATGACATGTATCACAATCAATCCTAACTTTTGGTAAATGTTTTGGAAACTAGATAAAGGATTACAACACTAATACTGATTCATGACCCATTATAATGGGTTTAAATGCTATTATTGGCTTTCGGGGATTTAATTCTCCATTCGAGTGTGGGGATAATATGTTCAATAATTTTGAATTTTATATTAGAAAGGGTAAGTGTTTTTAGAATAAAATTTCTTATAGGAATCAAATAAATATGTGTGTCATGGGAGGAGATCATTATAGGGTCGGACATCCAATATGGCACCTATTGAAAAAATGAAGAAAATTGGAGGATTTGGAAGATGGAATACTTATTAATTACATGGAAACCATCCAAGGACTTGATGTACACATATAAGTGGAAGTTTCAAGATCACAAAAAGGGTATTTTGTGAACATGAGGTTAGTTTCAATCCTTGTAAGTGAAAAAATTATTTCTAAAGTTCCACGACTCAATATATCAAGAAATTTCTTATAGGAATAAAATAAATATGTGGGTCATGGTAGGATATAATTTTAGTGTTGAAACATCAAATGTGGCATTTATTAAAAAAGGGATAAAATTAGAGGATTTGGAGGATGGCAGAGTTATAAATTACATAAAAACCAAGTACTTGATCCACACATCTTAGTAGAATTTATAGAATCATGGAAAGGGTAGTCTATGGACATGAGGGGATTATAAATACTTGTAAGTGAAGAAATAATTTATAGATTTATGTGACTCAATATTTAGGGGAGTATATGCTAAATGTCAAAAATGGAAAAACATAAGGAGGTTGATCAATTTATTTAGGAGGAGAAAATGATTGAGTTTCAAGGGGATTATCTAAGAGAGTCCATTCTATATCCTTGGCATGTTGTAAATCATAAAATTATTATGTATATTAACATGGAGGGAAGATATATAGTATAATTATCTTACCACTTTGTCTATTGAGTCATTATCACCACTAAAATGTTGTTGGTTTTCTTTTTTGCCTATTGTTATTGCTTGAAAATTATGTCATTGATGTCCAGTTAAGGAAAATTATTATATCCATATTTCAAGATTTAATATTCTTGTTTTAACCATGATAAATATTTATCACTTTGAATGTATCCCACTATCAAATTTATTGAGTATAAAAAGGATAAAGTAGTTGTTAAAGGGGGAGTGAATGGGACCAAATCAAAGACTATATCCATCAAGATTTCAAGGGTGAAAAAATAGGCCAATGGTAATAAATTCCTTGTAGTTATATATTTTGTCTCAAAGAAGTATGTTGAATTTGAGTCGAGGAAATAAAGCAACTTTTTATTTATTAAGGAGATTCAATCCCTAAAGCCTTTGCACATTGAAACCCCAATTATTTATGCCTTTATGTGTAGCACATGTGCTCTTAGTGTTTAAAGAACACTTATCATTTTAGAATTATTAGAATTCATAGCAAGAGTAGCAGGTTTTGGTAATCTAGTTACCTATGGTGAAATAGAGGTGGAGAATATTAAACTATTCCACATATTTTTATTACTTTGTGGTTGGGAGAAACCATGGACCTTGTGAATTTTGAAGAATTTGTGTTGATCCTAGTGAGTTATGATCAAATTTCTAAACTAAAGACCAATCTAAGTGAGTATTTACAATGAGATTTAAACTAAAGTGATTTGGGTAAAAAAGGAGCAAAAGAGAAGCATAGGGAAGAAACAAAATATGTAATTATTGATCCTTGACTTAAATATCATGAAAAAGTTTTAGTCATAATTGAACTTGCATTTAATGAGTATATAATGCAAAATATCATAAGCTTAGATCTTACTACACACCAACCAAACTTCTAAGGATAATATGAAGAAATACAATCAAGAACTAAATTCAATTTAAAGATTTGTTACTACATTTAAATAACATTTATACATATTAATTTAGAATAAATAAAATAAATCAAACTTAAGATCATTCAACTAATCTAGTGTAAGCACAAATCAATAATCCTATATCAAAGATGTAAATTTAGAATTCTTGAAACCCTTCAAATTCAAGACTTGGAACAAGCAATTGAGAGAGAAGTCATGAAACAATTAACACAAACAAAATTAGACAAAATTTTCAATATTATGTGTTTATATTAATTAATCCAAAGTATACAAGTTTTGCTAAAAACTCCCTCTTCTTTCAAAAAATGGTAGTACTACCTTTTATAGAAGGACAAGGTAGTATATTGATCAATTACAAGATACAAATGTAAAAAATATAAGGATAGATGTCCTTTGACAAGGTTTTAGATTACATATACTTTCTAAAGTTGACTTACCTAGAGGCAAATATGGTAATAAACTAGCATATGCCTTTAAAAAAGATTATTCCATGTTCAAATATTAAAATGCTTTTAAAATATGAAATTTTAATTAATTAGTAGGCCCATGGCTAAGGGGCTCCCTTGTTTCTCTTGGAGAAGCTCCATAGCTCTTTGATGCTACTCTTTGATAAGCTCTAAATCAATAGCTGGTTTCAAGAGACAAACATCCTCTTGATCAACTAAGTCATCAAAATCTCTATCATCTCTTGTGATAGCTTCTTTAATACTCCTGGCTTCTAAAATCTTTTCCTCAGTAGTGAAGATCATGCCCATAATTATATTTTTGTCACTACTAGATTGACCTTGAATTTTAATTCTCACTTCTTACATCACCAAAGTGACCCTATGCTTATACTCTTCATCATCAATGATTCCCAAGGTTGTAGACTTTATAGGATTGGCCAACATGATGTCAAAGATATACTTAATTCTGGTAATTAACTTTTCATCATCCTTTAAGAGTCTAAGAATTTTGAACAAACACTCAAACTCTAGATCTTATCAACTGCTATCCCAAATATTAAATTTAAGTGGGATAGGCTATTGGTTTTTAATTTTTGAATTTTATCCTTAATCAATATACTGATAATATCCCTTATCTTATCCTCTACATCTTACCACTAGGTGATCAATCTTTTGGCTATATCACTCTATTGCCTCAATGCATCTTGTCTCATTTTCATCAACTTTAAGGAGTCAAACATGTCTAAGAAGGATTCTTTAAACATCTTTATTATGGCCTCAAGAATTGATATGGTGGCCATTGTCTCTAGGTTCTCCTTTTCTTTCTCTAGGTTATGTATCTTCTATTTCATACCCCTAATTCCTGCTCTAATCTAAGATAAATAATCATTAGCCAGTTTTTATATATTCTCCTCATGGATAAGATTCTCACTAGGATACTATCCTCTAACTGGAGTTAAGCCTAAAAATGGCTCAACTTTTTGAAAGATGAATTCCTCACCTCTAACCATAGCCTTCTTAGTTGTAACTCTCTCTAACCCTATTATTTTTGGATTGAATTAGACATTGGTTGATGACCCTATTACCTTAAGAGGTTATGGTATCTCCATCCTAAACTAAACTAATATCTATCTAGCCCTATGATTTGAGTGTTGACTATAGATAGATTCCCATGTCTCATCTCAGTCAATACACAACTCATCCCAATACCCCCCACCCACCTTGATAGATAATTTTGTATCATGTCTCATTTATGTCTCATCTCAATTGGTACACAACTCATCCCCATCCCCAACAACCCACCCTAAAAGAGAATTTTGTATCATGTTTTATTTGTCTCATCTCAATCAGTACACAACTCATCCCCATCCCCACCTACCCACCCACCTTGATAGAGAATTTTGTATCATATCTTATTTATGTCTCATCACAGTCTGTACATAACTCATCCCCATCATAGGTGCCCCTACCTCCCCATTGCTAATTTTGATAGAGAATTTTGTATCATGTCTTATTTATATCTCATCTCAATTAGTACACAATTCATCCTCATCACAAGAAATCCCCTACCTCCCCATAGTTCATAAAGAATTTTTTATCATGTCTTATGTATGTCTCATTTTAGTCAGTAGATAACTCATCCTCATCATAAGTGCTTCCTACCTCCCCATAATTTACGTTGATAGAGAATTTTGTATCATGTCTTATTTATGTCTCATCTCAGTTAGTACACAACTCATCCCCATCATAGGCACCCTTTTACCTCCCCATAGCTAATAGAAATTTTTGTATCATGTCTTATTTGTGTGTTGTCTCATTATAGATATGTCTAATTAGTACATAACTTATGCTTTTTGAAGCACTTGGAGTATCCATTTGTGTGCCACTTGATCCTATTATGGTAATTATTCTTCTTTCTTCTTCTTCCTTTATCAAAATCAATATCCATGGCTTGATTTCTTCATGAACATCACTTTTAATTATTTGGGTTAAGGCCCAAGAATTGGGAAATGTGGGAATAATATACATTTTCCCATAGACAAACCATTCAGGGATGATGGGTCCATGAATGGTGTATTCCTCACTGAACAAGTTGACATTACTCATTGGGAGGGTAAAGGTCAACTTGGGGTTCTTTCTCCCAATTGGGACCAATTCTAGTTTAGATTTTATTTTTTGTGGGGGTGTTATGGGAATCAATTCAAAAATAACCTATTTTTCCTCTATCTTGTTCAACCTCCTCTGCCTAGGCTTAGAGTTATTCCTTTTATTCTTCTTCATCTTTTGACCCATATACCTCAACAAGCACCCTAATTACATCATCTACTACCTCATTAGGTTCTAATGAAATCATATATAGGTACTGTACTAGGGATTTTAGCCTCATGGGGATAAAGATGAACCCTCCCTAGGTCTCTCTTCCAACTTATCTTTACCAAGTCCTTATGTTATTTATGCCTTGAGATATTAAAATGGTTTCTCTATAGGGGGCCTTAAGGATGGTCCAAGAAATAAGTGGTATTCTGAGGAACCCATTTACCATATCTCACCTAGTGGCTTGTTATCTCCCCTAGACAATCTAGGCTCCAACTTAATGTTGTGTCTTTTTAACCCAGCCAATACGTCTGGGAAACTAAAAAACCTAATGTCAAATGGGTTATGGACACTAGGCTAGTGCTCATATACCTCATTTATGGTCTTAGTCTTTAGATGTTGGGTGACCACCCCATTAGGGTCCCATTGGCTCAAATCATCTTTTTACAAGATGAAGGAGTCCCTATGTCTATAAATTCTATTCACATACTCCCAATTTTACAAAAATATTATATTTATTGTTAATGGAAAGGGATGGGGAAGGCCTTTCCTCTTTTCCTTGTAAAATACATCTATACTATGAATAAGTTGGTAAGTCACTTCTTTCTCTACAAGATTGGTTAGTATATAGATGGGTAACCTAAAGGGTTGTGTCAAATTCCCCTCAATCCTTATCACTGTGCAATCAGGGTAGAACCATATGTTTCTTATCAATTTAGCATATTTATTAATCAATGGGTTGACCCTACTTGTGGGAATTCCCATGATGGCTTCCACTAGGGATAGATAAATGCTATCACAAATGAACTACATGTTGTATCTATATTTTATAATGTGAAGCTTGAAGTAATGATGGCAGATAATGGGTATTCCATTAAGGGACCAATTCTTAATTTTTTGGATCTAGGTGGAGTGTAAAAGGGCATCTAATAGATAAGACATTATGTAAAACTACTTGCTTGTTTTCTTCTTGATGGTTGTAAATTGTGACTTCAAGCGGATGCTAATCATCTCACCCAATGGGGGAGTGAATCCTTTCTCCACCATGAAGTAAACATGTTATATCTATATTTTGTCAATGTGAATGTTGGAGGGGGATTCACATAACCTATTCAATAAGGTCATTATCATCTTATTTCCCTCTCTAAATTGGAAAATTAGTATATTTTGATGGGGCCTTGGATAACTTAGTTCCTAGTGAGTAGCCCTGGAGCTATAATTATGTTCAAATTATGCTCTTTAGTCCATTTTTTGATGTTGGGTAGGTATATTTATGGCTTACATAGTTTATAGTATCTCTCAAAATCTAGGGGATAAATTTAGGCTACTTTCTTAAATGTACATTCATGCATAATCCAATCATTCTCAATTTTACAATCCTAGAAAAGAGGAGAAAGGACGTCAATGCAGTGAAGTACCTTAGGTTTGGTAGTAGTGTAGTGTAGGCTAGCCATCTAAATAGAAATTTCATCATTGTATTTCCTTAGATTGGTTGCATTCTTATATTCCTCCCTATTCAAAGCCTACATCTCCTTGATGGTCTAAAAGAGTTTAGACCAATTCTAGATCTAATTGTTTAAAGCTACAATGTCTAGGTTTGTGTCTTTAAAAACCATCCCCTCATTATCTGAGGTCAAGTACAACTCAATTTCATCCCTTTTTTTATATGTGATTTGTCATGGTTGTGAAAGTTGTAACTTCCTATCAAATTAATTTAAATTAGCTTCTAAGTGAACTTGTTCTTGCTTAGATCATAATTAAGCTCTTCTCAGCTTTATTGTGATCAATCCAAGTTTTAACTAGGGATTTTATGGATGTTGCATCTTCTCTAAAGATTTAATGGTGATGGAAATCTAGACATAGGCTCATTCATGTCTCAAATTTAATTTAGACCCAATAATTTATACCTTTGCCTTTTTTAGCACATAAAATCTCTAATTTTGTCATTTTATGCTTCCATGGCATCTATGTGGCATTTATTTGATCACTTTTACAAAAAAATTCATAAATTTCTTAAGGAACTATTCATTTTATTTTGAAAATCCAACTTTTGTTTTATGTTATTAGATCCTTGTCCATGGATCAATGTGGGCAACATGTTGATGGTGATCACAAGTCTCAAGAATCATTGGTTGGTTTATGTTGGGCTTCATAGTTGTGATACTTAGGAATTTCACAAGCCTTCTAGGCCCTATATTTTGTATAGTGAATGCATACTCACCATGTGTCAATCCCATAGGCATCTTGGGTTTCATTAAAAATCTTTGGTAGTTTTACTTCATCTGATCATCTCCTCATGAGCAAGGATAGACCATTGATCTTAATCTAAGAAAATGCACATGATTGGTCTAATGGATCAAATGTTTTAGACTCATCAGGCTTCTTCTCTCCATCTGATCAATCTTCATGGTGAAGCATGGGCCATTGGTCTTGGAAAAAGGTGAGGACTTTATTTAGCATCATGATAATGGAAGGGATTTAGGCTTAAATACTTTAAGCTAAGGTTTATTTTGTGTTTAATAAACATGTTATAAACTTTGGGCTAAAGTATTTTAGCCTAATATTTTAGAATATATATATATATATATATATATATATATATATATATATTCTAAAATATTAGGCTAAAATACTTTAGCCCAAAGTTTATAACATGTTTATTAAACACAAAATAAACCTTAGCTTAAAGTATTTAAGCCTAAATCCCTTCCATTATCATGATGCTAAATAAAGTCCTCACCTTTTTCCAAGACCAATGGCCCATTATATATATATATATATATATATACATATATGTAAAGGGGACCTAGGCTAAATGTCTTTAGGCTATGATATTTATGCTAAGTTCTTTAAAACATGTTGGAAGGGGAGCCAAATGATAAAAGGACCAACTATTAGATTTTGACCTAGGATTTCATCATGTTAATAAACATCATTAAAAATTAGGCTAAAATCATTTAAACTAAGTCATATGCCACAAGGGTCTTTTAAAATAAGATTTAATATAAGTCTCTATCCTAAGGTTTATTGCATTCAAATAAATGTAATTGGAACCTTAGGAAATAGACTTAGATTATAAATGTGTCTACAAATACTTAGATCATGAGGTCATTTTATCATTGGAAATTCAAATATCCTAAACATTTGAACATCTTTTAAGGGGTCCCATTGATCTACAATATAATCCATAAGGTTTTATCAACATTCTTGGAGTATATCTCTGTGTCTAAGTAAAATGATTTATTATATTAAATTTGATGGTCTCACAGACATCAATTATATCCTCATAGACATAAAATGATCGTCATGATAATGTCAAGTTCAATTTAGTATATCATTAATTTTCATGGGCTTAAATTTGATAGTCCCACAGATGTCAATGATGAGCTCGTGGACATCAAATGATGGTTGCAAGAATGTCAATTTCAAGCTCATGAAACTCTTTTGGTCTATAGACCTTGGATTTGATATGCTCTATTTGATCAATATCCATGATGAAGTGTAGATCATTGATCATGATCTGAGTAGATGCATGTCATTAGCCCAATTTAATATGTGGGACCCTTTGTCATTAAGCTTCAAATGTAGGAGTGCCACGTGATAACTCCATGGGGCTTCTTAAGCTTTTCAATGTTTATCATTGCATTTACTCCATCAAATCTTCTATCTTGCTTAAGCATGGATTGTTGATCTTGATTTGAGTGCTTACACTTACTTGGTCTGATTGGTCAAAGCTTTAAGTTTATCGAGCTTTCTTCACTCTGTCAGATCATTTTTTTTATGAAGCATGGATCATCAAATTTTAAAAGAAGCAAGGCACTTAATTTAAGATGCAAGTTAATAAAGTAACTTAGGATAAATATTTAAAACTAAGGTCTTGTTTATTTTCATAAAATACAAATAGAGCCTTAGGGTTAAAACTTTAGGCTAAGCATATAACAAAAGGGACCCTACTAAAATAAAGGAACTTGTTAAAATACACATTAGACCACATTAAAAATATAAGGAACAAAGGGAAAATAAAATGGACCAAGTAGGATTTTTAGGTTATGGTTTGGTCATGTTAAGAAACATGACCAAGCATTAACATGAAATTTGGGCTTAATTCAAAAATATTCCTTCCAAAGTGTTCCTGCCCAAATTTGAATTAAAGGTCTAGGCTAGGGTTTGTTGATGGAGGATTTTATCACATCAATCCAACTATGAAATTTTTTAGATCAAAGGCTATCAAATCCTAGATAGAGATAATTTGTGAAAATACCAATATGAGTCATTAAAGGGAGATCCATAAAACTTACAATCTTAAGCCACGATAGTCAATTTTTAGCAACATTAGGTAAGTTTCCCATAAAACCATGAATAAAATGAGATAGTTTCATCAAATGGGTTGATGTTCAAATTCAAATGAAGTGTAGGATATCAAGTTTTAGTGCTAAGGTTTAAAATAATCACAAGGGTTCCTATTTTTTAGAAATGGGTGTATGTTGACCTCAACACCACCAAAGGAAGTTGAATTGAAAGAGGGGGATTATCATCATCTTAGAGATACTAAATGTAAAAAAAGAGTCTTTGAGAATAGTGGTGAAGACTTCAAGGAAAAAATTAGATCAATGACATAGAACTTATAACTTTATAAGAGGATTATGAAGGAGAGTGATGGAATTAATGAATCCATTAAGAATATTTGAAATAACTCAATTGGGAGCACAAACCATGATAACCTTCGAAAAGCCAAAGGTGAGAAGTATATTACCATCTAGAAGATGAGGGAGCTAGAAGATAAAATTTATAAATTGGAAAGTGAAAATTCTCAACTGAAGGTAAATATTAGGCATGTTTTTCATATAAACAAGTTAATGATCGAAATCTATGATTATAATATTAATGTGTTGAAGGAAATGATCAAGGTTGGGAAAGATGTTCAAAGTAGCTATATGACAAGTAAGAGGAACATAGGAAAGTTTACTAAGGTGGATAAAGGTGATAGTGGAGACTTGGATAAAATACTTGTTATGGTAATATAATGGAATGTAGTTCTTAATGGACTTGATGCCTGGTTTTAGATATTCTTTGTTTTCTATACTTTTTTGGTATATGGCTCTTCTTTTTCTTATATTTGATTTTGTGTTGATCAACAACATTTTATTAGCCCTACTATTCTAGTTTTATTTTTGGGATTTTTGGGATTTTCACTTGATCCATGTAAAAGGGAAGGGACCCTTTCAAAACCCTCTTACTTTTACCATAAATAAAAGCATTTTATTTACAAAACTAGGTAATTTTTTAGTTACTAGAAAGGTGTGGTATATATGAATTTAAAACTACACTTACATCTATAAAAAGTCATTTCAAATTATCTAAGTATGATGAAGTTGAGTTTTTTAATGGTGAAAAATATAAGATCAAAGTATATTTATCATGTGATTATTGTAGAGTGATATTATATCTATGAAATATTCTTGAAGATACTTTTGTTTCTTATTTCTTTTACACTCTTACATATGGATAATCAAAGTATAATTATCTATTATGGTGTCAAATAAAAACATGGAACTAATATTTTTCATGACTATAGATTAAAAAAATTCAAATTTTCAAAAAACTCTTTGAAAGAGTGAATTTTGAAAAATTAATAAAACTAATATGTATGTTTTAGAAGATTTGAGTTTGGATCATAGGGGGGTTTGTTAGGACCTACTCCAAAGTACATAATATTCATTAAGTTAGAATAAAATAATGTAAAAATGCGAATAAATATTTTATGAAGACTCCCATTTAATAAATGATTAAGTGTCATTAGTAAATATTCTTAGGATACATGAGTATTCTTGTGTGAAAGTTAGTAAGGGGTTAGAATTTAGTTGTGTAATTTTAACAAAATGGTAAAACCTTTATATATCCCTTCTATTCTTTATCAAGGAATAATGACATTTATGAATCCTATTGTACTTTCTCTTTTTTATATTAATAAAATAATTATCTCCACCCTTAAAGGGAACAAGATTCAACTTAAGTGGTTTATAATTCTTATCAAACCCTAATTGAATCTACTAGTCATTGTCATCTGATAGCTTGTGACGATTCATATGAGTCTAATATGATAGTTTTTCTAGTTATCTATTAGTTTATTTAATAAATAATATAATTTTATATGTTTTAAGATACACTTGTATTATTTAAATGAAAATATGGAAAGACACTAATTATGTGCACACTTATCCATATCTTATTAGTAGAGAATATTATTAATTAATTAAATTGACTTATGCTAGTCATAATTTAGTATTATTAAAAAAAACTATTTTCAAGTATACTAATATCTAAAATCCTAACCTTAATACCCTTTATTATCTATATAATAATATTGAGAAATGTTGTTTAGTGGTTAAAAGAGTTAATTTTGTGAAATTAAAATTTATGCCAGAGGTATTAATCAAAAGAAGTAAAACATTGTACTTGGATAAATCCATGTCTCTTATTCTTCATTTCTTTAAGTTTTTTTAGATTAAGGTAAAATCAGGTTTTGAAGGGACCCCAAAACCCAAGTACAAAGAAATAAAGATAAAGACTCAACGACCACAGGCAGAACCTAAAAACTACTACAGAGAAGTAGCAAAAACAGGTTTTATATGGACCTAAAACCACCAGAGAGACCACCGGTCAAAACCCAAATTTAACAAAGATCTGGCTGCACCATAGACAGAAGATTACAAAAATAAACTAGAGAATAGGACCAGTAAACATAACCAATAAGAAGAACCAGACTATTCTTCCAGTTCTAAAATCATTTTCATAGTTTCTTTACCTTTCACAACAGTAGTACCCTGAGTAGTAGTTGCCGCCAACTTGGCTCCCTCTTGTGTAGACTTCTTTCTAGAGCTTTGTCTCATCCTTTTGCTAGGCCCCTCCAAGGATTTGGTCTCCTCATTTGCTCTTTTTCCAATATTGATAGCTACAGCACAAATATTGGACGTTACTTCCTCCATTTTCGTTCTGTTCTCCTTAATGAGTTCCTGAAGGTTATTCTCATAATCTTTGAGCTTGACGGGGATATCTCTTATCTATTTTTCCATGATGTTAATTTTTTTCCATGCAGCTTTCTGGTTATCTTCCATAATTTCCACTTTCCTTTTGAGATCCTTAATCTCCTTACTCATCTAAGAATCAAGTTGAAGAGAAGCCTCTGCTTTGCAATTAACCCAACTCATAGGGGTGTGCATTCCATCGTTCTGCCCCTTCTCTCTCCATTCCTCAAAATTCTTATTGGGACTATTCCCACCTTCTTCAAAGTGATCCTCTCGGCCCCTTTGATAATGTTCTTTGGTTCTAGTTTGAATTTCCATGTCCATTTATTGATTGTCATCCTGA
The DNA here is from genome assembly GCA_037957365.1 of Torreya grandis. Classification (NCBI taxonomy): domain Eukaryota; kingdom Viridiplantae; phylum Streptophyta; class Pinopsida; order Cupressales; family Taxaceae; genus Torreya; species Torreya grandis. Next base: position 1,213,466 of record JARHVA010005181.1, on the reverse strand, counting down.
ACTGTATTTTCTGTTTCATTTCTTGAAACAGGGTCCTCAACAGGGCCATCTTGGACAATATCTTCCTCTGACACTTTTTGATTTTCCTCAGCTTCTTCTTTACTATTTTTAGATTCCTCCTCTTTGCTGACTCCTTTCTCATTCTTCTCTTGACATTCTTCATCCTCATTTGAATTTGTATTCCAGATTTTAGTTCCTTCTTCTTCCTCCCAATTTTCCTCCCTAGGTTTATCAATTCTTTCCCGCTCTGTATCTTCTTCTACATTGTGATTATTGGTGCTAGGGAACTTGATTTTGTCTTTCCCTTTTACAATTTCACTCTTTCTACTCCTAGACTCCTAATTTTTCCCCTAGTTAGGGTTCTTAACCATAGCTTTATTCTTACAGTAGCCTTCGATTAATAGAATTAGGCCTTCATGCAGGATAGGATGCATTTCCTTCTTCCTGTGAGCAAATAAACTTTGGAACAAAGAATAGCGCAAGTAAAAGGGAAAAGACAGTCTTACCTTGTGCCTAAAATGATTAAGGAAAACAAAGTGGAATTTATGCACTCTCTTGCTCCTTCTATCCAGGATGAAATACTCCCTTATACAGCATAAGACATCCCTCCATATCCCCTTAATCTATTCCAATTTATAGAAATCTCCATTCTTGACCAGCTTCTGCTCTTCCGCATCTATCTTAGGGAACTTACAAAAGGCCTCATTTAAAATGCTTGTCTGCTTGAAGAATTTAAGTCCATCTGTAGGCAACCTTGTAACCTCTGCTATAAAATCCTCTGTAAGGTTCACTGTGATACCATGCAATGTGACCCTTTCATCAATCCAATTTTTGAAAAAGGCTGTAGTGATATGTGGTTTTGACCCATGGAGCTTTTCCATATAGTTCACAACTTTTCCTTTTTACAGGATTCTCCAGACATCTTATTTCTCTCTCCATTCATCACATTTTTTGGGTTCTTGCTTCCTTGGTTCTCCCTTCCTTTCGTGAGCCATACTCATTTCCTTGGAAACCCAGTCGCTATGAACTTTACAATGATCCCACTTGCTGCCAATTTGATTTGAGAGTTGGCTTTGTTTGGGCACATTTAGGATCCTCGAGAACCTTCCACTTTCAAGAGCCTTCCTCTTTAATGATTGAAGACCTTTCCCCTCGAAGCCACTTATACAACTCATTATGTTTCTATAACAATCTAATCGTTCCCTCATTTACATGAGTTGCATCATGAAGAATGAGCACCCTCAGTTCCACCTTCTTTTCTAATGTTTCTTGCCACCTCATTTCTTGTCCTGTCTGGACTGCACAATTTGCTAACCAATCTACAACTCCGTTGGCTTCACAATAGGTGTGGGTTATAGTCACGTTATCAAAAATTTTTATTAAGGTTTTCATCTCCATTACCATAGCCTCTATAGTCCAAGACACAATATTTTTATTGTTAAGAATATTTATGATGTTCAGTGAGTCCCCTTCTAGCCACAATTTGGGATATCTCAAATCCAGAGCTATTTTGATGGTCTAAAGGGTGGAAATAGCTTCGACAATGTGACAATTTGATTTACCAATGGGGATTGCAACAGCATCAATAACCTTTCCCGTATGGTTTCTCAAGACACCACCACAACCTACATTCCCTGGATTCCCTTTAGCAGCTCCATCAAAGTTTCCTTTAATCCACCCTTGAGGGGGAGCATTCCATGTAACTCTTAATCTAGGATTATTAGGTTTACCTTTAGAATTTTCTGTACTTAAGGGATTATCCACTTGGAAGGTTGAGCTTGGATTCTTTTGTGATAAATTTTTTTCCTTAATAGCTCTAATGATGTTCTGTCCTACCACCCATCCAGGGAGCTCTTTATTTCTAAAGATTTAGTTATTTCTTTCCTTCCATATTCCCCACCAAATATGGGGAAGAGTAAGTTTCCATAAAAAAATTGCTTCAAAATTCTTGGAGGTGTAGTACCAGCTTTTGAGAGATAATTCCACATTTTTATGATGGATCCATGCAATGCCCCACATATTGAAAATTTCTTTCCAGACTAGCTGTGTATAAGAACAGTTTACAAACAAATGATCTCTATCTTTAAGACCCTTCTTACAAAGGATACACCTATTCACAATATATATTCCTCTTTTCTGTAAATTGTCCAAAGTTAAGATTTTATTTTGGAGAAGGGTCCAAAAAAAGATTTTGATTTTAGGGATGAGCCCCTTGATCCAAGCCTTCGTCCACAGTGGTTTGTTGCCATTTCCCTTTGAAGTGAAAATGGAAGAAACTTTAAACTATCTGCTTGGCTCATTGTGCCAAACAATCTTATCTTCAAGATTAGGGTATAGAGATATATCATTTAGGGATATTTGAATATCCTTGAAATCTTGATCATAGTCAGTGAGGTTCACCCAGGAGTTGTTCTGCCAATATTGGTTAACCATTATTCCCACTCTTTGCTTGCAACGGTTTATAACATCTTTATCTTGGATTTCATCTTGCAAAGGTTTTCCTTTTAACCAAATATCTTCCCAAAATTTCACCTTATTACCATTGCCAACTTTCCAGGAACTTCCTTCTTCTAAAACATGTTTAGTCCCCTGGACTGCCCCCCATATGGCCGAAGGATGGGAAATGTCTGGATTAGAAAAGAATTCAAGGAGACTTTGCCTTAAATAAGTATTTGTGCTTCCATATTTTGCTCCATTCTTTATTTTCCTGATAAACCCTCCAACCCTGCTTAGCTAAGAGAGTTGTGTTCATTCTTCTAATTGTCCTTATTCCTAGACCACCTTCCCTGACAGGTTTACAGATGTTATCCCATGCTATTAAAGTCATTCTTCTTTTCTCCTCAGTACCTGACCAAAGAAAGTTTCTCTAAATTTTTTCAATAGATTTAGCAAATTTAGTGGGGATTTTGAAAAGACTCAAAGCATACGTGGGTATGCTTTGTAGACTTGCTTTAAGGAGGGTGAGCTTTCCAGCTTGGCTTAGAAAAATACCTTTCCATCCCGATAATTTATTACTAAATTTGTTAATTAGTCCTTCCCAAAAAGCTTCAGGAACTTTCATCCCAAAAGGGAGACCAAGGTAAGAGGAAGGAAAAGATCCTATGGAGCATTCGAGGATTTTTGCTATTTTGTTATGTCTATGACTTGGGGTATTAGTAAAGAATACTACACTTTTGTTCCAGTTTATCAGTTGTCCAGAGGTAGAAGAATATAAATTTATAGCTTCCTTTAAAGTTCTAGCTTCTGTGACTTCAGATTTTCCCATGAAGATGGTGTCATCAACAAATTGACCATGGGAACATATTAAAGGATGCGAAGAGGGTTTCAGGCCCTTAAATAAACCTTTACAAACTAAGTCCCCTAAGTATCACCCCATACTGTCAGCCATAATTATAAATAGAATAGGGGAAATAGGATCCCCCTGTCTTAATCCCCTTGACGGATTGAAAAAATGAGATGAACTCCCATTTACCAACATAGCAATAGAAGTAGTAGATATCAGCTGCTTGATCATATCAACCACTCTTTGTTCAAAGTGAAAGGCAATAAGGCTATTAGAAAGGAATAACCAATCCACCCTATCATATGCTTTAGCAATATCCACTTTCATTATGAACCCCTCTTTGTTAGAGCTGAACAGCGAGTGAATATTCTCATGCACCGTTATTACAAAATTGAAGATTTGTCTGCCTAGAATGAATCCATTTTGCTGATCAGCTATTATCGACGAGATCACTTGAATTAATCTAGTTGTTAGAACTTTGGATATTATCTTATAGAGAGAATTACACAGGCTAATTGATCTAAACTGATCAGGACTGTCAGCGCCAAACTTTTTTGGAATCAGACACAAAAAGTGGCATTAACTTCCTTCAGCATCTGTTTGGCTCCAAAGAATTCCTTCACCACATTACTGACATCTTTGACAATTAGTTTCTAGAGCTTTTGAAAAAAGAACATGGGAAACCCATCTGGTCCAAGTGCTTTATCACCTCCTAGAGATCTAACTGCTTTGAAGATTTCCTCCTCCTTAGGTATGGAACATAACATGTTATTCTGCTCCTTCGAGACCAAAGGAGGAACCATGCGTAGGATATCATCCTGAATTTTCAAGTTGATGTTTCTATCAGCCTTCATCAGGGAGGAGAAAAAAGAAATCATTTCCTCCTTTATTTCCTTTTCCTCTGTTATCTTTTGATCTCCTTTTTTCAAGTGTTGAATATGAGTTTTAGCTCTGTGTTTTAGAGTGGAAAGATGGAAAAACTTTTTATTTTTGTCTCCTTCTTTCAACCACTGCACCCTAGATCTTTGTCTCCAATAGGTTTCTTCCTTAGTTATAATATCTTGGTATTGAACCAGTTGTTCACTTTCTTCTCTATGGAAGTCAGAAGTATAACCATTTTGCTGAATTTTTTCCTAAATTGTACTAATTTCTTCCTTAATAGTCTTCTTTTTCTCAAAGATATTTCCAAAACAATCCTTATTCCATTTCTTAACTTCCTTTTTAACATTTTTGAGCTTGGAAGCAACTCTAAAGAGTGTTGTTCCCTTAATAGGTATATTCCACCACTCTTTTATTTTGCTTTCAAACTGTGGGTGCTGCATCCACATCTTTTCAAATCTGAACGAATGATTCTTTTTTAGGTTCAAATTGACTACTGTGAAAATAAGAGGGAAATGATCCGAGCCTATTCTATGGCAAGCTTCCAACTTACAAGTGTAATCTTTTGTCCAGTCTGGGGAAATGAGAGCCCTATCAAGCTTGGCCTATATACATTCATTATCAAGTCTCCTATTGCTCCAAGTATACTGTACTCCTTACAACTCCACATCCATAAAGCCTTCTTTACTTATAAACTCCAATAGATCAAGTCTCCCTTCCATTTGAATAGTGTTACCACCCTTTTTCTCATAATCATAGAGAGGAACATTAAAATCTCCCATAATAATCCATCGCCCACAATAATCTTTACTTCTAAGATTTGAGATGGTTTCCCAGACCTTTTTCCTTTGGTTCTTGGCATTGGGAGCATAGATATTTACAACATACCATCTTTCCTTTTGGTCAAAACTAGTTATTTTAATAGCCAATTTTTTTATACTTTCCATCAAAATAGAACCAGAATATTGGTTTTTTTTCCATAGCATCATGGTTCCCCCTGAAGCACCTTCAGAGCTGCTGGCCTTAATAGTATAATTTTTAAAATCTTTGATTTGTTCTACTTTCTCTTTACTCATTTTGGTTTCTTGGAGTAGAAGGAAGTCTGGCTTTTGCTCTCTAACAAAATTCCTAACTAAATCTACTTTGTATATGCTATTTAGCCCCCTAATATTCCAGATAAGGATTATCATTATTTTGTATTGATATGGAGCCATTTCGGCAGAGTTGCCTATTTTCCATCTGCTATATTGTGCTTGCTTTCCATCTCTCTATTCCTCTTTGTAGATTTTTTCCCACGTTTATCTGGGGATCCTACATCCAGTTTTAATTTGGCTTGCGGTTCAGTTCCTTTCCCTTCTTTGCTCCTAAGAGGACCATTTCATTTTGCACTACCATTTCTCGTCGTCCTCACTTTTTATCTTTTGGTTTTTTGAGTTTTTACCAGTCTCTTTCTTTTCTTTTGCCATTACGACCTCTTTCGCTAGAGTGTTATTTTCATCCTTTGATGCCTCCTGCTTTTCCCCCATCTGGGCTTCACACATCTCTCCTTCTTCTATATTATTCCCCCCTTCAGGTAATACTTCTCCTTCCTCTAATCCTTCAGTATCCTTTACCTCAAAAAGTTGATTTTCTAAACTTTGGGTATTCTGGTTTAGAAAATTAGCTTCTTCTTCTGTTAGAAGATCTAATTTTTTGTTCTCTGAATTCATCCCCTTCTCTTCCATTAGGGGACTAAATTTTTTTAATAGGGGCTCTATTTCTCCTAATAAATTCAGGTCACCATCTTCTTCTGTTGCAGAAATTTTAACCTCTTCTATGTGTAGATCAACTGAAGCTTCTTGTTTCTTCTCTATCTTTCGATAGTCCTCTTTTACCTTCCATAATTTCTTTTGTTGAGTCTTTATATTTTTCCCTTCCGAAAATTTCTTAGATGAGGTCTACCCCTATTGGGGTAATTCTTGACCCAATGCCCCTATTTCTTACATGCATAGCAAGAATTTGGCAAATCTTCAAAGACAATCTCTTGGATTTTCTTACCAAACTTAGAAATTAATTCCACTTTTTTTGGGAGATGGTTCAAGTCTGCCACTTTAACATAAATTTTGGCACTTTGGAGTTTAGTTCTTGAAGCTATGGCATTATCCACAGCCACTAATTCACCAAATGAACTAGCAATTCCATTGAAAATGTCCTCATGCTAGAATTCTAATGGAAGACTAGGTAGTCTAGCCCATATAGGGGTGGTTAAGAAGAAAGAGTCTAATAAATCCATTTCTAGTTCCCATTTCTTGATTGTAAGAGTGCATTTCCAAAAGACCAAGGCCCTTCACAAAGAACCTTATTCAAATCTTCTTTATAATTGAAGATAAAAGAGAAAAAGCCATTCACCATTGGTGCAATGTCTACTTCTCTGCGTATAGTCCATTTCTTTTTTATCATAGATCTGAGTGAATCTATATTTGGTCTAGCTCCTACAAAATTTCCAACTAGGGTGAGTTCCATGGAAGATACTGATAAATCAAGTAGAAGGTCTTGGATAAAAACTTGAAACTCACCTTTATCCCAGCATGATTTAGATGTCACAAGTGGGAAAAGGGATTTCCCTGTTGGTTTTTTCCCAAACAACGACGACCAGGTCCTTTGTTCGGGGTCCCCTGTCTATCTTTTAGAGTTCTTTTCTTTTTTATATTCAGCTTTATCTTTCTCTTTCTCTGTGTACAGTTCTAACACGCTTTTCAATGGTGAGTTTGCATCCCCACTATAGGGCTCTTTAGCAGATGAATCATTTGTTTAAGTTAATAAGTATATAAATGTAGTAAAATCATTAAATTATTTTTGTCGATATTCAAACCTTATAAAATTATAACATGGTATGAGAGATTATTAGAAGCTTCATCTCTTGCACCAATTTAGTTTTAAGCTTTTGTATGAAAGTTACCTTAAAGGACATTTTTCATATATGAAATGTTTAGATCTTTTTGAAATGATTCTTACCTAACCATTGTGTCTAAAATTTATATGAAAGTTGGTTTAAACATTATTTTAAATTATATGGACTATTGGATCATAATTTATCATCACTACTATACTAAGTACAATTTATAACATCAATTTGATCATTTTCACGTCATTTTTTAGAATTAATTTTCCTTATGTGATGTAAAAATTGTGATAATATTAGTATCAAAATTTTACCACAAATAAAAAGTGAATTAATGTAACTTGATTTATATATTTACATAATAAAAATTAGGTAACATTGGAATCTCATTTTATAAAATTAGGGTATGCGAGATAGTTTATAGTTTGGAAATAAGAATTATGAAATTAAAATACAAAAGAAGGTTGATTTTTGGGAAAAAAGACGAGGATTTTATTTTTGTACATGATTTTTTTAATGAGATTAATTAGATGTTTGGAGAAATGGAATAAAGTATTATAAAATTAAGATCAAAATAAGTAGATCCACAACAATAATTGATGAAAGAGTATAATACATGATAGATATGATTGAGCCATTTAAATGGGGAAACCTCCACCAAATGAAATAATATAATAATTAACAATACAATAATCAAAAATGAACCAATAACTCCTATATATAATCCAATTATCCATGGTTATGCCATAGGATGAATCTACTAAGAATATAGAGAAATTCAAAAAGATAATATGAAAGATATGTAAGCCATAAGTTAGCCACACATATCCATATGCATACTATATGTTAAGTGTGTAGCATGCAACTCTAATTTAGAACAACAATACCCTCAATGTTTAATAAAGTTTGGATTCTAATGCAAAAAGTTTTATCCTCCTATGTTGCATCTTCATGATTTAGATTCTTCCATTTGATAAAATACTCCCTGATCTCTCTTGTTTGTAGCCTTTTAGTACATGTGTGAAAGACCTCCTTGAGTAATAGAATGAATCTACCTTCTTCATCACATTTTGTTAAATCATTATGGTTATAAAATATAAATATATAATTAACTTATTTAGGAAATATACATGAAATACATGATGTATGTGAGTGGATAGGGGTAGTTATAGCTTGTATGGAACATTGCCAATTTTATATAGGATTTTATAAGGGTCATACTACTTTGGAGAAAGTTTGTTATCATGTGTATGTTTCTTAAGAGACATATACTTATATGGTTGAAATAACACAAATAAAAAATAACCTATGTCAAAATTCCTCTTGCTTTGGTGTTGGTCCACTTGTTACTTTATTAGACTATGTGCCATTACTAAAATCTCTCTCAAACTAGCTAGTACCTCCTACTAATGTTGGATGCATTATTGAATGGTTTAAATCTTTGGATGCACCTTCAAGGATGAAGTGATGGGTCTAATATTATAACCATAAATCTTTAAAAATGGATATATTTTAAAAGAGGTATGAAAGGAAGTGTTATACCACCATTTTGATAGTGGAATGAATTAACCCATCATATGTGTTTATCTGATGCAAAAAAATGGAAACACCCTATAATTAATTTGTTGACAAAATATATTTCACCATAAAATTTATGATGATATGATGAGATATGATCCAATTTATTACCAAAACATGCCAATAAACTAATCCAAAAATTACTAGTAAAGATGGCATCATGATCATTTACAATGATCTTGGCAGTACCATATAACTTTTGAATTGTATTGAAATAAACAACTATTGTACTAGATATAAATGGTTGTGATCATATTTTTGAACCTATCCAAAATTAACATGATGATAGTTTTACCTTCATACCTTGATAAACCTATAATGAAATCCATGGAAATGCCCTCATTCCTCTAGCTAGGGATGAATAAAGGCTACAAATGACTTGGTGTCTTAATTATTTCATCTTTTTTATAGTGACACACAATAATTTTTATACCACAAATTATATATATCCCCCTTGAGTCATTCCAAAAATAAGTCCTACTTGATTATATGATAATTTTTCAAAAAGACCAAGTGCCCACTATTAGAGATGCATGAATCTCCTGAAGTATCTTGTGTTTGAGGATATAATTCTTACACAGGTAGACAATATTTTTTTACCATAATATGTTACCTTTTCAATAATTTTTTTTATAAAAATGAAAAACCTAATGAATATTCTAAATAAAAACCTATGTATCCTTCTTATTCTTTGATTCATATCTTACCTCTTCTAACCAATATACCTATCAAATGGTCATTGTGTATGATAATGCCTAAATTGACCCACCCTTTTTGCATAGTGCATCTGATACCACATTATGTTTTCCTTTATTATAGATTATTTAAAATTCATAACCCAAGATTTTTGTCACCCATTTTTTTATTATGATGACAATCATCATTGAAAAAAATATTTTAAAATATCATGATTAATATTTACCTTAAAATGTCTACCCATTAGATAAGGTTTCCATTTCTTGACTACATGAAGAATATCCATCGTCTCTTTCTCATATATAGGATTAAGCCTATGTTTTTACCTTGAGTTTATGCATCTCAAATATAATGGTTCTTCCCTCTTTCATGAGTACTACCCACATGTAAAATCCTGATGCATCACAACTAGCAACAAAAGTTTTTGAAAAATAAGTAGTAACCAAAATTAGAGTGGTGCACATATCCTCCTTCAACTTCTCAAATGCCTTGGTATTTGTTTCATTCCAATGAAAGGAGTTTTTATTAAAAAATATTATGAGTGGAGATATTATTTTGTCATAATGTTTTTAAAATTGATGATAGTAATCTATTATCCCAAAAAATATGTGAAGGTTGTTGAGGTGTTTAAGTTTTACCACTATATCATAGCTTATATCTTCTTAGGGTTGGATGTTACTCATTATTATGAATAAATATGACCTAATCAATCCACCTCTTGGAATCGAAAGACACATTTGGAAGATTTATCATAAATTTGATGTTGTTATAGAATTAACAATACCTATTTCACATGATTTAAATGTTCTTCCCATGTTTTGATGTATATTAAGATGTCATCAAAAAATAGAAACATAAAATTACTTAAGAAATTCCTAAAAAATTAGTATTTATCAAACCTTGAAACATAGATAGTGTATTTGTGAGATCAAAATGTATGAACACAAACTCATAATGGAATTAATGAGTTATAAATCTTTTTATGGATATCCTTATTTTTTATCTAAATTGTATGATAACCATAACAAATATCTTGTTTGTAAAAATAAATAACATTGTGTAATTCGTCTAAAAAATCATCATTTAATGGAATAAATAACTTATCATTAATGGTGTACTTTTGTATTTATCTATAGTTTAGGCATATCCTCTAATTATCATTCTTATTATGCACCATGACCATCAGGGATGAATATTGACATTGAATATGTATGATAATACTTTCCTATAAGATATAATATACCATCTTTTCAATTTCACTCTTATGAGCATATTAATACTTTTATTGTATTATGTATGGTGGTGTACTACCTAGAAGAATTATTATAGAAGGATCATGTTCTCTTATTTATGATAGTCCTTTTATAATGGTGATAATAATATTTGGGTGATCATCAAGAATCATATATAAATTAGGATGTGTAGACACATTTTTTGATTGAAATTATATGGAAAATAATTGTGCTACAAATCTTTTAGCCCCATTTTTAATAATCATTGTCATCTGATGCAAGCTAACCAATTATGGATATTTTACCCATAATCCACATGTTTTAAATGTCCCACCTTTAGAATGAAATTTCATGAATACTTTCTATAAATTCAACTGTATTTTACCCAAATTTGTGAGCCATTTTAATCCTAAAATAATGCTATCCCCATCGATGGGATTAATAAACGTAGGATAATTTAGCATGTATTCTACCATAAAAAGATTTTTATAATGTAATTTTACATAAGAATTGATTACAACACCATATACAATCATGACCTAAAATTTTAGAGATGGGTAAATGAAATAGTTCAAACAAGTAGCCAACTTATTATTGATGAAGTTATGTGAACTTCATGAGTCAATCCACGCTATCACCTTCTATTTCTTAAGTAAACCCACCACCTTAAGAGTTTAAGGAGTAATAATACCTAAAATTTCATGATAAGAGATATAAGGTGAGAATATTTAGAGCAATCATATGGATATTACTTACCTTCACATGGTGCCTCATCATCTTCTCCATTTTCATTGGTGCCTTTCAATGTAGAGAAACTTGTTTTCAACACATTTATGTCCTTTGATCTACTTATTGTCATAGATGAAACACAATATTTTTTCAAAGTTATTAAATTTGATAAGGGGTAAATATTATAGGCTAAATAAATGGCTATGATGTGGAATTACCTTCGTGGACATTAGCAAAATCAATTCATTTAACTAGATATTTTTACTCTACCTTGTGTTCTAATGGTATGGATTTAGATATTAAAGGCAGATTAAACATGTGAACCTCAAGGTATATTATATCCTTAAATCCACCAAAGAACATGTGAGTCATGTTGTCCTCATTGATGTCATCCATGTGTAAATATATATTCGATAATTGTTAAATATAATCCTCAATAGTCCCTATTTATCATAACTTTGTTAATTAATTGAATTAGTTTTCTTAGATGTTGTTTTTATAGTAAATATAAAACTCCTTATTAAATACTAACTAGGTAACAATAAGGCCCTTATTTTTATTTTGAGTGCACAACTACTTAAAGAAAATGAACTAGTCAGATTCCAAATATAGAGATGTCATGACCACATTTTGCATAAATAGGATATGATGTACATAAAATAAAATTTATATTTGATTGTTCTAAGTGAGTGGATCCCTACCATAAAATTTATGCACTTCCACTTTTATCACCATTTTATTTTAAAATGTATTGGAGTTGTGATTTTTCTAATTAGGATAAATGAAATGGAACAATGGAGGATTATTATTTGGAAGCTAAGATGAAAAAGTGGTCATCTAACCACTAATATTTTATAAATAATTATTCAAAACATTGATGCCATCTTTTATCCCAATAATGTTCCATTTTATTGTATCGAGATCATATTTATTCACCATGATATTTATATCTGACAAAATTTGGTGAACCACCTTAGAAACCAAATGATCTAAAGTTATAAACTCCATGTCATCCTTATGAAGAGTTTTTGGAGTGTCTTTCTCTTTCCCATAGTCATGAGTGTCATGGCTAACCATAAAAAACCCTAGATAAAGGGGTTTTGGCCTAAAAAACTATATAATTAGATTATACCATTGTGATTATCTCATTGAGATGAATCTAAAGATTACTAATTTGCACAAGGGTGGGAAAAAATACCAAAGTTTTTAAAAATAAATAAAAAGAAACTTAACACAAGACTATCGTGACTAAAAAATTAAATTATTCCCATATTTCTAGTTATGTTTTTTATCCTTTAGATCCTAGGAAAGCCACAACACTAGATTTAAAAAATAATTCTATGAAAAAATTCCCAAATTGATGATTTGATACCACTTATAATGAAATTCTTAAATTTTTCATAATAATGGAGTAATAAATCACATAATTAAGACCCGAATCGGTATATCCATAATAATAATTCACCAAAGAACATAATACTTGATTATATGACTAATCTAATGTAAGCAGATGACCTCTAAAATAATGTAATAGATAAATATTACATTATGATAATCAAAGACTAAAAACTACCTCATCTATATGCTCTACTTAGCCATACTTATTCCATAAGCCAACTTTATTATGGACATAAAGAAATGTGACAAGATAATATGAAAGGTATGTAAGACAGGTTGTCAACACACATATATATAAAGTCTATAGTTTAAGGGTGTATCATTTTTTAAGAACAACTTTTTTTTCTAAGATTACAAATTTGAATAACTAAATAAAGAAATAATTATTATGCAAATAAAAAATTGTTTAAAAAATTAGATTTTTTGATCTTATATGTGTTATGTTAAGTAGGTATCAACCATCCCATATACATAACTCTTTTATATATCAAGGTATCAATCATACATACATATATATATATATATATATATATATATATATTTATAATTAAGTATACCTACAACATAAGATTTTTTATGTAATCCTAATATTGTATATAAAATATGAATTATGTGTTAGTATTTATTTAAGTTTTTTTTCATGTTTTTTTTAAATGTAAAAAGAAACTATTGATTTACATGTGATTATATAAGGATAAATAAAAACATTTTCATTGAGTTATATGTCAAAATAAAATAATGAGAAGAGGAGAAGGATGCATTGGTAGGGTACATATTCAATGAGACATTAGTTTTTTGGAGGTAAATGAATTTTTTTTGTATGTTTTATTTGTATATTAATGTTCATGTGTATAGATATTGTACTAATATTAAGTTAATATGCATGTATTTATTACTTCATATTCAAATAGTGGATAATGTTAAAATTAATCCTCAATAAATAAAAAATACAAAGTACATATTATTGATTTGTTACCCTAAAGATAACATGTATATTAATAACATCATAAGGAGCCATAGAGATAATATTTAAAAAATTATAAAAAATGAGTGTTTAAATAAACAAATACCATAAAAAATAACACTAAAGTATAAGAAATGTCAAATTATACTTAAATGTTTATTATATATACATAACCTAATTTAAATCATCTGACTCACCCCCGTCACCTCTCCTTCTATCAAGATTTGCAAAGACCTTGTATTTGTAATGTAGCAACTAGGTTGATATATTATGTTTCCTACATGTATTTTCATATACCATATCATTATGGATAATATATAGTTGATTTTGTTCTTAAATTCCATTTATATATCAACCATGTATATAAAATTTTGAATTAATTGACATATTATTAGACTATTTCAGCATGAACAATATCGTTAACTTAGATTTCAAGGTCAGTTTTAGGTATTGGAGATATATATAGGGGTAATATTTCATTCCAAAACCATATGACATACTCATATGATATATTTACACTCATATTTATGATATTAATTAGTAAAGGGAATATTTATATGTTAAAGTATTATCTTTGAGGTATACTTTTTATTACAGTATTTAAAACTCAATAGGAGTAGTCCTTCCAAGGAGGTGTCCCAATCTTTAGATTCCTAAACTAGGGATATCTAGGTCTTTTTTTTCATTTTAGGTATTCAACCTACAACATCTCTTTCAAAGTGTCACTTGAGTCAAAGTGGTAGATTGATGTGCCAATGAGTCCTCCCAAAGGTAAGTATATTTATCCCTACTCTATTTCCTTTATTTATTTAGTATATTAAATATTATTATATGCACTAAATTATGGTATCCCCACTAATTATACTAATATCTGCTAATGTAATCTAATTTCTATATTTCCTTAGCTAAACTAAATAATAGCCTAATAACCCCCATCCCATTACCATAAACCTTATTAAATCCCAAAAACCAATTAATCCCCTCACTAAAACCCATAATAGAATCTATTACCCACTAACCTACTCCCTAAGTGAACTAGCCAATTTAAAATTCCAAAATAATCTACCTACCCAACCACAACCTATCATATCCTTCACTAAAACCTTAAAACCTATAAGGAGATTTATAGAATTAGAGGATTCTATAAATCTTCCACATTTTATCCCCTTTATCTATAATTCTCTAATTCTAGAGATCTCTATGGAATTAAAAATTCCATGAAAAATCCCTAACCCTTGATATCAATGGCCCACATTTGAATTTGAGTCATTGATCTCTCCCTCTATGTTTATTTAACCAAGCTCTCTCTCTAACATAAATATTAAATTGGAAATCTATAGATCCATCATATTTATACTATCTTGAACCCATAAAGGTATCTTACATTCATTCAAAGACACTATCAATCTTATATAACAATTTGGAATCCATTGTCAACACTTAGCAAACAATCCAACATTTCAAATTTGGGCATCAACAATCCATTTTCAAATCCTGGAGTGGAGCCATAAGTAGGTAAAAATTATGTTAATAATGTTCATATTATGATGATTTGCCTTTTTTATTCATTCCTACTAGTTTGATTAAGTTTTAGGTTTTTATTACTAAAATTAGTAATATAACTTGGATCTAAAATTTAGTGCGCATTTTGGTGACAAAGGTGGGAGATTACTCCTTAAATAACATTATAAATTTTTTTAAAGTGATTTTAATTCTTTAAGGATAAATTATATGTCAATTTAAGGCCAAATTTTGAATTTTTATTACATACAGGCAAATAGCAATTTTGTAATAGTATTAGTGGTATTATAGTCATGATTTTGTAGATTGAGTAGCGATTTTGTCAACTAATCACTAATGGTTAATTTTTTTGTAGGTTTTTTGGTTTTCAACAAAACCACAACTTTTATATTTTTAATTTTTATCTTATAATAGCAACTTTTTTAAATTGTAGTTGTGATTTTATCAAACTTGCTAGCTAGGGGTGAATTAGTAGCTTGTTCTCGCTAACCATTTTTTATAGGTGTTTTGTCTACCTATGTTTCTCTATGAGAAAGGAAGGGAAAGTGTAAACTTAATATTTAACCATTCATACATAAGTAAAAAACCCACAACTTCAATAAATATGACTTTGCATTGGTAACTATGATTTTGTTAGGTAAAGTTATGGTTTTACAAAACTTAGGTTTACCTTAGACCTCTGGCTATCACCTAACAATAAACATCTCTATATGTGTATTTTTAAACATGGGAGAGGATTATATTTTCTATTTTTAGTTTAAATAAGTTTGTATCAATATTTAGAGTATTTAGATATTTTTCACAAAATTATGACTGTCATTAGTGATATTGACCTGATAGTAGTGGTTTTATCCTCGACAGTTGTGGTTTTGTCTTTCCTTATAAAAATGGTAAAACACTTACTTGTTTATTTTTTGTATCATAAACAAAGGGATCTCAATTTATATAGAAATGTTTTAATGGTTCCATGAAATAATCTAAAGCTATTTTATTTCAATACTAACCATTTATTAAGTATGGTATTTTGGCTTAACCACTTACCTATAGAGGGGTCCTTACATGTTGTTCTATGTGTTTATGTTTAGCAGGGGGTAGAAGAAGGCCAACACCAACATCATAGTCCTCATCATAAGCCTAATTTAAGATTTTATACAGAACCATAAGTCCTGAACTTGTGATTTTATCCTAGTAGTCATGACTTTATTAGTTTCAGTCATGACTTTGCAGTTATCTAGTTAACAGATTATCTTAGGGTACCTATAAATCATTAGAATTATATTGGAATATATATAAAATAATATCTTTTTTTTCTATCTTATAAGCATAAACCCCTTTTTTTATCACATCTATAATATTTTTCCATAATATTAAACATATTCATGTTTTATAATTATTAAAATACATTTTCTAGGTTAATCAACTCTATGATTAATATGGAAAAATAGTTATTTTAATGGAATTTAGGCATACTTTATAATTCTATTATATTCTAAGAAAATTTAGATTTTGTTTTTCTAATATTTACAATTTTTTTGTCTAGTAGTGATTTTGTATAATTGTCATGGTTTTGTAGGTTAACTATCATGGTCTTCTAACCCTCCTCAAAGTCATAACTTGCGACTTGTGATTTTGTTTTGTAGTTGTAATTTTGTGAATTCTATTTTATATGTTTCTTTGTGTATTTTTAGTTTTTCTAGAACTTTTGGTTTTGTTAAAAATCAAAATACTAATCCTTTTTGCTGCAGGTCCTCTCAACAACAAGTCATCCCAATTGGATTTATAACCCTTGTGTTTGTAATAAGGAGTGCCTTTAGTATATTGTCTTGGCTCTTATTGTATATATCTTTGTTATATACTTGATTTTATGTGTGTTGACTTTAAAATAAATCATTTTATTTTTGCCCCTCAAAAATAGGCAATTAATTGGTTAAATAATCATATCATGTTTTCATGTCTGTTATCCCCCCTCAAGGATATCACGTGACATGAAATTCATTCCCATGCATGGGCTTGACATATAAGGGTTGGTAACATGGATTTCATCACCATGCACTAACCAAACTTCATGTTTTGATGAATTCTAAAAATTAGAAGAGTTATCATTACATGCTTAGGGAAATTTCCCCATAAAGATTTATATGGAGTGAGGGTCCATTAGGCTTAAAGAAATAGGGTGTTTACAAAACATCCTACATGGACTTGGGCCCCAACGTAGCTTCACATATATAGGTTATTTACCTATAACCTTATTTTTATACTTATATTATGAGTTTTTGGCCATAATTGGTGTACTAATGTAGGAGTTAGTATCATCTCTAAAGTAGCCATCACATGCGAATGGGGTTGAGAGGGTTTAGTTGATATTGTAATGGGTCACTAGCCTACAAATTTACTCATGAAGCTATTAGATAGTGTAGGAATCAATTTACACACCTATAATATTTGAATAATTTATGCATTATACTTGTTTGTGTTGTTTTGGTGTTGTGAGAAAACCCATATAGTTTGTAAGCTAAGTTAGCCATACATATATCTTGTGTGATACCTTAGTCACCTCTAGGTTAACACTCATCATCTCATAGTCTTATCATCATATCATGTTATCTTCACATAATTCACCCATATATTTATCATTAATCCCAATTTTTCATTTATTATTCCCCCACCTAATATCCACATAATACCTATTTTAATATCCCTCTTATTTAGTTCTATATTTCACCCCTTCCATATCCATTTCATATCACCTTTGACCACCATATTTTGATTTAAAAAAATATTGTATCTATATTCATCTTAACATCTCATATTCACCTCATATCCTCCATATCATAAATATTTCATCCTCCTTATACATCTATTATCTCCTATCCACCCCATTTATATCCATCCTACAACACTTTGTTATAATAATTACCCCTTTCACATCTTTCTTTTGTACCTGGCTTATATATACCTCGTTGTCTCATATTCATTTGTTTATATTGTCTGAGAAGTTTAATCCTTATAGACCAATCATATATTCCCTATCATACCACCTCATACTTTACCACATCATCCACCCATCCCATATCCATCTCATATCACACCATCATCAAATATTGTAAATATCTCATCTGAGACACTACACCTAGCTACTATCCATCCTATTATATCTAACATAGTATCCATCCTTTTATTGTCATCTAGCTATTGTATTCTTACCACAACACATTTTCATAATCATCATCCCTTTCAAACCTTTATTTACTAGCTAGTTTATCTACACCCCCTTCATCTCTTCAAACACCCATTTGTGTATAGCCCATCTTGGGTGAATACCATTCTTGTCCAAATTCTATTATCAACCACATATTCTACCCACATAATAAGCATCCCATTTTTAATCATATATATCATACATCTCCCATCCCCATCCATCTCATCATCTTTGGATACTATATTCCACCTTGAAATCAATCTCTAGTGGTCACTCATCATTTTTCACTTTTTACATCTTCTCAAATAGATATTATCAATACACATAGTCTTATAAGATTCTAATATGGAACCCATCATCTCTTTTTATCTTTATTGGGTACCTTTTTTCATATATTACTCATTAAATTATCTCTTTACTAGTGGATAAGGTAATTTATCCAATCACTCTTTTTTATCCTTCCTAGATTGGTCTCTTACTATAATTTGTCTCTTGGTAATTCTTAGTCACATCATCATCTTCTAAAAACCCCATTATATCACTCTTTTTTTACCACTAGTACCTT
Organism: Torreya grandis; assembly: GCA_037957365.1. Taxonomy (NCBI): domain Eukaryota; kingdom Viridiplantae; phylum Streptophyta; class Pinopsida; order Cupressales; family Taxaceae; genus Torreya; species Torreya grandis. The sequence continues at coordinate 1,194,541 of JARHVA010005181.1, read as the reverse complement.
TGGTCTCTATATAGAGGTAGTATTTGAAGACTTCCATATCATCTATCACATTTAATCACATCTCTATTTCAAAATGGTTACCCACACCCACACCCAACTCAATATTAGACATGCCTCCAACTAAGTTAATGAACCATTAAGGTATATGGTTGATCAAACTCATGAATATGATAAAACTCATAGTGATATGCACATACACAAACAAGAGTATGAAAGGTTTAAACCCCTCCATAATGATAAATTTTAGAGCCTAATTGACCACTATTTATTTGAGAACCATGATCATGTCCTATCCCATTCCATCAAAATAGGGGTTACATTACCTTCCACCTTTGACTATACTCTTTTACATAATTTAGTTTTCCACCCATCCTACCCAAATACACCCCATCAAAATATACATGCCAATCAATTACCCCCAGAATGGAAGGTGTGGACCATGGATTTATAGAAGAGGAATGCCCACCACCCCTTTTTTAATAACCATATTGGGATAATAAGAGGCAAGCTATCATAGAAGATCACTTAAACCAATTGACATAAAAAATCAACTTTTTACTCCATAATCAATGTCCACCATCCCCTTGAAAAAAAACCTAAATATTAATTCTACTAATAAAAACACCACCAATAATACCAACAACATGCATATCACCAATAATGCCCATAACACCCATATCCCCCAAGGAAGCCAAAATCAAATCACCAATCCTCTTGGGGATCCCACCTTTGCATAAGAGTGGAGATTGATTAAAGAGGACCTCTAAAAAATATATCCAAAATAAAAAGCCCTCAAATTTAAGTATGAAGAATTATATTCCTCACCCTTATACATGATTATTTTACAAATACCCTTTCCTTCACACTTTCAAGTACCTAAATTTGAGAAGTATCAAGGGAAAGGAGATCCTAGAGATCATGTCCAAGAATTTTATGTGGCTTTCCAGGAGGTGTATTATGAATATGATTACTTTTTGAGACTTTTTCCCAAAAGTCTCATTACACTCACTTTAGAATGGTTTATGCATTTACCCAAGGGGTCAATATATATCTTTGGAGAATTTAAAGAAATTTTTTTAGACATTTCTCAATCAATATTGAGCATGACATCTCCATAATTTAACTCTATAATACCAATTAAAAAGTGGTGAAAGTTTGACATACTTACTACAAAGATGGAATAGTTTGGTAAGCCACTTGATATGTATAGTACCTGAGAAATAATTGGCCAAGTTTTTTGTGGAAAACCTCAATGTTGAACTCAAATATCAGTTAAAGCTATAGTGTACCAATACCTTTGATGAGATAATAGAGAAAGTAATGCAAATAAAGAAGGTCCTTATTTAAAATGGGACAATCAAGTTATATTCTTGAAATGAGAACACCCAAAATCAAGACAATTCTTTTTCAAGGAAATCTTAAGTCTTCGACAAAAACAAGAATGTCATGGAGATGGGGTAATAGATTTTAAATAAAAACAAGTATAAGTAGTTCAAAATAAAATCCCCACACAAAAACCAAATGTCTCTTCCATCTAAGTTTCCCAAGTCAAGCTAAAGCCTTATATAGGTAAAAGACCACTCACAAGCTTGGGAGTCCTAATTGAAATAGTATTATAGTAATTAATTACTACCAATATGATCACTTTGCCTAAAATCAGACTTGTGGATGATCACTAACCCAATCAGGATTGGTATCATGAGGATGAGTTTTAAATGTACCATAGGGTTAAAGGGCATCATAAAAAATAAAGTATGAAACTTAAGCACTACATCTATGATTTAATTAAGGGGTGAGACATTAAAATTAAAGGAGGAACTCCCCCAAATCAATCAATAAATGGGTAGCTTAACATTTATAAGGATCCACTCCCTAATAATGAATAAATAAATTAGACACCACCAAGAGAATAGGGTTAAGCCTCTTCATCCAAGTGCACTAACTACCATAATGTGCCTTACCACTACATCAACACCATTCAAATAAATAACTTCTAAGAGCCCACTCCATCTTTGTCCCCTATTCTAAGGATTAATTGAACCATTATTGATTTCATAGTTAACACTAAATGCAATAAGATAGTAATTCTCATGACACCACCTAAAGACTCATCCACCTTATCTTCTACCCAAAATGGTAATGTTCCTAAAAGGGCTTCAATTTATTTTTATAAATCCTATGACATCATTCAAGAACTTGAGAAAACTCATTCTCAAATATATTTAATGGAGCTTCTTAAAACATCTATGTTACACCAAGAAATACTAAACCAAGTCTTAAATGATCTAAAGGTCCCTAATGATTTAGATATCAATCAGTTCCAAGAATTAGTATGATATTTATCCCCTTCAAAAAAGATCACTTTTGGTGTCTAGGATATGCCTCCCATTGGCCCACACTATAATTGTCCCATATTCATTGAAGTGTCAATATCCCACCATCATGTCTCATGGGTTTCCATAGATAGAGGATCAATGATAAATTTATGTAATATGGACTTTTTGAAGAAATTTGGATATTCAAAAACATCATTAGGGACCACCTTGATAATGATCAAATCCTATGACAATAATGAAATTCTATCTACCAAAACTATTTACCTTCCCATTATAGTGGAACCTATAGGTCATCAGACACTAGTCCATGTTGTGGATGTAAATTTGCCTTATAATATGTTACTTGGATGTCCATAGATCCATGAAATATAAGCTATTACATCCACTTTACATCATTTTCTAAACTTCCCTCACTCTTGAATGGAGGTCACTATCCCTGGATTCATTGACCATATTCATAGTTGTTAGATGGACCAATCATCATCACCTTATCTTGGCACAAATAATTCAATATTAAGTCCAATAGCTACCAAATACATATCCCCTAATGATCCTAAATCCACATTTGATCCACTACCTGACATCACTCATTTTAAGGTCACATCCATAGGCTATGAGAATATGAATATAAAACCTTTTACATCAGTGATTTACCTCTCTCCCCACACAGTTATGGGTCCCCAACCATGAGGAAGACTAATACCATCAAATACCAATTTGGACCAATAACATTCTTAAGAACTAGATTCTTATCTAAAGAATTCATCTATGAATAAGATGATTCATGGCTTATTCCAGATGATGAGGCCCTTATCTCTTTAGGAAAACTATATCCCCATGTTTGAAAGATGATGAAGAATATGCATTATAAATGGAAAGGACTGTACAAACAAGAGCAAGGTAGACTTGAACCCATCATGATTTAAGACTCTCCATAGTATTTTGGTTTAGGGTATGTAATATATGATGATGACCTAAATAATATCATTGTGTATACTCTTTCGATCCTTGGGTTGTCTATCCCTATGAAGACATTAAAACATGCTCCATTTGTAGTCATTTTAGGGAGCTTACTGACACCAACCTCTTCACTAATACTACCATTTACACCATCAATATTTCCCTCGAATATCCATTACTTATACACTGGGATTCAGAATAGAATCCTTCTTTTGACACATTTCAAAATGATGAAGCAATTTTTGAATATATGGGAGCTCAAGATTCCATGCCATCTAGTGACCATAAAAAGGGTTATTTTACAAATATTTTCCAATCTACTTAATTTAGGAAACAACAAGAAGACAATAATTAAAGTGATGAAGAACATTCTAAAGAGGAAGATCCTTCCTAAAGAACTAGATGAACTTTCACATGTCTCATTTGAATCAAAAGAACATTTTGACATTAACACAGACTTTCCAAATTGATTTGCTTTAAATTTTTCAAAAATATCATTACCTCCTTGTTTACAAGAACAATCACCCTCTCTTATTGAAGATGTGGTATAAGTCAATATTAGGATAGATCAACATCCCAAAATAGTTAAACAAGTGGCATCTTTGACACTCATAGAATGTGAAGTTATAATAGAGATGCTTAAAGAATTCATTGAAATATTTACATGGAGTTATGTTGATATTCCTAGATTAGATCCCTTATTATTATTAAATCACTTGGTTGTGCATCCAAATGAAAAAATCATGAAAAAAAATCATGAAAGATGCACTCGAAAGTAGAATTATTATTCAAATAAGAGCTAAATAAGTTTTTGGAATATGCCTTTATCGACCCTATAGATTATTATCATTAGATTTATAATATTGTCATTATAACCAAGTCACAAGGTGAAATTCAAATTTTTAAAGACTTTCGAGATATAAATAAGCCATTTCCAAAGGATGACTTCCCCCTTCCAAATATTGACATGATTGTAGACTCAACCACTGGATATGGAATTATCTCTCATAGATGGTTTCTAAGGATATAATCAAATTAAAATTACACCTGAGGACCAACACAAAAAAAATTATCACTCCATGGTGAAAGTTTTTCTATCAAGTCATGCCCTTCAGCCTTAAAAATGATGGTGCAACTTATCAATAGGCCATTATGGTTATTTTTCATGACATGATGAATGACATACTTGAGGATTATATTAGTGACATTATGGGAAAGTATCACTTGAGATCTAAACACCATGTTTTTTTAAGATGGATCTTTGAATGATTATGAGAATACAAAGTTAGGCTAAATCCCAAGAATTGTATATTTTGTGTCACTTCAAGAAAATTATTGGGATTTATAGTTTCAAGAAGAGGCATAAACTTAGATCATAAAAAAGTAAAATAAATCACAAAAATTCTTCTACCTCACTATCTCAAGAAGTTAAAAATTCTTTAGGGAAAATTATAGTCCATTTGGCATTTAATTTCTCATCTTGTAGGCAAACATCATCCCACCAATCTATTGAAGAAGGGGACTACTTTTTACTTTAATTATGAGTGTCATCTATGACTTTGAAAATCTCAAATAATATTTGGATAACCCACCTATGTTATCACCACCTATCTTAGGAAGACCTTTGCTCATATATATTTTATCAACCCCATGTACATTAGGTGCCCTCCTAGCACAACACAATGATCAAGCTAAGGATCAAGCCATATACTATCTCAGTTTCACATTAATATATTATGAGTTGAACTATATGATAATATAAAATACATGTTTAACCATGGTTTTTGCATCATAGAAGCTTTGACACTACATGCTAAACAATCAAGTATAGATCATTACCAAGGTTGATTTCCTAAAATATTTATTGTCCAAATTAGCTCTTACTAGAAGAATGACAAAGTGGATAACATTGCTTAGTGAGTTTGACATTGAATATGTCAATCAAAAGGATATAAAAAGATAATTAATAGTAGATTATTTAGTTGAAGCACCACTTGAATTGACTAAACCCCTTATAATGAACTTCTAAGTTGAATCTATAATGAGTAATTCATAATCAAATAGCTAAAAATTATATTTCAATGGCTCACTCACCATTATGGATCAGGGATAGGCATCCTCATTATCACCCCATAAGTTGATCTTATATATAAATATTTTCACCTTACCTTCCCATGCAAAAATAACATTTAAGAATATGAAACCTTGATAGCCAGTCTTTACTTAGCTATTCAGTGGAATATCTAGTACTTATAAGTATTTGGTGACTCATACTTAATAATCAAATATGTCAATGATGAGTTCCAAATGAAGAATGAGAAATGTATTCCTCACAAGTAGTTTTTTGATCAATTAAAATTCAAAATTCAATCTATTACATTTGATTAAGTACCATGAGGAAGTTAAAAAATAGTTGATTGGATATCTACCATTGGCTCCCTCATTGATATCCCTAAAGACATTTTGGAAGGGAGCTTTTTAATCAAACATCTATTTATTCTAGACCATCAATCTATGGATCCTTTTCAAATTTATGTAATTAATGACCCCAATATCCCATGGTACCTTCACACCTATAGGTACCTCCATGATAACATCCTCCCTCCTAACTTTAATCACAACCAATGAAAGGCCTCCTTTCATTACACCTCATGATACACAATCCTTAGTACCATGCTCTATTGTAGGGGTTATGATGGAACCCTATTAAGGTTCTTGACATTAGAATAGGCCTCTTAATAAATCAAAGAGTTTCATGATGGTATATGTGGTGGGCACATCAGTGGAGTGGCCTTAGCAAGGAAACTTCTCTAAACTGGGTATTATTAGCCAATAATGGAACAAGATTCTTATCAATATGTGTGGAAATTCATGGATTGTTAGAAACATAGGAACCTCACTCATGCCCCTGCATAATAATTATATCCTCATGAGTCCATGGCCATTTTCCATATGGGGACTTGATCTAATTGACAATATTAATATAACTTCATTAGATGGTCATAAGTTTATTATTATGGAAAATGACTACTTTACTAAATAGGTAGAGGTAATGTCACTCACTTATACCATAGGCCTTCAAATATCTAAATTTATTCTCAATTATATCATTTGATGCTTTGACATACTTGCTAAAATAATTTTAGATAATGATAAGTCATTTAAAAATTAGGTAATGGAGGCCCTATGTCATAAATATCACATTATGTAGTATTTCTCCTCTCCCTATTACCTCTAGGGTAATGGATGAGCTAAAGCCACCAATAAGACCCTCATCAAAATTCTTAATAAAACTATTCATATATAAGGAAAAAACTAGCACCTACAACTATATCTAGCCTTATGGTCTTATCACATAAGCATATGTACACCTACTGGAGCCACTCTATATACCTTAGGTTATAGGATAGAAGCAATATACCAATGGAAATATAAATCCCCTCCCTTTGAATCTCCTTAAAGGGAATCATCACTGATCATATTTGTAGGTAGGAATGCCTATAATTACTATAAATTTTTAATGAGAAACACTAAAAGGCCCTTAATCACTTACGATCTTATCAAAATAGACTTAAAGGCCAGTACTGTAAAAAGATCTAGTCTAGGAAATTTGATATTGGTGACCTAGTCTTGAAGGAGTCAGAAAAACACCAACATAGATAGAGATTATAAGGGGAAATTCAAAGCTAATTGGTTAGGGCCCTATATTATCATTTCTAAGTTTAGATTAGATGAATATAAGTTGGCCACGCTAGAGGGAAAAGACCTCAATGATCCCATAAACATCATGCATTTTAAGTGCTTCTATACCTAATAGGCTCCATCATCTTCTACCTATGAGTCCCCATTCTTAGGACATATCATATCCACTCCATCCACCTATCACATCTCCTTAACTATAAAAAAAAATTGTCCAATGGTGAAAACCAATTCTCTAGTGCCTTAGGAAAGTACCATGATGAAAACTAGTCTCCAACATTATGGTAAATAATCTTGACCCTGATCTCAAGAGTGGGCATCTATCACATAGTTCTTGAACATCAATAGGATACAAATACTTTAGCACAATGGAGAAGACATGGCTTGTTGAATACTAAGGATATTTGTTGGGGAGGTCCTCTAGAGTTGATTTTCCATATCTATCATATATTCATATCCCCAAGTCCCATCATATCTTTATCACTAATACCCATCCTATCATCCAACTAAAAATATTCTTTGACAAGTGTGCCTCCTTTGAGCCTCAAGACAAAACCCCATCCTTACTTGTCCATTTTTTGTCCCTAAGATTATGGTCTACACTTTCCCACCAATATAATCATTATAAAGGGTCACAAAAGCATAATCTCCTTTTTTAGGCTTCTAGTATACATGATGACACTAATTCTTGAGGGTTTATCTTAACCCCATTCATGATTATATTCGATTATGGTTGAAATTTTGTCCTAATATAGACATTATTTTAGGCACAACATATCCTATATATAGCCCCAACTCCATCACCAAGACCATTGTATATAATCATTATTAATCAATTTATTCCCCATGTGAATATCCATATTAACACCATTATTTTTAGTTTATGATAGCTTTGATTATCTTATTTGATTGTATGTTTTGTTTTAAATATGAATGCATGTGATGATTCACCAAGTATATACTAAAGTATAGTGTTTTGTTAATTAGTTTTTATAGAAATTTGTATATATATTATCTTATCAATTTTCATGGGAACAAGGATGGTACGAATGACCTCCAAATTTTTATTCAAGAAAGTTAATCTCTTAAATAGATTTCCCCATGCATCTATACTAATGTGTCTTGGACTTCTCATGTCTCTAGAAAATGGTTAAAATATGCAATATTAGAAAGGATTGCAAACATTTTAAGGTATTCCAAAACCATTACCCCATCCTATTTTTTATAAGACCTATCCCTCTCCCTATCCCAACTATTCCCACCTAAAGCCTAGTCCTATCCCATCCCATTGCCCCCTACCTCCATGGTGTAAGAGGATTAATTTTTTCTTAACATATTCACCCCATGAGGCATATTTGTGTAACTATCATATCATATACATAAACCACATCACATCAAATTCATAATAATCTCTTAAATATGTAGATAATACATCCATAAACATATAAATTCACCTCATAAAAAAAAATCCAAAATAAAAATTAGATCCCATATACACTACATCTAACATCATAACATGTAAATAAATAATATAAACCATATCTACCTATCATCACATCATCAATAAAATATTAAATTTATCCATCACAATACCTACTATACATATAGTCATATTTTTAAACTAATCATGTCATCTAAATCATATAACCATCACATTATATCCATAAAAAAAAGCCATTACATCTAATCTAATCACATCATGTAACCATAGTACCATGTGTGTCAATACCATCTATCTCATCATATAAAAAAATCAATCTATACCACATCAACATAAATAAAAAACATCAATCATAAACAATCTACATATATCCATCATCATAATATATATCCATAATCTACATGAAATCCATGTATGTATATGTATATATATATATATATATATGTATGTATGTATGTATGTATGGGTCCATGGGGAAAGAATGAGATATAATATAAAATATACAATATATATATATAGGTACATGGGGAAAGAATGAGATACAATATAAAATATACTACACACACACACACACACACACACACATCTCAAAACTAAAGTGTGTGGCCCTAGTGGACCTCATGGTCCTATCCTTCCTCAAGAAGGATGATTTAATGAGTATGATGAACTCACATGGAATGATGGATGCCATCACTTGATTGAAATTATAGCCTCATAAAGCATCTGATAATATTATGCCTCCTTGGTCAACCTGGTAATGTTCCTCATCACATCCATCATCCGCTAACCCCTTATCACCTAGTCTACCTCATCCTTGGCCATCTCAGCCACCTCCACCTACCCTATCAATGTGTTGATGTAGGCCTGAATATGTGTAATCTACCATTGAAATATTATTATCTAAGCATCTCTACTCTAGATCCAACCTTATATGGTAGCAATCAGCACTTGGGCCTAGCTAAGCTATACATCTCATTGAGCCACCTATGCCTATAATGATAATACCTATACTTGAAATCCCACTACTTATCCCTCCACCTAGGTCAATTTCCCATCCCTCTAGGACACTTGGGCCTTTAATGTAGCAACTTACCCTTATATCTATGTTAGTTATCCATCCCTTTATGTAATAACACTCTAAAGTTAAACCTATAACTAGTCTCACTCTTAAATAAGCCCTAAAAACTTTGATACATGTTATTGTATCTCAACCTATACTTGGGTCAACTAATATCTCTCATCCTCTATAAATTGATATTGAGAAGATTCCATACCATCCCCACCACCAAGACCACCTACCTGTCCCTCGACCTATACTTGTGCCTAGGCCTGAAGCCCCACCTATGCTACCATAACTTCTTAATCACCATCTCCCCTACCCACATCCATTACATTGTGGCCATCCAGTCTATATTACCCCAACACCTAACTCAACACCTAACTCATCCTCTATTATAAATTAGCCTATGATTAGAGGAATCTCCTCACAACACCCTACCTAAACATAACCTAGGTATATGTCAATTTAACTAGTATCTAGGGTCTCCACCATGTTGTATAAGTCATTGTCATTCTCGGATCTAGTATCAGAGTATAAAAGTCTCACCTAACTAGGGTAATGTTATCATAATACATCTAGGCATCCATTTTATCTAATGGCCTCCCCCATTATAGCCTCTCCTACTCACTATGAGTGAATAAATGCTCTACACCTAGAACATCCTAATTGAAATAAAATTGGTGCTACACATGATTAGGTTGATATATCTCAATGATAAAATCTAATCAACCTATCAAATAACACTCTATGAGCATGTACAAGGTCACTCCCTCATAATCCCATCTAAATTGGAGGCCTTTATATACCATCCATGTGATATGTTCTAGCCACAAACTATCAAAAGTGTCTATATAAATCTCATCTCACATGAATGCCCTAATTATTATTTTAATATGATGTACTAACCAAAGACCATTAGTTACTCATGTTGGCAAACTGCTAGTGTTCCTAATGGTCACTGTATAGAAATATGCTTCCAACTCTAGATTTATAAAATTAATGAAGGCCCAAAACTATTTGATCCTCTATAAGCTTCCAAATGAATCTCTCACTATATATGTGCCAAAACCATAGGACCCTAGTAAAAAACCCAATGATCCTAAACCATATCATCCACCACATTTCTAAGGCCTAGATGAAGCCAGTAACTATTATTCTCTAGTAGGAGAATGCCAAAAATAAGAGACATCACCACCAAGATTAGTTTATCAATGGTACCCTCATGTAAACATCTATCAATACCAACATATCTATCTTATAGCCCCACCTATAATCCCCTCACTAGGCACTATAATGTTCAGACCATTATATGAGATGTCTAATATATCCATCTCCCTAAATAAGAAAATGATAAATCCTATAAACATCCTATAGAGTGAATATCATCTCACCCATGATGAAGTGAAATGTATTTGTCTCTAAATGCCAATTCTCCACTAGTGCTATATTTAAGGCCTAATCAATGTGTATCACATGCATCATCACTACATCATGTAGACCAATCAACTCTAGTAACCTAAACTCTGTCTCTATCAACTGATGCATATCATGAAGCACTTTTAGATGCCAAAACTATGATGCCATCATGTCTAGGTCCTCTTAAACCCATCATCATCAATCCATCACTACCTCCATCATCAAATACCTATCATCATTCACATATCTTACCTATCGTAAGTCACCTAAACACCCCATCTAATCCCTAATCCTTAAATCCCCTATACCAATATAAACCATATAAGTCACTCCAGTCTTCACCTTATTAATCCCCCACCTTTGTATAGCCCCTATCTCTCTAGCATTATCCAAACTACCACACATTGCCATACCCTTAAAACATTAACATCTCCTTAACCTAATACACCTCCTCCTATTTCCATTCATAACCCCATTTATTATCTACATACCCGATCACCTACCTCTCTAACTCAATAATCTAAATCTTTAGATCATCTGAACTAACCCTTTACCCTAACACATAACCATTATTAATATCCCCGACAAAATTTCTAATTATGAAGATGCCCCTAGTGGTGATTTTGATAAAATCACCAATCAACATCTATAGTTGTGTTGACCTATAAAATTTCTATTCCCTAACCAACAATATTACAAAATCATGAATTTTCAGTTGCAGTATTGCAATATCATGACTCCTTAATTGTGGTATTAAAATACCATAACTATGGACTTGTGGTATTGTAATACCATATATTACCCCCTCAAAATCATAGATTATGATGATAAAATCATGACTGAGGGCAAAACCAATAGTCATAGTTTTACTAGAGTAATTTTGATAACATATTTTCTTACAAAAATCTGTCTAAAATCCTAATAAAACTCACAAAAATAATAAAAACACTAAGCTAGGATTTTTATACTTACTATAGGTCTAACATCAACCTCTATCTAGTCTTCTCAAACCCTCTCACCATGATGGGAAGCTCAGGGTAGCCGATCTATTGTCTTGCCTTAGAGATCAAATCACTAAAAGTCAAAAAGTTCAAATGACCTACTTTTGATTCTTTTATCCTATATGACCCTCCTGTATATCCTTAACATCCCATTACCAACACTGACTATCTCTTATTTTGCCCAATCACCTAATTATCCCAAACAAATCACTTTTAATCACATTTTAACATCATTTAGAGTAGGGAAGGTCCAACCCCTTATCATCCAACTTATCCTACATCAATAACTACATCAACTTGAGGTATTTTAAGACTATGTATGCAACACTTGGTTCCACTTTTGTGCCCACAGATAGTTTGGCCACCATCTATATATTATGACCATCCCATCCTTGCAATAATAACTGACCAATCACATGTCATTTTGAAGCCCCATATATTATGAAAAGTATCTTTCTATCAGTGATCACAAATCCTTATCCCTATTATACCTTTTAAGATTTCCCTAGCATGTGTCCTTGCTACAGGACTTATCACCATCTTGAACCCATCCCATTTAAATCAATCTTGTCATATCAATCAAAATGATTTTTAGATGTTTTTCATCTATCTAGAACCCATCACTTGAGTTAATTTATCTCCTTCCCTCTTGGGGCATCCTAATTATCAATCGGGACATCCAAACCCCATCTTCTTATAGTCTTATCCCACCCTAGCATTTCATTTTGAGTGACCATTTGGGTCAATTTCTCCCTGCATACTCCCTCAAGGGGGAATCATATCATATTAACATTTAAAAATGCCTAACATCATGGTTTTTTTTTGAAAAACCATTACTCCTTTCACTTCATTCCACTTGTAATGCCCTTTGAAAGAGGGACAAAATGTATGAGCTAAATTATGTTTGCCTCACTAATTATACTAATTTTTGCTAATTTATTTTTATTTCTATATTTCCTTAGGTAAACTAAATAATAGGATAATAACACACATCCCATTCCCATTAACTTTATTAAATACCAAATACTGATTAATCCCCTCATTAAATCCCCTGATATAATATATTACCCATTAACCTACTCCCTAAGCCAACTAGCCAATTTAAAATTCTAAAATAATCTACCTACCCAACCACCACCTATCTTAGCCTTCCCTAAAACCCTTAAAACTATTTGGAGATTTTTATAATTGGAGGATTATATAAATCCTCCCCTTTTAGGCCCCCTTCTCTAGAATTCTCTAATTCTAGAAATCTCCACAAAATTAAAAATTCCATCAAAAATACCTAACCCTTGATATCAGTGGCACAAATTTGAATTTGTTCCATTGGTCTCTCCATCTATTTATATTTAACAAATCTCTCCCTCCACTCTAAAACCTAACTTGGAAATCCATATAGCCATCATATTACTACTATATTTCATCCAAAAATATCTTTTGTATTCACCCAAAGCCACTATTAAGCTCATCCAACCATTTGGAATTCATTGTCAACACATAGAAATCAATCCAACATTTCAAATTTGGGCATCAACAATCCATTTACAAATCTTAGAGTGGAACCATAAGGAGGTAAAAATGATGGTAAGATTTTTCTTGTGATGTTTATTTTCATCTTTTATCCATTCTTATTGGTGTGATTAAGTTTTAGGTTTTTATTACTAGAATTAGTAATATAACTTGGATCTAAAATTTAGTGCACAATTACTTTCCTCATTTCTATTGTAGATGGGTTTTTTAATATTTTATTATGATCCTCTTTATAATTAATAATATGGTGTAGCTATAAGGTTTCTTATGCTTGACATTATCACCTTAGGTTGAATATATCTCCCATCAGTTAAAACTTGCACCTTTTATATTCTTATTAGTTTAGTAATTATCAATATTTTGGATCTAGGGTATCATTATTTTCTAGTTCCCTTCATTTTTTAGGCTTATAATATCCTAAATACAACCATTTTTTATCATTTTCATAATCATTTATCTATATTGAGCCATAATGAGAGTTATACTTCATATCAAAGGCTTAGACTTTGAAACCCTTTCCTCATAACATTTGAGTGTGGATTACTCTCTGATTGGTCCAAATTTATTTTATATCCTTACATTCTCTTCCAATTATAAATATTATATATTTTTATTACATTATTTTTCTCCTAGTCCAATAAGATAAATATGATTATTTTAAGCCATCCTAGCTCATGCATACATTCTGGTGAAACTGATGTGGAACTTATCCCACCTCTAGTTGGATAATTTAAAAATTTCCCCTCTTTGATTATTAGATTTATCTTTACTTTGGTCTCACCATCATAATTTATTATGATAAATCCAACATGAATCATGTCCCCCCCACTAGTTGGATTGTCTTCACATTTCCATATCTTATTCATTATATACTTTAATTTCACAAATGCCTCTTGTCAATTTTTTATTATTTACACTTCTTATATTTTCCATCATTATTCAATGATTTTCCCTCTTAGAATTCTTTTAGTGAGCTTTAATCTATTCCAATTTTCCATGGGTCACTCCTTTCTACCTTTCAAGATCACCATTGCAAGAAACTTTTGCTGGTGAAATTACTCTAATCCATTTCCTATTGCGAAGATCCCCATGAGTATTTTATTAGTCATGATAATACTTATTAATGGGTGAATATCCCAATTATTAAACATATATAGGGATCTAATATTATCAATATGATCATCCCATTTATTATTATCACAATGAGGATCTTAATGATCTCACTTTTGATAGTTAAGCATTGATGAATATCACCATGACAACCTTCCCACTATGATGATCCTTATTACTAGGGTAAATATCCTAATGATGACACCTATAGTGTGATTAAATTTTATCAACATGGTATTCCAATTTCTAAATGTTCCTATGAGGATCCTAATAGTCCCACCTTTTTAACTTCTCACATGGTTGAAAATAAATACCAAAATTCTCCCATATAAGATAATGATTCTAGTGGAGGTGAAGACCCAACATGTTAGCAGAAGTTCCCATTTATTATTAGTACATGTATGAAAATACCTCTTACTATTATTCCATTTTTAGTAGGCCTAACTTTGACTTAGGAAAAAATGAGTATGATTATATAAATTTAACCCCTCCCTTTATCCCATCTTCACACTAGTTTTGGTAAATGACTCATCAAACATTATCTCACATTTAAACTTATCTTATACAATAATAATTTGACAATCACTTACTATATGAAGATCACCTATTTCAAATTCCTATTCCAAAATGCATTATAGGTCATGTTGATTCTTATTCTATAACTTATTTGTACATTCAAACTTATCATATAGGTTCACTTTTAGTTTCAAATTCTTCTAAATCATATAATTTCTCACAATCACTTATTTTAAATTATAATGGTCATATTATATATTTATATTATACTTAATTCAATATTATTGTATCATCCAACCTAATACTATTCAGTTACAACTAGCTATAAATAATTTTATCAACCATAGCATAGAATGTTATGATATAGTTATAATTAAACCTCATGTTACAACAACTTGTATTGACCAAATCTATTTTGATACCATTATTTATGTTTCATCCAATCCATGACACAAAAAAATTCAATATAGTTCTCCCTATTTCATCAATTACATTTGCCATGACACAAAATATGATGACACATTTCTTATTATTTCATCCAAATACATCAGCCATAACATATAATGTATTGATATAGTTATTATTTCAAATAAATTAACTATACATAAATTATAATGTGTTGATATAATTATAACTATATCTCCCATTATAAATAATTGCATTGGTTATGACCTAATATTTTTTTATCTAGTTTTTCCATTCTTACCAAATTATACTAGCCATCTCATAGATTTTATCAATACAATATTGATATATCTACCTATCAATAATATTATATCAAGGAAATTAAATTACATGACCATCATTCCTCTATTTTAACAAACTATATCGACCAAGGTATTAAATTCAAAATTCAAAATTGGTTTATATTTACCTAATTATATTGGCTAGTTTTATATAGTTTAGAACAATTATATTATACCATATTTTTAGGTTGGTACCATACATAACTATTTAAAAACACGTTAAAAATATATTTAAATTTCCTTATATTATTCATTCCCTATTTTGACATAGATTTACAAAGAATTTGACATCATTACTAGGCCTGTTGATATTGAATCTAAATCTAATCCATATACATAACACAAGTTGTGGAATCTTGTGATTCTTATCTTTTCTTTATCACACATGTTTGGGACATATTGTGATTCCAAACCTTTCCTTACTACAAATATTTTGGGATGTTGTAATCCGTGCCATTTTCTTATTTCAACTTTTAGGCCATCTATTGATGCCCATCCTTCCCCTCATGCATGCTATGTGGGAATATTACAATGCCCATCCTCATTATCTCAACTTACTTATACCTCATACTGACCATAATAAAATAATAAATAAACTTTCACACCTAAAATATAATCAAATTCAACTCAAATAAATGTTTTGAGATAGATGCAATAAGGTTTGATAGATGTTATTGATGACATGTATAGAGACCTATCATGTCATTTATGAGTAGATATTTTCATTATTTTAAACCATTTAATTAAGAATTATCTACATATTTTATATCATATTATTATATTTATCATGCAAAATGCTCTTTCTTTATATCTTGCCTATACCATGATCTTTAATTTCCAACACTTTATTATTAGTATATTATTTAATATACATATTTTTATCACATTTTAAAATTGATAAATGTTTTATTTTAGAGTCATTGGTATATTTTATATTACACATACTTTGGCATGATATATATTTTTATATAGTTTCCCTCATGGATATTTTCTAGCACTTTTACGGTTTACTTTTTTATCTTTACATTTATTGCATATTATAGTCAACCTTAGTTTCCCTTATGGATCCTTGGTATCACCTTTGATTTTATTTTTCACATTTTATTTCACTTATATTTGGAATCAATTTTTGTTTAGATTCTAGGTAGAACCTTTTATTTTATTCTTAAAAATTTATATCATCTTTTAATCAACCTTAGTTTCCTTATATCCCTTTGGTATCTTTTTGTGTTTTAGTCTTTTAGGATGATTTATCTCATTAGCGATTATGCTAGACCCTATGTAAGTTAATATGGATTATATAGTGACTTGATTACCATATTTATT
Source organism: Torreya grandis (assembly GCA_037957365.1). Taxonomy (NCBI): domain Eukaryota; kingdom Viridiplantae; phylum Streptophyta; class Pinopsida; order Cupressales; family Taxaceae; genus Torreya; species Torreya grandis. The sequence continues at coordinate 1,177,400 of JARHVA010005181.1, read as the reverse complement.
AGTGTTTCACTTATTTGTGTTTCATTTTCATGGTATAACTTACATTCTCATGTAATTTCAAATTCCCTACTTTCTCCTTGTCACTTCTGAAGTAAAACTATCCCTTATTTTAGTTAGCTACTATCATATCCTCATTATGTCACCTTTTTAACATGAAAATATATTACATAATCCCAATTAAATTTAGTTTCAATATTTATTCTTTTTTAAATTCAAATTGTAAGAGTCTTTAGTAATATTGGTCTTTAGGTTCCCATATCTAAATATTACATGTAACCTCTCTTATGTTAGTCAAAATTAACACCCATTATTGGTTTTATGAATCCATGTGGAGGAGGAAAATATAAAAATAAAATATATTTAAAATCCAAAAAGTAAATTTTAAAGTGTAAGATATATATTAATATTAAAATCACACTAAAATACATGATCTTTTCTTAGCACATCTCTTATTCTAGTCAAATATCAAACTCCAAAATTGGCCTCAAATAGAATAAATCTCCATTGGGTGTAGTGGGATAGTATAATAGGGTATTATGTCTCATTACATATTTATATTATTAAATTTTGGTTCTAATTAATTTATCACATAAGTACCCAATCTTCATAGTAGATTGGCAACTCTGTAAGGGGTGCCGAGGAGCAAGGAAACATTGTGGGAATGTAGGATCCTTTTTTTCTATTTTAACCTACATGGGATGATATATAAAAAACATTATTTATCCTCAATATTATTCTTTATAGGTGGGGTTATTTAGGTCTTTGGTTATGATAGGTCCTTGATGATTATAGTTCTTAATCTTTCCCATTTGACTAGAGCATCTTATCTCTTCTAAGGATTTATACATCACCCTTGTGGTGCCTCATTTAATTATATTTAAATAATATATTTCTTAATATACCCTTGATGGATATTGATTTTATTTAATCACCAATATATTATTTACACTCCCATATTCTATTTTTTTTAATTATATTTGACATTTATCCTTCACTTCATATCACCTCTTACATTTTCAATTTATGAGTTGCATTGTAAGATCTTGGGGAATAAAACCTTTCCTTCCAAATAAATTATTATTACAATTATTTTTCATAACATATTTACCATCATCATTATATATCTCAATGGTCATGTTTTCATACACATTGATTTAACACAATCATTGATTTTGAGTTTTCACTCATTAGTGTCTTTGATTCTCATTTTTCACACATCCTTGATTGATATAATCACTTATCTTATGTTGGATTTTTTACAGTCATATTACATTATTTTTATCCCATTTATTTGATTCAATTTTTTATTTGTCTTACATTATATGGCTTTACAATCATTTCCTATAAATATTTTGTTTATCATTTTTTTTAAAAACTTAAGATGTCATTTTTTACACTTAGATTGTGTTATTGTTTACCATGTATATGATTACATTTTGAATAAAATAATGAAACATGAATCATACATTACATCATCACATTTTGGTAACTAAGATTTCAAAATTTTCAAAATTCCTATTTTTGTCCTTTACATTGTGTATTTTATAAGACAACCCCAAATTTATTTTTTGAAAGTATCTTTAGAGTACATAAAGGAACATCAAAAGTCATACTACATAAAACTAATGTAGTGCAATGCAACACCAAAATGCATAAGAAGTACTAGTAACCCAAAACTAACATCCCAATCATCCCATAAGGATTATTTTATAAACATCTAGAATGGAATTAAACACATCCAAGAATGTCTGGTTAGCTAATTATTAAGCAAGAAAATAATATATGATGGAAGTGCAATACTTAAGTGTGGGGTAAAAATGAGTGAATGTGAGGTTCCATGTCACTAACTTGCTTAGGTAAGTCTTATCACATCATGAACTCAATGAGTGGATATTTATAACAAAAACAAATCCAACATGGTGTAAGTTAAAGGATCCAAAGCCTTTTTTGGGAAATATCGAAACAAGGACTACTCCTTATCGTACCTCCATTGATCACCATACCATGATCGAAGGTCCCTTAGGAAAACATTATGCCTTTATTCCTTAATTGACAAAGGAGACACACACAATATGTAATCCCCATGTATAATAATTATTCTTATTAATATAGATGGAACACTATGCACTTAGCTCAGGGTGGATTATGTCACACGTGTGCATATAATTATTATTACGAAAATAATTACTCCTCAAGTTAAAATAATACCATATCATAAGCCAAATAAAATGGTCCACACCTAAATTTTTCTTACTTATCCTTTAGTTATCATACCATGTTATTATGAAAATATAAGCATTTACACCATCCAATTAACATGCACATGACCGTTCAAGACTTCATTACTTAATGGGTGTCAGGCAATAAATTATGTGTTTAATAAGGAAGATTATGATTTAGAAACTCATTGGCAGGGTGGAATGTTTAATCATATAACCAAGTGGAATCATTAAGATTTCCACCAGTTATTAAATTCTTGATCTAAATCAGGGATCACTTATTGCTTTAATGAACACATAAAAGGTATACCAATAATTCCATGATAAGGATAATCTTAAATTTCAATCATTCCCATGTCTAATATAACTAATGACCACCTATTGTCATATAAGCATTAATGATAATATAGCCAAATTTAATTAATCAAGAGTTGCATAATAAACATCTGAATTAATAAACTTTTAAAACACATGCCAAGTATTAAAAATCACTACAACACCATTAATGGTGTAATCCATAATCAATAATGTGGGTTCCCATATGAAGATCATTAATCCATTTTACTTCATTACTTAATTAATAGAAGTAATCTCACATAATTGATATTATGACCAATTCAAATAAATGACAAAGAAGTGTAAGGCATAAGGTTTCATAAATACATTAATTAAGTCCACTTACTATTCATTATTATGTCAAGTGGAATAATATTGAATAACTAAGAATTGATTGTTGGTTTAATGTGCATAGGGTTTACATCAATATTACTTGAACTAATAAATACTTTCATCATCCATAACTATTTAACAATACAATAATTAAAAGTTTTCCCATTATTCACACCATGAGTGATCATAACTATTCCCACAAGAACATGTTTGTACACTCATTGAATCATATTTATTATTCAAATACATTTAAAATTATTATATTGCTTATAATACATACAATTTATCATCACTAATTATTCATGGAGACCTTACATGTTATAAGTAATATAAATCATCAAGAACTAATATGACTTGTTCCCTCTTTAATCAGGATGTTATTCATAGGTGTAACATGTTTGAATTTATTAAATTCAAATACTATATAAAAAATATTCCATATATCTAATGGTGCATCTTCCCAAGCATATCATAAAATATAGTAAAATAGGGGACATTATTTATATAACTTATAACAATGTAACCAACCATCTCTAATATGAACTAGTTATAACATAACTATCAACTTTGATAAGAGATATAAATTACCACCTGATTAATTTTAGCATAGTGTTATTTAATGCCAAATGAAGACATAATTTAATTACATACATGGTCTCTGATGTTTGTTCATAATTATTTAATCCATATTCTAAGTCTTAAGATACATGGGCATAAGTGATAGGTTCATCAAGTCAATTTAGCTACTAAACAACATGATTTTTTCTAGAATATCGTAAGGTAACACCATCTTACTTCCATGTAATTCAAGGTTAAGAACATTATAGTTATATTTGATTCAATATTAACATTATTACAAGTTCATTCCTACTTAAAATCAATGAATAAATCACTAAGCCATGTACAAACAAAAATATATAAAGATCAAGTATAACATGATTCATTATAATCACACTACCATTCATATGGTAAACAAAGTCCAACATAAATGCATACCAAAAGAGTAGATAAATTTGGTTAAATGTATAATAAACATATAACTATCATCAAGGTTTCTTCCAATGTCAACAACATAGCCAATAATATCATTATTCCAACATAATAATATTACAAAACTCTATAATGTAGTAAGATGAAGCCACAACATAAAATAGGTAATCAACCACAATCCAACATGTCAACAAGAATGGGTGAGGGAATTCACTATACAAATCTAGATGAATCTACTAAGATAGATGGACACTATAAAGGGACACCCCTCAAAATTAGCCCTATGAGCTCAACCATTAGTGTCCTTTACCACCATAACCATAAACTTGGTGGAGGGTTTTTTCAACTAGGTACTTAGGCAGGGTAAGAAGTATATAAATAATTATAAGCCACAAGTAAATATTTATGAAACCATAAACAAGGACAAAATAAAAATGTATAAAACATTAATCCATATCACTCAACCAAACCATGGTCTTGAGTAGTGTTTGATGCATATATTGTGTTTTTATAGAGTATTATTTACCTCATAAACCAATATCTCATATATCCAATTCATAATACCAAGAGGTTTTGGCAGGGTCTAATGCTCAGCCCAAGAGGCTTATCTAAGTGTAAAATAATTAGCATGAGGGAACCAACTCCCAATAACCACATAAATCAATTGAGTCAAAAGAGTAAATCATAATATTCATTAATAAAAAATAAATCAATTTGGCTTTAAGATAGCAAGTTACATACAACGTTAATTCCTTGAAGTATTTCAATCAGACTAGGGACCTCATTCAATTAGACCAAAATAACCAAGTAATAGTTCTAGACTAGTAATTTTAATAAGCCATTATATAATTATAATAATAAACCCAACTCGTAAATATCAAAATAACTTGGTTATTTCAAACGTTTAAGGTTGGGTCAATTTTAATTTAAAATAGAATAACATGCTAACAATCCACAATCTACCTAAAAGGAGAATATACCTAGGTCAATTTAGTTGGGAATGAAATATTTTAATATCAAAAGATAATATACCTCAAGGGATTAAATAAATTTAAGTTGTTATTTTTTACTTCATTTTAAGCATAAATCAACCTAAAGGGGTTTGCAACCAGTATAAATAGAATAGGGTATGGTGACCCATAACATAAAACATAAAATACAAAATAAAGGAAAACCTATCTAATTAAATCACTCTAGTTAAAGTGTCAAGATTATATAAAAATTAATTTAATCATGATAGCATAAAAAAAAATCACCCAAATAATTTATAACCCACAACATGCAAGGTTTAGGGGTTGAATACATTAATTAATAATAATAAAAATAATAAGGACAACTCCTCTTCAAGCCATGACATTACAAATGAGGAGGAAATGAAGCAAATTACATACACACACAACCTAAATAAAAAATAAGAGGTTCAAAACTAAGGGTTTTTGGCATTCCCATATGGAATAAAAATGCATAGTTATACAATGCTGATGCAAACACCATACATAGATTTTTAGCCCAAATTGAGTGTTCATTCTAAGAATAATCAATTTAAAGTAAACATGACTTACCTAGTCTAAAAAACCCCATAATTTTTTTTACCTCTCCATACTTGGCATCTTCCTTCCTTTCTTCAATCCGTACCCAACTATCTATTACTGATCCCAACTTTGATCCCTCCTATGCCTCTTTTTTCACTCTCCTCTCTTCCATGCTTTTCCTCCTTTTTCATTTTCTATCCTTCCTTCTCCCCATTTTCTTTCCTCTACCCATGAAAATTATTCCCTCTCCCACACATTCTCCCCTTGTTGAACATTCTCTTTTTACCATATGCCATACCCTATTTTCCATACACTATATTGGGCATCTCATCCCCTAGTCAATGTTTCAGACCCCCCAACATGTACTGCCAACCAAAAATAATAATAAAACAATGATATTTTAATATATTCCTTCCCCCTTCACTTCTTATTCATTCCATATATATATATATATATATATATATATATATATATATATATATATATATATATATACAACAAAAAATTAATAATAATCCTCCAAGTCAAATAAAACAACATTAATCTCCCAATAGCCAGCTTCTCTTACAAGGTAGGAATAAAAAGTAATAATGATAATAATATAAAATATTAAAATATTTATGTTAGTATTAATAAGATAAATAATAATTTCCTCAAGATATAATAACCATAAAATCCTTTTTAAAGTAATAAAAATTATTAAATAATGAAATACAAAATCAGTAAATAACAATTAACCAAAATTGATAATGTTATAAAAATAATAATTATAAAATCATTAAATAACAAGATTAAAAAAAATTAAGACAATATAATAATAATAAATGGAAATAAAAAATGATAAATCATAATAAATAATAAATTATAAGGCATAAATTGATCATAAAATAATAATCACAAAAATCATTAATGAAAAGAAATTACCAAAATCATTAATGCCACTAATGGAATAATATCAATAAATGCATCCTAATGTCCTCCCAAGATCAATGCAAATAAATATTAAATATTAATGAAGATAAAAGTTAATAAAAATCATAAAATAATGGTTAATAAAATAATTAAATTGACCAAAGCCCAAGGTGGTCAAATTCTAGGAAAGGTTACCACAGATATTCTCCAAGGCCAAGAGACCCATACAAGTTTAGATGAACCTGAACCAACTTGGATAGAATAAAACTACTAAAATGGCTCAGAAATAAGTGTCTAAGACAATCAACAAGGACAATCAAACATGAAGGCATAAACTTTAGCACATGAGGAATGTAAGAGATCAAACTGTACACACACAAAGAGATGCAAGACTAGGAAAGGACACAATTCAATAACATAATAGAATATAAATGATAGTGGCTCAATATCACATAGTATATGTTATACCTGTCAGAGTGACATTCTAATATCTCAATTGCTCATTGTATATTTGAGATGTCTAAACCCACCACCGAGCCAAGCTCATGGCCTAGTTCCTGCATCTATGAATAAGACATTAATAGTAATTGGATGATGTTGATATGAATATAAACCATAATGAATTAAAAATTAGTCATTAATCATGATTAATAATTACATAAAAACATGTATATATAAATAGGGAACTAGAGTTAGTCTTAACAATCATGAACCTGAACATACCTTGTGAAGCACAATCAATAGTTGTGAGATAAATTGATGTCAATCCAGTACAGAATTATATATCAACAACATATAGAAATTCAACTAACTATATATATATATATATATATATATATATATATATATATATATATATATATATATATATATATAGTAGGATAAAATGAACCTAGCACAAGTAGTATGCATATCAAGATATAGTGAGTCTAATGTGAGCATCAATTTTTCATAATGTATCACAATGACTACCTAAAGTATCTTGTATCACAACCATCTAAAAATATAACTGACATCATTAATCATTAGTCCATGTTCTATCAAAACACACTAGAGCATATTATAGTCCAATATTTGAAAGGGTCCACATGATTGGTTCATGATAATTTTGTAGGTCTATTTGATGGAAAAAAATAAGCCTTGTGATCCTAATGAAATAAGAAATTATGTGGTATTAAAGGATATATATTTTTATAAATTTTAACTTTCCTTTCATTTTTTTATGTTTGCTTTTCGAGATTCTATATTTTTATCTTCCATTAGCTACAAGACATGCATCATCACATATAAATTCAGAAAGGAAAGTGAATATATGTATTTATCTTTATTTATTTAGTTATTTATTTTCACTTTACTTTTAGTTATGTCAATATTTATTTTTAATTATGCTACTTTGTGTTACTATGCATCTTTCTTATAACATTATCTCAGATTACATTTTTATGACATGTGATGAACTTTTGGTGGGGCATATCTATACACTTTTAATTTTCCATATTATCATTTATTTATGGTTTCTCTTGTATGTAATTGTTGGTTCATCCATATCCCTAGGTGCACATCTTAAGGAGTGCACCATGAAAAGAGTGAGGTTACTTCATGGTGCTTTGTGATATATGCTCACATGATATCTAGTTATACCTATTTATTAATTCATGAAACCTTCATACCTACTATGATGTTTCCCTAAGATTTTAAAATCCTAAAATATGCCTAAGTATAAAATTAGATAGGATCCTCCAAAACCTAGAATATGTGTTATAGCTCCTAGAGGTCTAAAATGACTCAAATAGATTGAAAGTGTGTGTGTGTGTGTGTGTGTGTGTGTGTGTGTGTGTGTGTGTGTGTGTGTGTGTGTGTGTGTGTGTGTGTGTTTGTGTGTGTATGTGTGTACATGTATGTGTAATTTAATATAATATACACTAAATAATTATTTGATTTAAAAATATACTTAAATGTTTATTTTACATATATACAATGCCATTAAACTTATTTGACTCTATTTCCTCTATCTTTTTATTCATATTTTAAAGCACCATGTATTTATATTATATTAGCCAAAATAATACATATTATTTCCTACCTATATTTCCATATATTGTATCATATTATTAGATGTAGTTATGAGTATGTTGTATCTTACCAACTATCTTGGCTAGGTTGATTGAGATTTAAGTTATCTAATATCTCATTAGACTATATTAACCTAGCTAATACTATTAGATTAAAGGTTCATGGGTAGTTTTAAGAATTAGGTTTATATACATATTGGTCATTTTCATTAACAAACCATATAACACACTCTTTTTCTCTTCTAGTTCTCAAATTTTTAGTCCTAAGTAGTAAAATGAAGTGTTAGAGGTTAGAGACTTATCTTGGACGTGTAGTGTTTCTTATGTTCTTTGAATCTTAAGTGGAGTTGTGATGAGGAAGTGTCCTAGTTTTTGGAGTCCCAAAATAGTGATATCTAGGTATTATTATTTCAATTTGAGGACTTCATTATAAAAAACCATTTTTAAAGTTAAACTTGAGCCAAAGGGCATTATCAATGTACAAATCAATCTACCCAAAGGTAAGTATCTCTATCCCTACTCTTTTTCTTATAATTATTTAGTATATTAGATAGTGTTTTGATCATTAATATTATATATGTGTTGTTTATAATGGATTATATTCCTCCTTATGACAAATACATTGGTATAGCTACATATTTTATTAGGATTACCATTATCTCCTTAGGTTTCATATACTACCCATTAGTTGACCATTGCACCACTTATCTTATTATTTTAGTACATATATTTATCTTGTGTAGAGGATACCCTTGTTCTTCATTTCATTTCATGTAGTATCCTTATTATATCCTCATTAAACCCATTTAATATCATTTTTACAATAATTTATCTATATTTATCCATAATTAATTATATACCTTATGTCATAGGCTCAAGCATTGAAGCCATTTCCTCTTTAAATTTGAGTGTCAATTACCATGTAGCAAGTCTACATTTATTCTAGGTCCTTAGGCCTAAACTTCTAAGTATGCATAGGCTCTATTTTTATAACCTTGTTTTTATCCTAGTATATTATGATAAATAGGATTATTATTTGTCATCCTATCTTATTCACCAATAGGTCACATAATGTACCATTTTGTTTGGTAATGGATAGTATTAACACCTTTCATAGTATGTCAACTAACAATGTTGACTATATATTAGGTGATGATAAATTATAAAATTAATCCATGGTTTATGATTTATAAGTATTTTTCATGTTTGCATTATTGGTTTCTAATAAAAATCAAGTAAAATATATGTATGTCTAATTTGGACCTCTAATTGATTATTTATGATTTTTATGGGATGGAATTACTATGTTTGGCATTTCAAAACCCCTTGGTCAAATTAAATTCATTTTTTATGGTATATTATGATATAATATTCATGATTTTCATATGATGGTTATTTTTTTAGGCACTTATTATGTTAAACTTGACATACAAAGATCATATATTCTCATTTTTTCACATTATATACTGAGTTTGTAAATTATTTTGATATATAGGTATTTCAACAAAATGAAATTATGTATGTATAAATTGAAATTATAATATATGTGTAAGATTTAAAAATATATCAAAAAATTTGTATACAAGTGCCATCAAATTTTATTATTTATGTAACATGAATACCATATTAAAAATTAAAGTCAGTTTGTTGAAAAACCTAACTCTAGGAGACTTCTAAGATTATGTCACCTAGGGATTGGTATGAATCCTTCACACAAGCATGTATAATATTAAATGTTTTTATACTTAATATTTTTGGAGAGACTGGCTAGGGATATTATAAATTACTATAAAGGTTAAAATTCTAGTATGAATGAAGAAACTATCTAGATTATTGAATATCCCATATTAAGAAAATCTACTAGTTGGGCATATTTCAGATCCAATGCATACATCTAAGAATGCATTAATTTATTTATTGAATAAAATATATATAAAAAAAATGAAACCATAATTTTTAGATAGAATATAAAATCCAATGGGATAAAGAAGCATATTAAAAAAGGAGCTTCATGGATATTAACTAAAGAGAAAATAGTTTTGGTGAATCAAACAATGTGAGAGATTATCACCACAAATGGTTATGGTTTCTCCATGGAGTATACATTCACCACCAATGGAAACATAATAAACCTAAAAAACAAGATTGGCATAAAAATTTTAAGTTATCTCACATGTTTTTTTTCAATAAATTAGAGATGTAATTTAAAATTGTCATTTTAACTTTTTATTTTATGAAAAATATATTTCCATTAACATTTAAAGGGGCATATTGTAAGTTAATTTCTAAAATACTAAAGTAATTGTATCAATTTTTATTTTTTTTAGGTAATACAATTTTTATTTTCAATTAAAACTGAAATAATTATATGAGAAACATTAAATTAACTTATGTAACTAACATTATTTATAAAATTGGTTGCTATATTCAATACAGATATCAAAAGAAAGGATTGATAATGAGAAATTAATTATTTTAGATATATTTTGAAGATTATAAAACTAACATCTTACCTCATTCATGGATTATCTAATACATATATTAGTACATTTGGTAAATGGTCTTCAAATTGTATATGTAGTTAAATATGTGATGGATGTTTTGGAGATAGAGGTATGTGAAGACCTTAAATGTATTTGTGAAGTAATTATCATGCCCAGAGGGATCTAAGGCATATTTATACATTATTTAGGAAATTATTTTCCATATATTTTGTATGTTGTCCTTGTAAATTAAGATTTGGATAACAACCTTCTTGGAAAAGGAAACTTCATGAAACCTGGTATATATTCAAATTGATAAAAAAAAAACTTATACAATGTATGAAAAGTGTATTTTTGTACCAATTAATTTAAATATTTACATGTTTTATTATTAGGTCTTATTGATAAATACACCATAGATAAATTCATACTCTTAAACTATTATAGATTATTATGAGGATCAAAAATATGAAGAATGCAAGACTATCCATGAGAGATGAAGGGTTTATTAGAGATTATGACATCTATGCAAACCAATCACACTTGACCTAAAATAATATTTTACAAACTAGAATAATATTTAATGTATGATTTTTTATTTATGAAATCTTCATACCATCAATCCAAGGATAGTCACACATGAAGTATTGGAGATAATGTGAGGATGTGAAGGTTTGGTAAGTTGTAAAATTAATTTTAGTATAAGTGCATTTTTTAAAAGTATGTTAATACATTCATAAATGATATGACATAATGAAGGTGTGTAAGCATTCCAAAATGTGTTGCCATGAGAAATGTTTTTATGTGGAAAACATTGATAAAATAAGGCTTAGTTATTGTTGTGGAGTTGTATACCCTTTTGAATAAGCCAATCGAGTAAGTGAAACTAACATAAATTTGGTCTAAGGGCATTGTATTATGTTGGAGAGTTATATAAAATAATAAAAAAATATTATATAAGTTTTAAAGTTTTCATATTTAAGTGTACATGGTACCCTTATATCTATAACATATATTTAAAAATGGGCATTTAATGTGGTATTTTCTCAGTTGACTTTACTAAATCACTACCTGGGGGGAAAAACCATATGTGATTTCTAAATATTGTGATAATGTATTAATTTGTGATTTTTTTTATATCTACGTCTTCTCATTTTTTATGCATACACTTTTCATATGTAGGTATTATTTTTCATGTGAAATTTTTTACATGTATGTCCATATCAAGTATTAAGTTTTATTCTAATTATGTCTATGTATATCTTCATCTATCCTAATATAGAGAGGCAAGGCATTTGGCAATTTGTATTACATTGTGAGCCAACAATGAGACATGTTATTGATGAAAATAATATTATAACATAGACACCATGGAAAATGAGTAATGTTGTTAACATAAATTATCAATATGACTCTAGTGATGAAGATTTCCCTACAAAAAATTATCAAACTCTTCAAGATTATAAAATTGTTAAATTTTAAGATCATGATAATTAGCTTGGTGAAGTTGATTTTGAATATGACGAGTTAACAAAAGTAAAGCTGATGAAAATGAAAAAATAGAAGTCGATGAAGTTGGTGAATAAACAGGCAATGAAGAGGATGATTAAATGGAATATTTAAATAGGGATATATTATGAAAATAAATGGCATAATCCAATTGCTAGATATATAGATAGTAAGATGAAGAGGAAATTATTATTGACTATAAATATGAGTCATGTAACTAATGAATAAATGGAATAAATGTATAAAGATGAAAATGAATAGTTTAAAGATTCATAGAAATGTGTTTTATTAAGGATGTTATACAATCAAATGTTATAAAATCACATGCAATTAATTTTGATGAGTCTTTACGTTTCATATTTTTTGATAAAACATTTGATATACTACATAAAAATTATAATATTTAAATATAATTAATTTTTTAAAATATATATTATTAATATTTTTTAATATTATAATTATCAAGAATTATAATTATACACAATTTTATATAGTCAAATATTAATAATATTTAATTAAAATTATTTTAATTATTTGATAAATATTTTATTTATATTATATTTAAATATACCTAGATTGTGGAGTGTTAAGGGTTTCAATTAACCTAAAAAGCAGACCTTAGTGAAACATCAATTATCTTACCTAAAGCTTGGTATTTTAATTCTTTAGGAAACCTAAATAAACAGCATGGATATGCTTTTTCTTAATGAATATAAGTTGTTAAAATTGAATGTTGGAGTCATTATATGCCATTAGGGCCTCAAGAGGTTTAAAAATGGTCTTGACTCATTACACTATGTTGGTAAAATTCTATGACATCGGTACGGGTTTGAAACTTTGTAAGGTATCTAATTATTCCTAAGATATTTATTTCTTTATTTTAAATGTTTATGGTCCTAATTATCCATTTCTTAAGAGACAATGTTAGGCAAAAATATATATTCAAATATATCACTACCATAGAGAGATATTGGTTTTGGGGGATATTTAAATGTCACTATTGATCATTTTGACCATAAGTCAACATGGATCAACCCCCTATAGTCAAGAATTGATATGGGAGTATAACATAATGTCATAGGGTATTTTGTGGTCTATTTTATGTCATTTAATGCCATTCTAACCTTGGTCATGATCTAGTTCAATTTTATGTCATTTGGAGTCATCTAGGTAGTTAAACCATCATGTCACATCACATAAGAATAAAAAGGGTAGTCAAGTTATACATTTTACAAGTGTGCTAAGAAAAACTTTCAAGTTAGAAAGACTACATGGATATGAATATTTTGGTCTCATAATAATCCCCTATAAATGTGGCATCTTGATGAGTTTTCCATCTCAAAATACAAACGTTTAAAGATTAACCAGTAGTGTGTGATGTGTATAGGAGTGTCAACATTAAGCTACAAAAATGATCCATTTGGATTCATAAAAACCTTAACAAGCTCTAGTTTAACATAGATTAAAAAAGTGATTGATCTCATGTGATCAGATCATATATCAATGTCATGTGGGTATTCAGTGAGTCAAGATGTCATTATGGTATATCAACTATACATTTTCCTGTGTACAAGCGAGATCAATGTTTTACATTTAAATATTGGGACCTAAGATTAATGATGTGCATTTTTTCATGTAGTTGAGATCCAATGGAATGAGTGAGGGTAAAAGAGTTGGAGGATCTTGAGATTGAATTCCATTATGCTAAGTTTCATGTTTTAACTAGACAAACAAATCAACAATGTACATTTAATATTATAGACTAAGATCAATGACACATTTAACTAAGTGACTAAGATAAATAGTGCACATTGACTCAAAGGTTAAGGAGCCTAGATAAAATGTGAGACTTCCAACAAGGACAAGCACATGAACAGATGGGATAACAAAAATGTCCATAAAAAGTATGTAGTTGTGATAAGTGTCTCAATCTATGAAGCCTAGATAAATGATCAACAATTGATGTTAAAATTCAAATCAAGGAGACTCCTATGGAAATAGATAGAATGAATTTAACTAAATTTTAGTGTACATAGAATGAATCCACATGTCCAAAAGATGGCATGCATATTTTAAAATTAAATGAGCAATGTGGCAATGGAATGTCACATAGGCATCCATGTAAGATCAAAGGATTTTATAATATAGAAAATAATTTGGATTCATATGCTGCCATGAAATCTCAGTCAAGATCCAAGATGAATAATCATTGCCAAATGTGAATAATGATGTCCAAAAGATAAATGGATGACTAAAGATAGTAAATATAAGTGTCTATAAGATATCTAGTATCTATGAAAATGTCTATTACTATCATAACATATGTCTTAAATCTCCTAATTCAATTTCAAATGCTTGAGAGATGATCCATGATGAAGGTAGTTTCACAAAGGCTAGTTGAAGAGTCTCTACACCATTTTGGAGAGTTTGTCATGGTTTATATGGACATTTGTCTTAGGACACATTTATGGTCTATTTCAAACTCCATTCCCATATAATGTAACAATTTCTCATGCTTTTACATGTGGCATTATGACCTTTGAGCTTCTTTACTACGTTATGTTCTCTTATGTCTCTAGTTCTATAAGTAGATGCCATTTTGGCCCTTGTAATCTAATACCACATCATGTATGGTGAATTCTTGATGGTTTTGACATTTTAATTTTCCCTAGAAAAATTAATTAAATCTTTTTTGACTTCATATATCATCTTTTTAAAGTGTGTGAAGAGATGTATAGTGAATGGCTCATTGATATCAGTCTATCCTTGCTTTCTCTTATTCCCTCCATGTTTGATGCAAGTGATTTTAGCCTAGAAGTTCATATGAAGTGAAATTAAGTGTGTGAATTTATATTAGGTGTATAATGAGCCTATTATCTTCAACTGATCTATGGTCTTACTTATCTTAGATAATCTTCATGCATCTCAAGTTCATATTGAAACACTAATGCTAATGCATTCTAGGACAATTTGTAGGCATTATTTCTTTATGAAAGAAGTAAAATGGTCATGTGGAAGACATATTGGTGCATAAAATTTTTAGAGTATGTTTATTTCATGAAAATTATATCCCTTTCCCCTCACAATTAAATAGTTAGAATGGGTGAAAGTGATTTAAGATATATTTAAGGAGCTAAACTTTAAATCTAGAGGCTCATTTCCACCATAGGTACACCCACATACTTGGAAGTATTCCCATGTTTCCTAAATATATAAGAGGATTGAATACCCTCTTCTATGGTGAAATATTTGGTGATAATAGTTCTAACATGTTTGGTGGGACCCATTGTCTTCAAGATAGTTTGTCAAGGTGAATGTTGATCTTGACAACATTAGCTAAAAATTGGTGTGCTAATCGCATTTGATGACTCCATCAAGGTAAAATTTAGTTCAAGACCATTATCCTATTATAAAATTACTCTCATAAATCATGGTTCTCACTAGGTCATCCTCTAATGGAGTTATCAACCCCATTAATCCACCTATTCAGCCTGAACTTACCCTTGAAGTTAAATATCCTCAACCTAATCTTCCCTTTGGAGAACCATTATATTTTTCTAGAGAGGAAGAGGTTGAAGAAATTGAATAAATTAAGGATTTTGAATATTTTCAAGAAGATATGGCTAGAACTCATGCCTTCCCTACCTTTAATACTAAAAATATATTTCATCTTCAAGCATATGATGTCATTCCTCCTAATGCCACAAAATATGTACCCATATTCAATGGATAAAGTCATGTTACACCTAATTAACACATTATGGATGTCTATAACTATTTTAGATTACATAACATCAGCCAAGAGAACATATCCATTAGATGCCTTTACATGTCCCTTATAGTAAAGGCTCTTGATTGGTACAATAATCTATAAGGTGGATGCATCACATTATGGGATGAGTTTGGAGTGTTGTTGACTTTAAGATTTGGAAATGAAAGTGTCCATTCCTCTCTCATACATTAGCTCAATGTGATCAAAATAAGATCCAAATAAATAATGCATGACTTTGATGAGAGGTTTAAAAATACTTGGAATAGATGACCTCTTCCTATGAGGCCACCTCCTAGTTTTGTGTTCCCTACTTACTTAAGAGCCATTAGTACTAAAATTGATATCATGCTTCAATCTATGGGGGTTCTGCTCTTCTAGAATCATATGATATTTGTTATCAAAGATGAGAATGGTCTCTTCCAAGTTGGAATATTACCTTAGAATGTTTTTATGCCTCCATTGTCTTATATTTTTTCTAATACTCTAGATGTGTCCCAAATTCCCAATGCTAACACCAAGTCTATAACTGCTCCTAAGAAGGAAGATAACACCATGGGAAAATTGAATATATTTAATGGTTAGAAGATAAGCTTGGGAGAGGGAAGATGTAACAAAGTGCCTATTAGAATCCTTACCCATATCAACAACAAAATGGTAAGTAATTTGGAAGAGGAATAGATCAATGGAATCTTAAATTTAATATGCCTACCAATGTGTATAATCCTAACTCCACCACCAATGCAAGAGAGATGATACCTATGCATAATAACTTGGTGCAAAAATAAAACTAGTATCAAGACCAACTTATGGATGATAATGAAGGTATATATAAAGATATTTTTTCTCAAGGATGAGTTACTCCTCTCTTATAAATTGAAGATGAATTCATGATATAGATAAGTGAAGGTGGACAACCTCAAGGAGATATCTTCACAAACTTCCTGGTTGAGGACACTTTTATGATTAATCAAGGAACCTATATTTTAGACAAAAATAGAGCCAAGATAAAGTATTTATGTTGTGATATTAATGTGACTAAAAGTTTATTCAATACTCATACAAAGCAACAAGGTATGGCTATAGGTGTGATAATCTCAAATAACTATGCACATCTTCCAAATTAGAACATTAGAAGGATTGTTTAAGGAAATCTAACTACTCATGTTATAAGCACTTCCTTTCCTAAAAGAATCCAAGATAAATTAGGTATGTCTCCTTTAAAAATTGTATATTCATTTAAGATTACTAAAACATCCATTTCTCTTTGGGATGTTCTTCATATGCCTAGTCAAAAAGAGCTCTTACAAAAAGAGTTATCTACTATCCTACTAGTGTCCCTCCTTCAAATCAAAGCCATAGTGATGTTTATTTTAAAAATTATCATATCACTAATATTTAACAATACAATAATAATTATAAACCTCCACCATTCTATCTCACTCTCATAGTAGGTCACAAATTGGTCCATAACTGCATAGTTGATAGTGGAGATTCCAATTCAATCATGCCCAAAGTGGTAGCTAAAAATTTAGGCTTAAAATATGAGACTCATATAAAAATATTTCTATAAATATATTGTACACCTAAAAATATTATAATTCGAGTTAATAAATTTAAGGTTTTCTTGCATGATTGTCCTAGTTTTCCTATCCTTCAAGACATAGTTGTTGTTGACCTCCTAGCACACTTTACAATTTGCCTATCAAGGGTATTTATAGCCAAGATACGGGGTTATATATCATATTATTATTATTTATTTGAATTTAAAATAATATATGGAACCAAGGTGACCATAAGGACTCAACCTCTTTCAATTTTTCATATTGAGCCCTACGTTGAGACAAGTTCTAATTTGAATTGTGTTGTTCATGAAGAGAAGGATTATATTATAAATGATGGTACTTATTCCAATATTTAAGGAATTTTTGATTTGTTTATTTATGAATATATTACAAATACTTATGAGCATTATCTTTATGAGTTTATGGAGGAGACTGATTTAGGAGTATATTATATATATGAAGAAGGAATACCAACACCTCTACTTTCCAAAGAAAAATGTGAAGATGATTAGATGTGAAAGATGTTTTTTGATGGTTTAAGAAGTAGATCTGGTGTATTATATGGTGTTATGTTGGTATCCCTATATAAAAAATATTACTATGCTTCATATATATTCCATTTTAGTTGTACTTGTAATGTGATTGAATATAAAGGCTTAATTCATGGAATTCAATAGGCAAGGAGAAAGGGAATCAAGAACTTAAAAGTATATGGAGATAGTGAATTGGTTGTTCATCAGGTTAGGAATGTGTTTTCTTAAAATATTCCTTTGATTAATTCATATAATCATAGGGTATGGTATTTTCTTGAAGACTGTAATACATTCAACATACAATCAATCCCAAGGGAGTAGAATAATCATGCCAATAGACTAACTACCATAGAATCTCAATTTGATACTTCAACTATCATAAAATAATATGGGAAGAAATATCACATTAAGATAATTATAATACATTCTATCCCTGATAATGAAGTATCTTGGAAAATGTTTGATAGTGAAAAACACATTGCATGATTCTTGTGAAACAAGGTTGAGTTTTTTTTCAAAGAATCAAAGGAGACTCCAATAATAATTTAGTGATCAGAATGTAAAATTAAAAAAATAATACTATACCTGAGGTTATATTGACCTTATAAATTATCTTTAATTATAATTATCAAAAGAGTAAGGTAAAAGTGAGTATTTCTACAAAATAAGAGGACTATGAAAGAGTCTTGATCTTCAAAGATAGACTCCTCAAACTAGGCAATGTATGTTCCACATTAGAGAAATAAGCATTCATTGAGTTGTGTAAATAATTTCATGATATATTTACTTTGGAATATAAGGATCTCAAAGTATTTGATCCTATCCTATTACACCATACCATTGAACTAGAACTTGGAGTTAAACTAGTTAGATAGAAACAAAGACACATCAATCCCAAGGTTGAGCAACTCATGAGGTTTGAACTTACCAAACTCCTTGAATATGAAATAATATTTCATATCAAGAATTCAACATGGGTAGTTAACCTTGTGCCTATTATAAATAATAATTTGGAGATAATACTTTTTGTGGACTTTAAAGATCTTAATAAGGTGTCACTCAAAAATCACTGTCCTCTACCTTCAATGTAATAGATTATGCAAGTTGTTTCAGGATCTCAACATTTTTCTCTCTTAAATGGATATTCAGGTTATAATCAAATTTTTTTGAATGAGGATGATTAGTTTAAGATAACATTCACTACTAAATGGGGAAATTTTTATTATATAAATATGCCATTTGGTTTGTCAAATATTGGTGCTACCTTTCAAAGAGCTATGGACATGACCTTCAAAGGTTTGATCAATGATATATTAGTTTATATAGATGATATAATAGTGTTTTATAAACATGATAAGGAATATATGCAACACAATATACAAGTGTTTAAAATATGTAGGTAGTATGGATTATCTCTTAATCCAAAAAATGCATCTTTGTTGTCTATGATGGTAAGCTCCTAAGACACATTATTTATAAAGATGGTTTAGCTACTGATCCTAAAAGGATAGAGGCTATTTTAGGCCTATAATTTCCATTAACTAATAAAGGTCTCCAAACTTTATTAGGTAAGATAAATTTTTTAAGGATATTCATACCTAGTTTTACATCTCTGGTGAAACCTATCACATCCATGCTAAAAAAGAATCAAGTTTTTTCATGGAAAAAAAGAATGTAAGAATAGTTTTTAATACATTAAGAAAGCAATTGCACAAGCTCCTACTCTTTTGAATCTTGATTTTGATAAAGACATCATGTTGTTTTCATTTTCTACCCTTTATACTATCTTAGCTATGTTAATGCAAAGGAATGATGAGGGTGTAGAGAAACCAATTACATTCTTTATTTAAGGTTTAGAAGATTATGAAATAAAGTGTACTTTTATTCATATGGTTTCAAATAATAAAATTCAATGTATGGTCTCTCATCCTAGTACTAAAGAGTTTCTTTTAAGTCAAGATCTTAGCGAGAAGAGGGTAGGGTGGATCACCAAGGTAATGGAATATGATGTTGATATCAAAGTAACAAAGTTGATAAGAGGTAAGGGATTTTATGAACATATATATTTAGATCTTCACAAGTCAAAATAAGATTTTTTAATCAATCATGATTTACTCTAACCTACGAGTTCATTGTATATATAGAGTTGGACACAAGATGTGATATGATTTCCTCAAAGTGGTGAGTATCCTAGTGATATGAATAGATCTCAAAGGAGATATTTTAGATTGAAAGATATTCCCTTTTGCCTTGTCTATGGTGTGCTTTTTAGAAGAGATACTAATTGTGTATTATTGAGTTGCATTGACAATGACCAATTTGGAGTATTGCTTGAAAAGTTCCATGATGGAATAGCATGAGGTCATTTCTCCCTAAGAACCACAGCTACCAAGATCATGAAGGAAGGATATTATTTGCCTATCCTCTTTAAGGATTTCTATGATTGTGTGAGAAGGCATGTATAATATGCTTTATTTGTGGTAAAATAGAATCTTGCAAATCTTCCTTTGAAACCTATTGAAGTGGATGAAACTTTCATGAAATGGTGTCTTGATTTCATTGGCATGATAAACCACCCATCAAATGTTGGTCATAAATAGATACTAAAAAAAACTAATTAATTTACAAGGTGAGTTGAGGCAATATCATTGAAGATAGATAATGATAATTCTATCTTAGAGTTATACGATAACATCATAACAAGGTTTGTCACTTCTAGTATTATTTTATATAATGCTATTAATTTTAAGGGTGCTAAGACTACTGATTGGGAAAATAGTAATGGTATATTCTTGATTACTTCATCTAACTATAACCCTCAAGCTAATGAGTTAGATTAATATACTAAAAAGAATTTGATTAGAATCATCAAAAGAACCTTTGAGCATAACTAGAGGGCTTGGCACACCAAATTGAAGACAGTCATATGGGTTGATAGGATAACTCTCAAGAGGTTAGTAAGGAATTATCCTTTTATTATTTTCTATGGAAGAGAGGCTAGGTTGTTTATCTCTCAATATCTACCTACTTTATAGTTCTCATATCAATTAGAGTTGCTTCAAAAAAATCCAATGGAGGTGAGATTGATAGAATTAATAGAGCTATAAGCGACTATAGATAAGGCTCATCAATCTATAGAGCATCACCAAGTATTAATAAAGAGTTATTTCAATAAGAATGAAAATCCAAGATAATTTCAAGAAGGTGAAATAGTATCAAAGTGGGATGAAGATAAATCAAAACTAGGGAGGCATACCAAATTTAACACCCTATGGAGTGGACCATATATCATCATCAAGTGTAAACAAAGAAATTCTTTCCAATTATCAAGGATGAATGGAGAAGAGTTGACTATCCCTATGAATGGGATACATTTGAAACCTTGATATTGAATAGTAAATGCCAATTTTGTAAATAATATATTAGCTGTGTGTTTTATTTCAGTTGTGTTTGTTGTGTTCCCTAAGTGTTCTAATTGAACACATGTGTGTTTATTGTAAGTTTATATCATTTTATGTGCCTTCCCTTATGTTTTATGTGTTGTCAAAGGAATTTTGTGTGTCAAAAATATGTGCATGTGACTCCATATCCCAATAGATAGTATTAGGAAATTATTCATGGGATAATAAGCATACCACCCTTGGTAAATCACCAATAATGTTGACCATTTTTACCACAAGTCAAAATGGGTCAACCCTCTATAGTCAAGACATGATATGGGGGTATAACATAGTGTTATAGGGTGAAATTTAGTATATTTGATGTCATTTAATTCCATTCTAACCTTGGTCCTGATATAGTTTAGTTTTATGTCATTTGGATTCATCTAGGTGGTCAGGCCATCATGGCATGTCACATATGAATGAATAAGATAGTCTGGTTGACATTTTTCAAGTGTGCTTAGAGAAAATTTTATGTAAAAAGGAATAAATAGATATGATGATTTTTGTCTCATAAGCATCCCTTATAAATGTGTCATCTTTATGAGTTCTCCATATAAAGATACAAGCCTTTAAAGATCATTTAACACTATGGGATGTGCACAGGAGCATCAACATTAAGCTATAACAAGTAGCCATTTGGATTCAAAAAATTATTAACAAGATCTAGTTGAATTCAAGGTTAACAAGTGGTGAGATATCATGTAATCATATCATATATCAATGGCATACAAGAAATCAATGAGTCAAAAGGTCTTTTGGGTGGATCAATGGTGTGTGTTTCTACATACAAGGCAGATCAATGATCTGCATTTAAAGACTGAGACCCAAGATTAATAACATTTATTTCATCATGTAGTTGAGATCTAATGGTGTGAGCAAGGATCAAATATTAGAGGATCTTGAGATTAAATTCCATTATGCTAAGTGTCACATTTTGATTGGATAATAAAATCAATGATGTGCATGTTATCTTAAAGACTAAGATCAATGACACATGTTTACCTAAGTGACTAAGATCAATGGTCTACGTTGAGTCAAAGTTAAAGGAGCTTGGATCAAATGTGAGACTACCAAGTGGCACAAGCACATGAAATAGATGGGCTAATAATAGGATAAATGATCAATGGTTGATGTTGAAAGTTGAAACAAGGAGACTCATATGGAAATTGATAGAAAAAATTCAAATAAATTCCAAGTTTCATAGAATGAAGTTGTGTGTCTAAAAGATGATAGGCATATTTTAAAATGAAATGAGAAACATGGAAAAGTAATGCCACATAGGCAACCATGTAATAAAAATATTCCATAGTAGATAAAATACTTTAGACTCATATGCCACCATGAAATCTTATTCGAGATCTGAGATGAATATTAATCACCAAATGTGAAAAATGAAGTCCAAGAGAAAAATGGATGATGGCAGATCATAAATACAACTATCTAAAGGAAATATAATATCTAGGAAAACATATATGATTATCATAGCATATGTTTCAATTCTCCTAATTTAGTTTCAAATCTTGAGAGATGATTGATGATGAAGGCAATTTCACAATGGCTAGCTGAAGAGTCTCTACACCATTTTGGAGAGTTTATCATGGTTTCTATGGGCATTTGTCTTAGGAGACATTCATGGTCTATTTCACACTCCATTCCCATGAAATGTAACTTGTTCTCATGCCTTCACATGTGGTATTATGACCTTTGATCTTCTTTATTGCATTATATTCTCCTTCATATTTAATTCTATAAGTAGATTCCATTTTAGCCTTTGTAATATATTACCACACCATGTATGGTGAAGCCCTATAGTTTTGACATTTCACTTTGCCTTATAATAATAAATACAATCTATTTTGAGTTCATATCTCATCTTGTTAAAGTGTGTGAAGAGATGTATAGTTAATAGCTAAGTGATATTAGTTTATCCTTACTTTTTCTCAATTTTTCCATGTTTGATGTAAGTGATTTTATCCTAGTAGGTCATATGAAGTGTAGTTAAGTGTATGAATATATCTTAAGTGTATAATGAGCCTTATTATCTAGAATTGATCTATGGTATTACTTATCCTGGATAGTCTTCATGCATCTCACCTTCATATCAAAACACTAATTCTAGTGCATTCTAAGACTATTAGACTAGTGTTATGGGCATTGTTTCTTTTTGAAATAATTACAAAAGTCATGTGTAAGACATCTTGGTACATCACCCTTTTAAAATATATTTTTTCATTCAAATTCTATCCCTTTCCCCCTAAAATCAAATATTTATCATAGGTGAAAGTCCTTCAAGATATATTTAGGGAGTTATCCCTTAAATCTAGAGGCTCACTTACACCATAGGTACACCCGCATACCTAGAAGTGTTCCCATGTTGCCCAAATCTGGAAGAGGCTTGACCATCCTCTTCTAGGGTAAAATATTTGGTGATAATAATCACTATGTATAATTTAGATAAAATAGGTAGAATATTTTGACCCTCTCAATTTTAGATGGATTTTTCTAATATTTTTTTGTCCAATGGTTTGTTGGATGTAGTCCCTAAATGTGATCTTTTCTCTTCTACCAATAGAATATAGGGATTTACAAATATTGTAGAGAGTTTGGATAAGTTTTTTTAAATCCCATATTTCTCTCCATGGATTGGATTTCTAAGACTAATATTATTCCCATATTTGCCTCAGATCATGCTCTAGTGGAATGGGTAGTGAGGGTGGATGAGGCAGTAGAAAAATTCCATTTCCAAATTGATTTTTTTGGATTATATATTCACATCTAAAGGAATGTATGAATTATTAGTGAATTAATTCACTAATATGAGAGGGGATCCAAATGCATGCTTTGGCCCAAAAACTAAACAATATAAAATAATGCGACATAAAATGGAATAACATTTTAAGAACATCTTTAAGGAATTTTTAGCATTGATTCTAAGTTAGTTTCCCTAAATTAAACTGTCCTAAATTTTAGTATAGATGTTGATGTATATAGAAAATAAAAAAAACTACTGTCCAAATTTTAACAATTTTAGGTCTAGTAGGAATTATTCACAAGGTAGATGTCAAGAGAAAGATAACTAAAATAAGTAAATAAGAAAACAAAATTATTCAATAAATTAACCAAATATAGGAAAAATGTAAAACATTTCTCCTTAATTAAGGCTAGAGATGTAAGGGTATCATATTCAATTTTAGACATTATAATTGAGGTAGTCCTAGTTTTTCTAAGAACACCTTTCCTAGTTATATGCATCCAATTTTATATCATAGGATTTTAATCACAAGATCATCCCCAAACTTATCATAGATATGTAGAATAGATAATTTGTGGATCCTTTCATATAATAAGAATTCAAGTTTGTGGTTTTTTCTTTGTATAAAGATAAGACCACATGCCTATATAGTTTTCTAATAGCTTTCATTAAATATTTTTGGAACATTGTAGGGGATGAGATGGTCATAATGATGGAAGAGACCCCTAAAGGAAATGAAATATTTATACTAAATTGAGTTTCACCTTTCTTTCTATCCTTTCTAAAGGGTTTCAATAGGGCTGTTTTAGTGATTTTTGACCCATTTCATTTTGTAATATTATCTACATAATAATATACAAAGATATTTCATTCAAGATGATTGTTTTTTGGATACTATAATATAAAATGGAAAAGAGGATTTGTTACTGGAAGTAATATTAGTAATTGTGTAATATTATCTAAACAAATAATTCACTCTCTCCTATTTAACCAAAATAAAGGCATGGTAATCAAAATATATCAATAAGGCATGTAATCTAGTGAATTGTTAATTTTAATGAACATTATGGAAAGGTTTAAATTTGGAAAGGAGTGGTGTGAGTGGATCTAAAGTGGTATTTCTTCCCCTATATTCTATATTTTGATAAATGGATACCAATCTAGTTTATTTGAAGTCACAAAGAGTCTAAGACAAGGAGATCCCATTATTCCATTTCTATTTACTCTAATGGTAGAGGCATTGGGTTGTGTGATTAAGGGAGTAAGAAAATAAATAAACATCAAGGGAATAAATGTGGTAGATAACTTGGAGAATTTGACCCATCAGCAATTTACAAATGATACTTTTATCTTTTGTTCTTCATCAAAAAAATAATCTTAAAAATTGAAGGCTATTTTAGAGGATTATATTCCCTTTCTGTGTAGTAAATCAATGAGATAAAATATGATATATTAATTTTCAATGTGGTAGGTCAAACATAGACCAAGATTTAACATTTTATTTCTTTCAAGATCAGAAAAATATATATAAGTATCTTGGCATTCATTTACTAGATAGGACCAAGAAGCCTTAATTATCAGAGATTTGATAATTGTTTTCCATTTTAAGCTAAATATGTGGAAAATAAGATGCATATCCTTTTCTAGACAAAATACACTTCTAAAATAAATCCTAATTTCATTACCTATTTATATGATGTTGGTATTTCACCCTCATCAAAGGTTTTACTTTTTCTAAATTGGATCATGAAAAATTTCTTGTGGCAAGGTTGTGATCAAAAAATGAAAATTACTATGATTAAATATGATAAGGTTTGTAATCCCAAAGGAGATGGAGTGGTTTGAATTTTGAATATAAACATATATAATCTACCTTTTGGGGATAAGTTGATCTAGGGAATCTATTCCCAACTACAAGATCTTTGGAGTAGGCTATTTCAATTGAAGTATCTTGGGATGTTATATCTTAGAAAATTTTCTCAACTAAAAATCCTCCTCAGGGATAACATATGTGGAATATTATCATGAAATATAATTTATTATCATATTTATTTATAGATAAAAAATGGATAATGCATATAAAAATCTTGGTATGATTCTTGGAATGGCCATAAACCCTTACGAGAAATCCATGAGATAGAGGATGTTAGGGAAATTATTTCCATTATATGTGGAAGAAGGATAAAGGATTATATAGAACCAAGAAATTGAATAGGGTTTTGATATTTTAAATTAAAGGATTTGAGTTATTATTCCATCCCTCTAGATCAAAAAGAACTTCTTTTGAGTAATCTATCCAAGCATAATATTTTCATCAGCATTGAGGAGGATAATATTCAATGGGTGTGGAAAAAAATGGGAATTTAATCTATTAATTTTGGATATAAAATATATGAGGCCTTTTATCATTATTTTTTTTTGGTAAAAATACCTTTTTTGGAATAAGGTTGGGTCGCTAAAGGCAGGGGATTTTTCCTAGCTAGGTTTCCAATATACGATCATCTATCAAGATAAGGTACATATAATGGGGTTTTAATGACCTTGTAAATTATTCCTTTTCTTATAGGCTAGTGAGTCAACAAATTATTTCATTTTTTCCTAGCTTTCTCTTTTATATTTTTGGGATTGGTTGTGTACAAATGTGAATTGGAGATGGGCCCATATTCCATATCTCTTTTAGGCCTTTGCTTCTTGGCCTATTGGTTCTTATAAAGACACTTTATTTTGGAGCTATAATTATAGTATTTCCATCCTTATTGGGATGGTATAGAAGGAAAGGAATAGTTTGATTTTTAATGATAAAAAATTATAGATCATGGATGTGTTGAATAAAATTAAGGTGGTTATTTCTGAAGTGGTTTCCTCTCACACTAAAAGGTTGAATTCAACTCTTTTTTACATGGGATATGTAGATTAAATATAATTGGACCTTTTTTAATGTTTCCCCCATTAATGGGACATGGGTTATTGTTCCCTCTCGACATAAGGAAGATCACCTAGTTTAGCTTTGTTCTCATTTGGGGTATTTTACGGTAATTTTTTATGGTGTGGAAAGAGGAAACCTTAGGGCCTCAAGATATTGTTATAATTATGAGTATTTCTCAAGTTTTTTGATCTATGTTTCCTCTAAAAATGGTAAATGGAATAAAAAATGAGGCTATAGATAAAGGTTTGGTACTTATTTAAGAGGTGTCTTTTCAACATGGATTTGATCATGTAATCATTAAAATTGATTTGATGGTTATGATTCTTTGTCTTCAAAATCATAGGGAAAAATCTTAGAGAATCAATAAAATCATGGGAAGACTGTGGTACTTACTTTCTTCTTTTGAGTCATTGGAAAAATATCATTATTTATATGAAGCTATTATGGAGGTAGATGTTTCAGCTAATCAAGGAATTTATTAGCTTGAGGATTTGATGATTGATAACCATTCAAATTATTGGCCTTGTTTATATAAATTGAGGGTTGAGTTATGATATGGACATATCCTCATAAATTCATTGCATTCTTCCTCTTTATGCTATGTTTTTACTTACATGTGGTTGTTGATCCCCTTATCATTTCATAATTTATTTTCATCATGATTTATTATGGGGTGGCCTGAGGTAGTTGGTGTGGCATCATGGAGTGAAGTTTCAAAAGTTGAGAAGAGTCATGTCGATCCTTTTATCTATCCTTAAGTGTGTGTATTTATTAATGAATGCCCTAATTTATTTATTCACCATCAATTTATTGGTGTTTTGAATCTATTTGGGTAACATGAGTTTTGTGTTTATGAACATGGTTTCATTTTTCTCTGGTTGGTAGTATACTTAGGAACTTGGTATTACATGGAAAATATGGAGGATCTTGCATCCATGGTGCCACTATATTTTTATATGTAGATAATATAGAAAATGAATTTAGTAACATAGTGTTAGATTAGGAATATGTGATATACTCTAGGGGGAGTAATTTCAAATGGAAATTCATAGTCATGTAAACTCATAGGTGGGTCAATTTGCATCAGTAATTGTTTAAATATCTTGCAAGATAAGGAGTTTAAAAACATTATGGGGTATAAATTTGTAATGTTCATCTTCATGGGTTATTTGAATATAAAATTTGAATTAGTGGACTTAAAGATACTATGTTTTATTCATCTATTAGTACTAGACAACAAGGGATTTGTGTATCTTCAGTTTTTTTGAGAGCTTAATTTTTGTTTACTCCTTTTGGGCTATGTCAAAAAATTCAAACCTTTCTTATCTATAGTTACTTATTTCATGGTAATAATTTATTTATGTGTGATATCAAATCTTTGAAAGTTACCTTGGATTTTAGAAGCCTTTTTATTGAAAATGAAATGGCTAAAAAGGATCCTAGAGATTCTAAATTATTAGTTAGATTGACAAGTGTTGGTGATTCTAAGGAGATAAAATATGAAGCTATTGGTGTTTTATAAATGGAGGGTAGTGCTAGTAGATTTAAAGGCTTGAGGTCAAAATTAGGAGAGATTGTGGGCATGTTTATATGGATACTAGGGATTATAATATGAGTAGAGATAGAGGATGGAAATTTCATGGATTTATTAGTGGTCTTGGTAATATTGGATTGATTTTGGGTAGAGGTATTGGTTATGTGGGGAGAAATTTTGATAGTGGATGAGAAATTTATGGTATTCATAAAGGTAGGAGTAGTGGTGGTTGTGGAGGTGGAGGTGGTGGTGGTGGAGGTTGAAATGAAAAGGCTATTGATGTGGTTATTGGTGGGGATGTTGATAGACGGATGGTGAAGGGTTGGGTGTTGATATTGACATTGGGGACATCATTGATGTGGATAAATATGGGAATGTTAAAGGGACCAATAACTTATGGATTCATTTTTATCCATGATAAATTTTTTTGTAATATTCCTTATCATACAAGGTATACTTGTTATGTTTTTGACCATATGCGTTAAATGTGATGCTTGTTTTTTGATATGTCCCTTGTTTGTGTTTTTATTTGAGATCTCTAAGGCTTTAGGACTTTTTTAATTTTTTATCATGGAATTTTATTATAATCAATGATTTTTTCATCTTTTTTAATAATAAATGGGTGAGGGACCTTTTAACCCCTAATTACCTATTAAAAAAAAGTCAGTAGGCATATTATATTAAATTTTTATGGTGATACAAAAATCATGTAAAAATATTTTTTGTGACTTTTGTGTGATATTGACCCCAAAAATTGTAAACATAAACTGGGAGGTCCCAAAAGCAATCCCACTTTATTATTTATTTTTGAAAGACATCAACATGATGAGAAAGGTAAAGGAAAAATGGAAAAGAGAAAGGAAAAGGAGAAAGGGAGGAAAATTTGAAAGGATAAAGTCATAACAAAAAGAGAAAGGGGAATTAGAGAAAATAGAGGATAAATATAAATAATGCCATACTAACATAGTCATTGATGAAAAAGTAAGACCTCTAATGAAAGTAACACCTATAGTACAAACATATAAAGAAGAAGAGAAAGAGTATGTGTATTCTCTATGAAATAAAAAATAGAGGTACGCTAGTATATTTTTTATCTAAATTTTATAAAACTTTATTTAAATACTAGGAATAAAATTGTTGAAGAAATCACGGTTAGAAATACCAGGATAAATTGTAGGAAATAAACCCCAGTTCTTCTTCAAACTTTAACAACAAATGATGGTTCTTAAATGGTAAATAAATTATAGAAATTATATATCTCACACACACACACACACACACACACACACACACACACACACACACACACACACACACACACACACACACACACACACACACACACACACACACACACACACACACACACACACACACACACACACACACACACACACACACACACTTACACACACACACTTATGGAACCCCATTGAAAAGGACAACACCTAGTTCCAAAGCTCCCCTATTTGTCTTAGGTTAAACAAATTTTGTAAATTGTATTTTCTTAAATACCCACACTTTTTTCATCAAACCCCTTTGTGAATTTCATTTCAAACCATGGAATTCAATGAGAGGACATATATACAGGGAAATGGATTTGGAAATAATTAAATTTTTATAACAAATTCTTCTACATACCCTAACTAAAATTCATTCCATAAATAATTTTTTTCTTTAGGGAATTTCATCAAATAGTTATAATTTAACATTTCATGCCTATATGATTTTTTTCAAACCCTAGTGAAGCATGGAAAAAATATAGGATTATGGTAATTAATATTATGATTTGGTGTGATATCATGTGAATTATAAAATTTGTTTTGTCATTATTACTTTAGTGTGAAACCTAAAAAAAAAATTAAATGTAAAGTAAAATGTAAAATAGTAAACTTGAAAAATAGCTAATTTTGGGTAATCACATGTGCTTTACACATCATTTTAAGAACTTTTTTGATATATTAGAGACATGATATCACTAATAGGGTATATTTATTTACTATTTTTATCATGAGGTAATTGGATACCTTCAAATATTATAACTCTAATATTAGTGATTCAACAAAATGTGATACGTAGGAGAATTTCAACAAAGGTTAGGATCTACATCAATGTTCTTCCATAAGTGGGCATCCTTAGAGTTTTACATTCCCACCACAAATATATAAATTTAAAGTTTATATTTTAATTAAAAAATTAACCTTATTGAAAAAATCTAATTATACATCTTATTAATGACAAATATACTAATTATAGGGGCATGCAAAACCCAGATGACATAGACTATCAAATTCATCAAATTGGAGGTCCCTCACCCTATATGAACTTGGAACAAAGGTATAATTTTTTTTAATGGTACCTCCTTTATATTATTTTCTTAAAAATATAGACTTGTGACACATTCATGTTAAAGAATTTATACTTGTCGTTATGGTTTATAGGCACAATGACCTTCTTCCTTTGAATTCATCCTTAAAACTAAAATATTAAAGTATATGTATTTGGATATAAACTATTTGAACCCTTGTCATCCATTTTTCCTTATTCCTCAACATGATCCTCTAAATTTCTCTCTATGTCATTTATAATCTCATCATCATCAGCATCATCATCATCATCATCATCATCATCATCATCATCATCATCATAATCACCACCACCACCACCACCACCACCACCACCACCACCACCACCATCATCATCATCATCATCATCATCATCATCATCATCATCATCATCATGTTCCTCTACTTATTATTCTTCATCATTTTTATTTTTTTCCTCATTACTATCATCATCACTATTTTCTTCATTTTCATCCACATCCTCCTTATTTTTATCATTTTCATACATATCAAAATTATTTTTTCATACATATCAAGAATTTATTATATATTTTTTTCATACCCTCTTATAAAAATATCATCAAATTTATAATATTTTGTTCCATGACTAAAATAAAATTAAGGTGTCATGAACATTATTATCCATGGGATATTATTTTAAACCTAAATTTTGAGAATAAAAAAAATGTAAACAAGTAGATATGAATATCTATTTTGACTAAACTTTAACCAAATGGTTTCTAACTAAGGTCTTCCTTAGAACTAAAACTTAAAATAATAGACTCCTAATTTTTTGTGAGATTTAAAAAAAAATTAAAGGAATAAAAAAAATCATAAAATAGTATCCTGTAGAGTGAATTTATTAAAAAACATAAAATCACAATAAATTTCTCAAAACTGATCATAAAACCCTAATTTTATTACTGTATTTATTGAATGATTATACAACTTATATATAAAAATGACAAAATAATTCCTAAAATTTAAGCTAATGCAACACATTTATGAAAAATAATAAAATAAAAATAAGTCAGTAAAAATGATCACAAAATCCCATTTTTTTGTTTGAGATTTCTTGAGTGATTTTCTTACTCTAGTTTAAAAATTACAATAGTTAAAAATTTATAGTTAATTATTAAAAATTAGGGTTTCAACCACACTTTTACCTAAATTTAAGCTCTAATACCACTTGGTAAAATCCACACATATAATAATAAAATTATGCAAAATATAATGTATATCAACATGACATGAGATATTGATGGGCTAAGATGCATAAATATGAAATATATTTATAAATATAATAATTCCCTTAAGGTAAAAAAACACCATACAATATTCCTTTAGGAAGGAATAACTCCACAAGATCTAAAAATATTGGAATTCCACTTCAAGGGGACAACCTCGAAATTGATTCTACCTAATAAAAAATAATACTTTAGTAATATCCTTTAAAATGATATTAATCTCCTTTATATATACCTTTATTACAAATAATGGATGGGTACACATCTAATAACAATGTAGGTTGATGCATTACACATTGTAAACAATTCCAAAAGTTATCAATTTTACCCCTATAACTAACTAAAGAAGATGTGTGCCACATATCAATATATCCATCAACCTATATACATTATAATATAATAGCCCTAGGTACATAACACGCCCTTTTTATACTTCTAAGGATTCTCTTTGGAGATGCAAATTTATAGTATTTTTTTAATTAAAAAATATTTCTTGTTATTGAAAAATTATTAAAAAATTGAATTTTATGTCAGGTCTATTATAAATATTGACTAACAAGAGGATGAAGTGAAACATTGATAGAGAGCTTGAAATTTATTATAATTTATTGAGTTACAATTTCCTATAATTTTATTTTAGACCCGCATTAGCATAATAACTTCTTGTATTTCTTATGAGAAAATAAATCCAAGACCCAAAAATAAATTAATTTTCCCATGTATTCTTAATGACATGCTCCCCAAATGATTGATGGGGAGGGAAATAATGTAGGTCCAACTCTATTAGCATCAGATGATGATTAACCCTCTCATCTTACTCGTGAGGGTTATAAACACTAGATGTTAGGATCTCTCAGAATAGAAATGTATGTAAATCAAATCATAAATATATTAATGGATGATCAAGGAATTAAGTATTTTAATATGCTATATTTGAGTATTTTAATATTTTTTATTTTAGTTATAATTTTTTTAATTTATACTATTTTAAATTTATTTATTATTTCATTTATAATGATTGATTAAAGTATGATATACTTAACATTAAATATTTTTGGGTTTTAATTATTTCAATAAAATACTATTTGATCAATCACAATTTTTATTTTCATCTAGAATTGTATAAAATACCACTTAGGAAATGCACAAAGCTAGTTGAATTAATTCAAGATGAGTTTGAGAGTACCCATTATAGAAATATTTAATTGAAAAATTTAAATCAAAGAGTTTTAAGATAATAAATATCCATATGAGAGTAATTGCATTTCATAAACACAACATTTATTATAAATTTTAAAGTCTTTTAATAAAAAATTATATATAATTTCCAAGTTCAATACTATAGAAACACTGATACATAGAGGAGAAATATTTGACATCTCGAAATAGATAGAGACACTTGGAATAGTTTTTTTTCTAAAAAATGGATAGCATATAAAAATAAAAGGGTTTTAGGTTAGTTAACCCAATTAATGGGATGCAAAAATTTATATTTATATTTTATTAATTAAATTTTTTACAAATATTGTAATTTTTGTATGGAAAAAAGTAACTAGCTAAAGAGTTACAAAGTGAGATTCAAAAAGGGATGTAGGTGATTCATCTCATGGGAAAATGAAACATATATGAAAACATTATTTTTTTTAAGGTTATATATAAGTTATTATATAGTATTTTTTTATAATTTATTTTATGTAAATTATTAATACACTAATATTTATCATATAACTATTTTGGTCGGAAGTTCACTATGACAACATGAAACAAAAGAAGTGTGCATGACATTACAAACCATGGGATGGGACACATATACCTTTTAAATATGGGCCCATATAATTACTTTGTGTCATTACTATTTAATTAGTTATGATTTATGTAAATTAAAATAACTCTATAATTTTATCATTAGGTATTTGAAGGTCAAAATACCATTTGTCATTATTAACAATCTTGATATTGGGGAGAAGGATCAAGAGGATCATCATCCTAATTATGAGGATTAGTTCTCTTGGTATGAGGATATATAGGATGAAGAGGATGAGGAAAAGGATTATCATGATGATGAGCACATTTAGGATTTAGATGTTGTTAGAACACAACTATCTACTGAGAAGGGGTTGAATCAGTAGATTGATTTAAAATAGTCTTGTAACACTTTTAATTAAAACAAGAAATAATATGTAGAGATCATACACTCCCCAATATACTTAACACTAGATGTACGTGGAAAACTCAATATGTTAAAAAACCATAGTGAGAATAACTGCTAGGATCTACTATCTTAATCCAACCTCATATTAAAAACCTCATTGGTTACAATGTTTAAGGACAACAACCCTAAAGAGACACCAATCCCATAATTTAAGATCACCAACTCTAAGGAAGCACCTACTCCCTAACTAAGCACCAACTCAACTCTTCGGATGGCACCCACCAATCAGATCTATGATAATGAATCTATAATTCTTGATTGCAAAGTGATTCAAATGAATCTAATTGTATGTTATAGACCTATTCTGCAACTTCTCATATTCTAAACTTCTCTCTTTCTCTCTAGCTCTTTTTTCACATAGAGTGTTTATCCTAGATGATGTATATATGCATTAGATCTAGGTCTCACTTCTTATCTACATTCACACTTGGTCACTAACACATCACACTCATCTCTTAGACTCAGCTCATCTATCTTTAACAAAAGGTCTCTTGCTTCTTGAATTCACACACCACCACCATCATTATCTAACTTATATTATTCTTATCATGTATTGAACTCTAGCTTTTATATGCATTAAATGTGATTTAATGAAAATTGAAGTGATTACAACAAACTATATCATTCTTATGTCATATACTACATCTTAATTGATTGTTCCACCACTTAACCATTGAGATAAATATATCTTTAAATACTAACCATACATCTTGAAGCTTAACACCATGATCTAATGATCAATGTTTAATCATCTCAACTTTAAAATGTAACCATTATATCAGATCTTTAAATTAATGAAATGGTAGAACCATTTGATCTTTCACCTTTAATATGAAATGTTGATCTACTTAGAGGTCTCCTAAATTTATCTACCATTCATCCTTACCACAAGATTCCATGATTAAGACACTTGGCACCCTCATGTGCCTTTTGTGCAAATTATTGTTAGTCCCCACTCTTGTGCCACTTGGCATTCTTGTGTGTAATCATTGACTATTTGAATTTGAACCACACCATTGATATTTTTCTAAAAAATTTAATGTGTACTATTAGATATTTTGAATGCTTACCATAGATCTACTTCTTAAGCTCTATGATTATGACACATGTTTTTTATTAATTAAGGTCGAAAACCAAGGGAAGAACCCTATATAGTCAAAAAAAATAGGAAGGCTGGCAAACAAAAGATGCCAACACTAAACCAATGGCATAACTAAGAAATAAAGTTAGAAGAAAAACAAAACACTGGAAAGACCAGAGTCAAAAAGGATGAAACTACATAACTATAGAATTAACAAGATCCTTAAGACTCTCATTGTCCACATTGTCAGCATTCCCTGGATTACCCACCACTTCCAACATAGTCATATTCAGTAGAATGTTATTTCGAAGGCCTTTGGTGAAGACCTTATATAGATTTTGAATGTGGTCCTTCAAGGCCCCAATTTATATTTTCCAATCATTCTCATTCTCTAAACCCTCACTAGCTTCTTCTACATGCATCTTCTCCTTATTATCATCAGTTCCCCTAGAATCAACACCCTCCTCTTCAGTGACCTCAAAAACTTGAGAAGACTATTTCCCACCAGTGTCCTATAAAATTTCTTAAATTTATGGCTATTCATACTCTACATCTTGGGTTTCATCATCAGAAGCACTTTTAGAATACTCAATCAACCTTATCTTCGGGGCTAGTTTTCCAATGATTTGTCCCAATCTGTGCACTCTCGAAGGGAAACCATCCTTACTAATTTTGGCCCCTTCATTTTCATGATGCGACTCTCACACCTTCACCTCATGATATAAGGAATTAATCATGACAATCAAGGAAGTACTAAGGTTATCATTTTCCATGATCTGTAATGGCCTTCTCCATGCAGACCACCTTCGAAAGCTATCTTCATCATTAATGTGCATCATTCATGCTCCATCATCTCCTTCTAAATGATCTCTCTAATTTTTGGGGGTATATGAGCCCCTTATCGCCATACCCTCCATCATGAGAATTGTTGACCAAGGTTGGCACAAGCATCAGTGACCCTGTTACCTTCTCTGTAGGTGTGGGTAATCTCAACTTCAAAAAACTTTTGTAAAAGAAATTAGATGTCCATAATGATGTATTTTAGATTGATACCAACATTAGATGCTTTATTAATGGCATCTATGACCAACTTAGAATCTCCGTGAATATTCAAATTTTTAATTCCTAGGGATATAGCTAACTTTACTCCCAAAAGTAAGGTCATAGCTTCAACATAGTTATTGCTCTGGCAAGCAATGCCACCAACATAGATAGCAGGCATCCCTCCTTTTTCATTTCTTATTATTCCTCCTCCACTTGCTTTACCACTCAATGTGGATGCCCCACCAAAATTGAGTTTCATCCAATTGGGTTTAGGTGGTATCCATTTAGTATGAAGTCTCTATAGAATTTTAAAATTATCATGCCCAGGGATAAGCTTTAAAACCTTCCATTTGGTAGCAATTTGAATTTCAAATTTAGATAGGGGTTTCTCCAAAACACTAATATGAGCTATTGTAATGCTTTCTAAGATGGTCCTAGCAAAGGAGTTAAACACCTGAGTAGCATTTCTAGCGGTGTCCTTGAAAATTCTATGATTTCACTCAATGCCAAAGTTGTTAAGTATTGTGCCCTATAAATCCCAGGTAAACCCAAAGTGTATGAATAGGTGTGAAATTGATTCCTCTCTAGAACCACATAGAAAACATCTGTTAACCAAAGTAAACCCCCTCTTTTGAAGGTTATCTTGAGTAAGGATTTTGTTATGGGCAGCAACCCACCAAAACAAGTTAATCTTTGGAATGAGTTTATGATTCTAAATATTTTTCCATACCTCCTTATTCTGAGCTTTAGGTGTAAGTAGATGATAGGTAGATTTGACAGAAAATGATCCATTCTTATCTAGCCACCAGTATTGTTCATCCTCTTAAGGGAAGAGCAGGATTCTGATCTCCTGAACACATTATTGGATCTCTCAAATTCTTGGGATAAGCTCAGGCCTATGCACACAGCAATCCAAAAGGTTTTTCTAGCTCCTTATCCCATTGTTATTTTCCATATAATCACTAACCCTATCACTAAAGAACTAAGTAGTCAGGTCTATAATTTCTCCATAGTTTCCTTGGGAGATGAGAGGCTTGTCCCTTAACCAATTATCCTCCCAAAATTTAATCTACTAGCCATTTCCAAGCTTCCACCTAATTCCCTATTTGAGAAGACTTCTACTTTTTAGCATTTTATTCCATATCACAGACCCCTAGGGTAATCTCACCTGTTAAATAAAGTTGGAATCATCAATGATATACATGTATTTGGCACACATTATTTTCCCCCACTCACTATTGTTGTGAATTAGATTCCAACTAACTCTTGAGAGGAGGGATTTATTCATTTTCCTGATGGATCTTATATTAAGTCATCCATGAGATTTTGGGAGACACACTTTTTTCCATCTGACTAAAGACATTCTCTGTTTGTCTTCCACTCCCATCCATAAATATTTCCTTTGGATCTATTCCATATTTTTAGCAACATACGTAGGAATTTTAGAAAGAGACATGAAGTAGGAATACCTTGCAAGGATGCTTGAAGAAGTTGTAGCTTACCCGCACTACTGAGTAATTTCCCCTTCCACCCAGAAGTTTCCTTTGTGTATGTTCCACAATACCATTACAAATACTTGAAGATACCTCTTTGAATGAGAGTGGGAGACCTAGGTATGTAGCTAGTAGGCCAGCCTCAACACAATGTAAGATATCAATGATTATATGTCTAAGTTCATTGGGAGTGTTGAAAAAGTACACATTGCTTTTCTAGAAATTTTTTCTTTGTCTCGAGTCTCTGGCATAATCATTAAGTATATTCTTCCATCTTATAGCTTCGATCACTGATGAGATGCCAAATAAGATGGTATCATCCACAAACTATTGTATAACCATAGGATGAAGGGAAGAGGCAGGTTTGATACCTACCAACTTTTTTGAAACTATATCAGCTTGTATGTATCTTCCCAGTGACTCAGCCATAATGATGAGTAGGTATGGGGAGAGAGGGTCTCCCTAATGAATTCATCTTGAGGAGGAGAAAAACCCTCTAGGAACACCATTAACTAGCACTGAGAATTTAGTAGAAGAGACCGCATTCCATAATAAGCAAGACAATTTATCATTAAACCCAAATTTTCTAATCACTTGGAATAGAAAAGTCCATGAGACTCTATCATAAGCTTTGGATATATCAAGTTTGAGGGCCATCCTAGGGATTTTGATCTTATCCATGGAGTGGATAGTCTCATGTGTGGTGATCACAGCATCAAGAATCTATTTGCCTAGGATGAAAACTTTTTGAGCAGGAGATAATTTTGTCAAGAAAGGGTTGAATTCTCATAACCAACAGTTTAGTACATATCTTATACATAGTGTTGCATAAGGTAATGGGTCTAAAATCAGCAAGGTGTAAAGGTTGAGATTTTTTAGGAACAAGTACAATGAAGGTATTATTTCCTTGTTTCAAAAGTTTTCTAGGTCTGAAAAAATCACGAACTATAGTCGTGAGGTCCACTCCAACAATATCCCAATATTCCTGAAAGAATATAGGAGGAAAGCCATCAGGACCTGGGGCTTTAAAAAGCACCCATGGAGAATAAAATAACATGTACTTCTTCATTGGATATAGGCTTTAACATTTCTAGATTATCTTCTTTTGTTATCAAATAGGGGATTTTATCAATGAATTGACTCATAGATCTATCAATTCTATCATTATTGTTTTCTTTCATAAGCAGGTTTTGAAAGAACACCCTGGCTTGCTCCCCTATTTAATTATCCTTAGTAATAATGTCTCCATTATCTAGGACAATCTTAGTTATTGAGTTGGATTTTCTATGTTTCATAGCTGAGAGATGGAAAAAAGCAGTGTTCCTATCACCCTATTTAAGCCATTGAACACATGATTTTTGTTTCTAGAAAACCTCTTCCCTTTCCATCAGATTCTTCCATTCTGAAGACAGACTATTCTCTTCTTCTAAGGTGCCCTTAGATTCATCCCCTTGATCAATCAGTTGCTAAATAGCCTTGATTTTTCCCATTAATATTTTCTTCTACTAGAAAACTTGCCCAAAACTGTATCTATTCCAGCCATAAACTTCTTGTTTAATGTGCTAGAGTTTCTTGACTATTCTAAAAATGGGAGTACCTTGAA
Source organism: Torreya grandis (assembly GCA_037957365.1). Taxonomy (NCBI): domain Eukaryota; kingdom Viridiplantae; phylum Streptophyta; class Pinopsida; order Cupressales; family Taxaceae; genus Torreya; species Torreya grandis. Next base: position 1,137,467 of record JARHVA010005181.1, on the reverse strand, counting down.
TGGGAATATTCCACCATTGAGCCACCATTTTTATAAAACCTTTGTGTTTAATCCACATACCTTTAAAATAGAATGGAGGAGGTCTGTGATGTCCTTGATCTCTCCAATTGAGGATAATCGGGTAGTGGTCGGACATGGTTCTAGGTAGAGCATGCACCTACATATTCTGATAATCATTCCAATTGATTGATAAAAAAAATCTATCTAATTTAACTTGAATCATTTGATCTCCTCTTCTTCTATTGGTCCAAGTAAAATTTTGGTTCTGTAGCTCTATGTCCAATAATCCCTAGTCATTGATGAATTCAGCAATGGTGAACATGTTGTCTGACTAATCAATAATTCCACCCTATTTTTTAGAAGGGTATAAAGGTGTGTTAAAATCTCTAGCTATCATCCATTTATAATTCTAATTATTATTCCTGTAGCTACTCAAATCTATCCATAATTTCTATCTCAAAGCTCTGTTATTTAGTGCATAAACATTTACCAACGTCTAGTTTATGGAATTCATGGTAAAATTGGTAATCAAAAAGTGCTTATTATGGGCCATAAGAGATCCTTGGATTTTAGCACTATTCCACATAGTGAAAATCCCTCCTGAAGCCCCTTTAGTAGGACTAATACAAATAGCTACCTTAGGCCATATATAGTCAACAATTTTCACAAAATTCTCCTCTTTCATCTTGACTTCTTGGAGTAATAGAATATCTAGTTTATTATCTAAAATGCAGTTTTTAACCTCAAACTGCTTTGAGGGACTATTAAAGCCCCTCAAATTCCATGATAATATTCTCATTTAGAGTGTTTGGAGGGTTGGGACTCCAGTGTTCTCTACTTTCCACTGGCAATCTCCCTAACAATCTCTCTTTGTCTTATTTCCCTTAGGGTTGGCCTCTCTTGTTTGGGCTCAGTACCAACATCTACATATTTTTTACCTTTCTAGATCTTTTTATTTAGGGTAACCCATTCTTCCTGTTCATTGCTGCCATCTTGTCCTACTACCCCTATTACCAAGTAGTTTCCTACCTGGCCTCCATCTTCTAAATTACACAAAAAGTCTGTATTTGACTGTGGATCTTGTACTCATTGAGTGTGACTTTCAGGTGTTACTTCTTCCTATCCAATACTTGAAACTGTGTCATCTTCATTTACTTCCTTTAGAAAAAGGTCCCCTTCTGCCCCTTCTTTAAACATATTAGTCTATTTTTCTAAAGTGTAGACTGTGTTAAATGTAGCCTTGTGACTGTCATTAGATACTATATTCTCCTTTGGGACCTCTTTTCCCTCACTACTGATGATATCATCCTTTCTCTTCTCCTCATCTCCTTCTTCTGTAGCCTTCTGACTATCATGTAATCCTATATTTTCCTTTGGGATAACTTCACCTTCACTACTAGGGGTAGCCTCCTTTCCCTTCCCCTCCTCTCCTTTTCCTATATTGTCAAGAATTTCCACATTATTCTCTATTTCCTACTTATTGTTCACTTGCTCCTCTATATTCTTGGAATCCTCTTTCATCCCCCTTTGCTTCACTTTGCATTGTGTCATTAGATGTCCCTTCCTCTTACATATTTGATAGAAAGTGGTAGCATTCTCATAAATAATTGGCTGAGTTTAGGTTCCATATTTAGAGTTTAGCTCAATGGACGTAGGGAGAGTCTTATTTATTTCAACATTTACACAGATTCTAGCATACACACATCTGAACTTAGTTCTAGTTATATGATCTGAGGTGACATATTGACCAATAGAATTGCCAATGGTTGTGAAGATTTTTCCATCCTAGAATTCCAAAGGGAATCCTAGTAATCTTACCCAAGTAGGTGCTATCTTATTGAGGTCTGAGTTAGGATCAAATCCTGGTTTCCATGATCATAAGGCTAGAGAATGTGGTCCATATAGCCAGGGACCTCCATCAAGGGTAGCAATCATGTCCTCCTTGTTCATAAATCTAAAAAGGAATAGACCTCTAGCCATGGTAGTGATTGAAACACTACCTTTGACTTTCCACCTAGACAAAATCCATTTTCTAAGCATTTGGTATTAAGACGGAAAGAAAAAAACTTACCAACTAGTGTAAGGTCCATGGATGCCACTATTTCCTCCACCAGATCATCTAGGATACTCAACACCTTACCCTCTAAGAGAATAGGGAGGCTTGACATGCCTTTTGATGGACATGTATTTTCACCTATGAGTGCCCTCTTCCATCCATTAGATGGAATATATCCTAATAGATTTTTGGATAGATCCCTAGAGGTACTACTACCTGCAGTGACCTCCATTGGATTTGTGGTCCTACCTGTCGCACTTAGGGGGCCTAACCAGGTGGAAAAAACTATTTTCAAATATTATCCACACACTTCACTCCTCTTCTAAAATGTAATTCCTATTTATGACACATGTTATCAATGCATTTATTCTCAATTTATTTGACTTATTGACTTTTCTACTCACTATTAATCTTTTTTTGAAAGTATAATCCTCACTATGAGATCCTTATTTGGTTATATTAATTACTTTCCATATATCTTCATCACCTAATTAAATTCTCACCATAGATCTTCTCCAGGTGAATATTCTCCTTTGGTTGGTCTTAAGACTCACCAATGTCATCGAGGACACACATCACCATATCACATTATTTGCTAACATTTGGGATCCATCAACTTTCTATGGAATTGAAATACCATATGATGTTCATCTTCAACATGTGCCTTTGATTTGTGTAATGTAATTGCCTTTGGATACTTGGTGTGATTTTATGTGTCCATGATCAAGAGCTAACATCAGCCAAGTATCTTTGTGGGTGCACAAGAGCCACCTAATATTCAATATCTAAGTGCCACCATTGATCAAACTTAGAAAAATATTAAGTCATAAACTTAGGAATTATTAAAGTCTTCAAACACTCCTCTAAGATGGTAATCACTAGGTTGAAGGGGTTGGTTGGATAAATATGAATAAGGCTTATGTTATGACTTAAGCAACCGGTTACCACCTATTTCTAGTTAACACAAAAATATAAATGGTTGTGAATGCCATGACTAAAACCCTTAGGGTTTTATTGAGAAACCATATTAATGGCTGAGAGCAAAGATAATTCATTTCTAAGCTCATTTCTTATCATCTAAAACTATGGACCATAAAGCTAAGATGCACTTAAAACACCCATAACATATCTAATGGTTTCCTCTACAAATATTCAAAAAGGTCTTTATAAAATCATGACAACTTTTTATGATAATATTGCAACTTTTCAAGACCTTGTACTATGCTATTGAAAAACATGATTTTCTATCCATATCTCCATCAATCCTACATGTGACTGATCCTCTAACATCAATCACATCCATAATGCGAATAATATCCCTTTTGACATTAATGACAATCATATTTCCAACAATTTCCCCCTTTGTCACTGATGGAAATACAAATGTTATATTCTTGTAATGCATGCTTTGCTCCTTATTTGGCTTTGAATATACTTGCATTACTTGTATTCACTTCTAAGGAATGTGAGTTGAATCTGATCACACCAACCTTTCTCCCCCTTAGGAAATGTAACATTTTCTAGAACACAACTTCAACACATAAAGCATTATCATATCTGCCCCTTTAATAAACATAAAGCATTTGGAAAACTTTTATTTAGAGCATTTGCACTTTTTCTCCCCCTTTGACATCAATGGAAAAGGGACTCCATCTTCCCCCCTATTTATCCAAAATTTTCTCCCCATTTATTAGATGAAGGATTTTATCCAAGAATCTACAAACATCAATTTTTTAGAAGTTTGTAAAAGCATGCATACCTGACTTGCCTTTTCTCTCTTCTTCTAGGAATTAACAAAGCTTCTATGATCCTCCCCTTGGAATCATGCCCTATTACTAGGATCTAGTGATGTGATGTAGGATCAACCACTCCCAATTTATATCTCAAATAATCATTATTCTTTGGGAAGAGGTTTGGTGAATATGACTGCAACTTAATCCTATGTTGGCACATATTCCATTGTGACCTCTTGGTCTGCAGCCTTTTCTCTTAAAAAGTGATACTTGATTGATATGTATTTAATTATGAAATGCATCAATAGATTATTTTATATGTTAATAGCACTTAAATTTTCATAAAGAATAGATATAGGTGATTTATATTCTACCTTGATGTTTTTAAGTGTTTGATTCATCCATAAGAATTGAGTGAAACATGCTAGTGCTACAACATACTCTACTTATATTGTAGAAAGAGTAAATAACTCTTAATTTTTTATCATTCATGAAATAAGTTCATTTCCAAGGAAAAATGCACCATAACTAGTGATTCTTCTATCATCCACACTTCCTACCCAATCAACACCTGTATATGTTATCAAAGTGAAATCTTCACCTTTAGGATACCATAAGCCATAATCAATTGTAATCTTGATATATCTAAAGATTATTTTCAATAAATTAACTTGTGACTCTTTAGGATTAGCTTTAAATATTACAACCATGAACACTACTTACATGATTTCAAGTCTTGATGTAGTTAGGTATAACAAGCTACCTATCATTAATCTATACATAGTCTAATTTGCATCAAGGGACTTATCTTGTTTGCTAAAATTGCATCTAGTTATCATGGGAGTACCTACTAGTTTGTTGTATTCCATTCCAAAATTCTTGATTATTTATTTAGAATACTTAGTTTGAGATATAAATACCCCTTCATTAGTTTGTGCTATCTATAGACCAAGGAAGAAATAAATTTCTCCAAGCATGGACATCTCAAACTCATTTTGAATTTGAGTATAAAATTATTTTGACATTCTATTATTGCCACCAAAAATGCTATCATTTACATATACCACAAAATTAACATATGTTCACCTTTTAATTTGAAGTATAGATTGCTATTTGCACATCCTTTATTGAATCCTTATTATTGTAGGTACTGGTCTAATCTCAAATACCATTCCCTATGTGCATGTTTTAGACCATATTGACCTTTCTTTAGTCTGTAAACATAATCTTCTTCTTTTGATAGCTGAAATCCTTTTGGTTGTTCTATGTAGACTTCCTCTTCTAGATTCCCATGTAAGAAAGCATACTTGACATCCATTTGATAGAATTTAAATTTATTAAAAATAGAGAATGCTAGAAACATTATTATGGATTCCCATCAAGCAACTAAAGAATATGTTTATTCAAAATATATACCTTCAACTTGTGCATATCCTTTGCACACAAATCTAGACTTATTACTTATAACAACTCCATCCTCATTGAGCTTGTTTCTAAAGATCCACTTTGTAAATATTACATTCTTATTTCAAAGTCTTGGAACTAATTCCCAAGTTTTTTTCTTCTATGTTTGTATTAGTTCTTCTTCCGTGGCTTTTAGCTAATTCTTAGCCTTGTTAGCTTAAACATAGTTCTTAGGATCAATTTCAAATATTTTAGCAAAAATTACTTGCTATTTTTTCTTTGAAACTCTTCTCCTTGTCTGAACTCCTTCATATTTATTGCCAATGATCTACTCTAAATGATGATACTTATGAAAACATATTAAAGGTGCCTTTTAATTTACTTCCTTAAGCTCTTCATCAACTACTCCCTCTTCAAAATTTGATTCTTCTTTATAGATGTCTCTACCAGGTTTAACATGTTTCAAGCCTTCATTAACCTTGACATTAATACTCTCTAAAATTCTTTGTAGCATTTGTAGGCTTTTCTTTGGGTGGAATAACCAAGAAATATTCTTTCATCACATCTTGATTCAAATATTTCCAAGTTATAATTTTTTCTCTTGATGTAGCATTTGTTTCCAAACACTTTAAAATACTTAACAGATGTAGATCTTCCATACGATAGTTCATAGGAGGTTTTCTAATTATTTACCCTTAGTTCAACTCTATTCAAGGTATATACTATTATTTGTACTCCTCTCTAGTATCCATCAAGTAACATGGCGTCTTTTAGCATTGTTTTGACTATCTCCTTGATTATTCTATTATTTCTTTCAATAACTCCTTTTTGTTTTGGAGGCCTTGCTATAGAGTAATTCCTTTTAATTCCATGTTTCTCATAGTATTATATGAAATCATTTGAGGTTAATTATCCACATTTATTAGATCTTATGTATTTTATTTTTTGTATAATTTCCTTATCAACCATGGCCCTAAAGATTTTGAATCTTTCAAATGCTTGAGACTTATCCTTCAAAAGGATTACCCATGTCATTCTTGAGTAATCATCTATTATCAACATGAAGTATCCTTCTCCTTTCAATCCTCTTATCTTAGTAGGAACACACATATTAGTATGAACTAACTCTAAAGTCTTTATAGTTGTAAAATACTTTTTTTGAAATCTAAGCCTTGTTTGATTGCCTTGTTGACTTTCTTTAAAAGTGGTGTCTATAGGTTTGGTTATCTTAGGCCTGTTTCTAACATGATTATTTGAGCTCACTTTTACTAGGTTATCAAATTTGACATGGCCCATTATTCTATGCCATAACCAACTCTCATCAACCTATTCTATCAAACAACTATTACCATTTACTTCACTAAGATTATAAATATTTATTTCAGTTTTTTTCCGTTTAGTAAATAATCTTCCATACTTCCTTATCTTAAAAAATTATGCATTAAATATGAATTTATATCCATTATCACATATTTGAATGACACTTATCAGATTATTTTTAAATCCTTCAACATAAAAGACATCATGTGTAGGAAATTTTACATCATGTTCAAGGTTCATTCATCATGGATTTTTACTATAATATTGTCTCCCAAACTAATAAATCCTTCCTTACATCTACTTAGTTTGATTAACTTTCTCTTATCACTAGTAATGTGTTTTGAGAAACCATTGTATATTACCCACAAATTTTGCTCCTTGACATGGAGTGCAGTTTGAGGAATCATAGATTGTGCATATTTCTAATCTTTCACTTTCCACACATTCTTAGATTTATTATGTGTCTTATATTTCCCTTTTTCAGACTTGTGAACCTTTTTTCACATTGGGGGGCATGCCTTTCTTCTTATTTTGTATTTTTGGTCTTACAAATTTTATTCAACATTATTTAGCTATGTGACCAAAATTATTATAGTTATAACACATTACATTTGTATCTATTAAAGGATCAAATGAATTTCTAATCACAAAGTTTGTTCTCCTTCTAGGTATAACTCTACATTCACTAGCCCTATGACTAAACTAATTACAAGTATAAAAATAACCATAGAAAAATGAGGAATACCTATTCATAGCATTTGTTTGTGAAAGATGAGGAGGTCTTCTTAACTTTGGATTCTTTAAGTCTCTCACCCTTATGTAACCATCTACATCAGCTCCCTTTATGCTTTACATCTTCCTTGAGTTGTCAAAGATTGACTTATTATTCTTCTTTTCTTTCAGCTTATTTTCTCCTTTAGATTTCTTCACATAAGTAGTGTTTTCATTTGTTGTTATATCTCCAGAGGCATTCTTGTAAGCTATTTATTTATTTGTTCTTGATTATCCTTTTGCTTTGAAGTTATCATATAATTTTGTAGATGTAGTAGTTATGGGACTTTTCCCTTTTTCAAAATGAAGAATAGATTTTTATTTTGTTGGCTTTTGAGAGTTGATCAAATCATCAAGAATTTATGAACCTCCTATTAGCTTTAGACCTTTGTCTATTTTCTCTTTAGATTTTTTAAGTTCTTTTCTCAAAGTCACTATTTCCACTTTTAACTTCATGCATTCATCATATTTAGATTGTAGTTAAAATTTGATTACATCTTCTATTATTTTAGCCTCTTCAACTTGTGTCTTCAGGATAACTACCATCTTATCATATTTTTCAATATTTTTGGATAGTTTTCCAATTTATTTTTGTGCATGTTTCTTCTTCTTTGAGTTCTCTTTTCTTAGCCTTTAAATTTCATCTAGAGCACATATGATTTCACCCTTCATATCCCCTTCTCCTTCTTCATCAAAGTCTTTAACTTAATTTTCTTGATCCACAGAAGCTTATCCTAATGTCATGAATAGGAATTCATTTCCCTTAGCCACAAAGGAACAATCATGGTCATCATCTAAGCTATCACAATTATCCTATGAATCACTATCTTCTTTTGTGCATATGCCCTTCTTATTTTTGAAGTTCTTCTTTTTGGAGTAGTGGGGTTTCATATTTTTCCTATCCTCTTCTTTATTAGAGTTATCCTTTTTATTATAATGGAAATTAGTAGCAAAATGTCTTATCTTACCATAGTTAAAGCATTTAAAGGGTAACATACCTTTGTATTTTCTAAACCATCTTAATTTTTTGATAAAATTGGATTATTATTCATTAGTCTCCTTAGATTTGGATGCAGGTGCTTATTATTTTACCTTTTTGGATACTTTGAATGTAAATTCTCTCTTGGATGTATTTGCTTCACCCAATCTCATATCATAGGCTGTGAAGGTTTCATTCAACTCATAAATAGTTAGTTTATCTATATCTCTTGCTTCTTCCATTTGAGAGATTTTAGAGTCATACCTAGATGGAAAAGCTCTTACGACCTTTTTGACAATGATCAAATCTTTCATCTCTTCTCCAAGGCCTCTGATTGAATTGACTATTTCATCTACTTTGAGGAGGTAGTCTATAATTTTCTATTCTTCATTCATTTTTAGACTTTCAAACTTGCATTTGTATGTTTGTAGCTTGTCCTACTCTACCTTCTTATCACCTTCATATATGATCTTTAACTTGCTCCAGATATCATGTGTAGTTTGACAATGCATTAATTTAACAAACTCTAAGTTAGACAATCCACAAAGAATAGAATTTTTTCCTTGACATTGCTCTCATATGCTTTCTTTTTAGATTGATGAGTAGGGGGTGTAGTAGGAATTGAGTATCCATTTATAATATAAATACATACATCAAACCTTAATGAAGATAAATATGATTACATTCTAATGCTCCAAAATGCATAGTTTGATACATAAAAGAGAGGTACTTTGTCTGAGGAAGAGCCTTCTTGACTAGCCATTTGTGTTCACTGTCTAAGATATACTTGAGTTGATTAAGAATATTTTAAGTAACTAAGGATCTAATACTAATTATTGGAACAAAAATATCTACTAAGAGGGGGGTTGAATCAGTATATTGATTTAAAATAGTCTTTTAACACTTTTATTGAAAACTAGAAAGAATATGTAGATATCATACACTCCATAATAGAATTAACACTAGATGTATGTGTAAACCCCAATATGTAAAAAAACCATGGTGAAAATAGATGCTAGGATCTACTATCCTAATCTAGCCTCCTATTAAAAACCTCACTAGTTATAATGTTTAAGGACACCAACCCTAAGGAGAAACCAATCCCTTGATTTAAGATCTCCAACTCTAAATAAGCACCTACCACCTAAATGAGCACCAAATCAATTCTTTTAATGTCACCTACCAATAATATCTATAATAAAAATTATGAAGCTATAACTCTTTATTATAAAGTGATTTAAATGAATCTAGTTCTATGTTACAGGCCTATTTTGTAACTTCTCATATTCTACACTTCTCTTTTCCTCTCTACCTCTTTTTTTCACATAGAGTGTGTATCCTAGATGATGTATATATGCATTAGATATAGGTCTCACTTCTTCTCTATTTTCACACTTGGTCATTAACACATCACACTCATCTCTTAAACTCAGTTCATCTATATTTAACAACAAGTCTCCTTCTTGAATTCACACACCACCACCATCCTTATCTAAATTATACTATTATTATCATGTATTAGACTCTATCTTTGATATGCATTAAATTCCATTTAATATAACTTGGAGTGATTAAAATAATTTATATCATTCTTGTGTCATCTACTACAACTTATTTGAGTGTTTCACCTCCTAACCATTGAGATAAATAGATCTTTAAACACTGATCATATATCTTGAAGCTTCATGCCATGATTTGATGACCAATGTTCAATCATCTCAAATTTTTAATTCAACCATTATATCAAATATTTAAATCAATGAAATGGTAGAATAATTTGATCTTTCACCTTTAATATGCTTTGTTGATCTACTTAGATGTTTCCTAACTTTAACTCTTTAATGTTGACCATTTATCCTTGACATAGGATTCCATGATTAAGATACTTGGCACCCTCATGTTCCTTACAAGAACATTACTATCAGTATCCACTCTTATACCACTTGGAAATCGCATGTGCAATCATTAACTATTTGACTTTGAGCTATGTTGTTGATCTCTATCTATGTTATTTAATGCACACCATTATATATTTTGAACACTCAATGTAGATCTACTTCTCAATCTTTATGATTGTGACACATGTAATCAACAAATTCATTCTTATGTTCTCTAACTTATTGACTTTGATACTCACCATTGATCTCTATCTGACAAGTATAATGCTCATTATTAGATCTCTATCTGGTAAGATTAATTATTCACCATAGATCTTCATTGTCTGATTAAATGATCAAAATAGACCTTCTCTAGGTGAATATTTTCTTTTGGTTAGTCTTAAGACTTCACCAATGTCATCTGGGACATACATCACCATATTAAATTCTTTACCAACATTGGGACCCATCAACCTTTTGTAGAATGATGAAGCCATCTAATTTTCATCTTCAACATGCATTATTGATCTATGCAATACATTCACCTTTGGACACTTGGCATGATTTTTAATTTCTATGATAAAGAGCTAAAATAAACCAAGTATCTTAATGGGCACACAAGAGCCACCTGATATTCAATCTCTAAGCACCACCATTGATCAAACTTAGACAAATATTAGGTCATGGACTTAGGAATTATTAAAGTCTTCAAACATTCCTCCAAGCTAGTAATCACTAGGTCAAAGTGGTTAGTTGCACAATGATAAAGAAGGCTTAGGTTATGACTTAAAAAATTAGTTATCACTTGTTTCCAATCAACACAAAAATAGAAATACTTATGGACACCATGATTGAAACCCTTAGGGTTTTATTTAAAAACCCTAGTAATGGATGAGAGAAAAGATAATCGATTTATGATCTCATTTATTATCATCTAAAACTATAGACCATACATCTAAGATGTACTTGAAAAAACCATAATAGATCTTCTATTTGTTTCCTCTACAAACCTCCAAAAATGGTCTTTGTAAAAGCATGACAACTTTTTATGACAATATTGCAAATTTTCAGGACCTTGAACTATGAAACTGTAAAACATGCTTTTCTCTCCATCTCTCCATCAATCCTACATGTCACTAATCCTATAACATCAATAACATCCATAATGCCAACAATCTCTCTTTTGACATCAATGAGAATTATATTGCCAACATATGTATATCTATTTATTTTGTAATTTTAAAGGTAGTTTTTGTTACTCCCTCATAATTATATTATTATATATAATTGTATTAAAAAGATGAATAAAAATATTGACTTATTTTATTATTCAATTTTAACATTTTGATATTTTTAATTTTTTTAATTTATATTAATGTTATAAATTTAAAACCTAAAATATTTAATATATAACTATATAATATAATAACATATACTATATTATTATATAAGATAATATAAAAAAAATTATTAAAATTTGATTAATTTTACAAACACAAAAATCATACGTAATATATTTATAAATAATTAAAAAATAAATATAATTATTTATTTATATAAATATAATTATTTATTTATATTTACAAAATATCATTTGTAATTAAAAATAACTATATTATATTTTTTAATAATTTTTAATTATATTTTTATCATTTATGGGTGATAAAAATGCCATAAAAACATGGTGCTAATGTCACCCAAATATGGCATAAATTACACATAATTAGAGTTTCATTACAAAAAACTACTAGTGGTATTACTTATGATTCTTGTATTAGTACGTGGTTCGAGTTTGTATGTTTATTTCCCTAGTTACTACCTTTAAGGATACTTTTTATATGTTTAAATTTTATAGCTTCATGAAGTTATTTTGACCTCACCATCATATATACAATGTTTTAAAAAGTTATTTTATACATATTTTGCCTAAAATGAACTCCTAGAGCATAAATTATAATGTTTAGAATCTGGTCATAAATGGTTTCTTAACATTTATTATGTATAGTTACAATATTTTTGTTACAAAAAAGTGAAAAAAAATCCAATTATACCCTAAGAAGATCACTTATTTTAGTATTTATTTCCTATTTTGAAGTGATCACTCGACCTTGCATGTTATACAAAATTTTACATAGAAAACCCCTGAAAAATATTTCCTATGAATTTGGCCACAAGATTATTTCCCACAAATTTCATCATAAAATTAGTGCCCTTGAAAAATTATCTTTTTTAAAGTTAGTGGTTACTAAATTTTAGATAGAACATTTTTTTTCATTCTTTGCAATGTCTTGATGTTTGATTCAAAACCTTTTTTTAATGTATTTTTCTGAGAGTGTATATTTTTCATGCTTTTCAAATATGTGCACTTTTTTTCTAAAAAAATGCATTTCAAAACTCATTCATTGTAAGGCCATAAATTTTTATTTTAGAATAAATTTTCAATGTTTTATTTTTAAAAGTGCATTATTTTTTGCCCTCTTCATATCTATTCACTTTGTTTTAGAAAATAACTAGTTTTTGAAGGTATTAGCTACTAACTCTTGAGTTACATCATTTATACAAATTTAATTTTTTATAGGCTATAAATTTTTCACTTGGTGCCATTTTTAAGTTTTTTTTAAAACTCATTTGTTTCGTGATCTTCACTTCTATGCACTATGTTTTGGAAGATACTTTATTTTTGAAGCTATTAACTACTATCTTTGGTTATGATCTTATATTTTTATTATATATATTATGTTATTATGACATTAACATTATGATTGTTAAACTGGTTATTAGCTATTGTTTAGCTGGATCATCTATGGTACTGATTACAATATTGTTAGGATGTGTACTTAATTCTATGATAATCTATTTTATAGACTTATTACTTATGATGATGATTTTATAAATCTATATTGATTTTTGATTATTGACATAATGCAATTAACATTCTTTTCAATGGTTTCATGGTTTGTCTATGGGATAGTCATATGTTGGAGGTTGTACTCCTGAAACTAAGTAAATTATTAACATGTCAATATGTCTAAAAAGTATACCTGTTTTGATTGTCCTTTAGACACGTTGATTAGTCATTATGTTTATCAGTTGCAGTCCTTATGTTTGTGTTTGCTACTATACTTTTTTGATGTCATTAAAGTCATTATTTATTAATATTTTATGTTATATTTTATTATATGTTCTGATGACTACAACCTTTATTCCTTACACATGACTCCATTCCATATTCTCTTCTGTAGGTCTTTGAATCTTCTTCATTCCATTAATCTAGATACCCTATGCAATTTTTTACCTAAACCTACCTATACCTACCTAGACCTAATAGCCCTTGGGAGCCCTTGTTACCTTTTGTTCATATTCTAACCCCTTCAACCTAACACTATTTCTTATGTTGATTGCATGTTGTTTAAATGACTAAATAGTTTGGCATGACTTTGGAATAGACTTGGTTTAATTTGTTGTTATTATTTTAAATGTTATATCGACTTGGGTTGATAATGTCTAGAAAATATATATTAACCTCATTTAATGAGGTAGGTGGAATTTTGGGAGAATATTTTAGTGTTATATGGGTTGGTTGTGTTTAATCCTTTGATTTATCACTAATATCCTTTTCTATTAGTGGTAGATTGATTAATCACTGAGTGTTCTAGGCTCGCCATTAAAGGTGAGGTTTGTAAGGGATTACATTAGGATATAGAGGTGTTTCTCTCTCCTTCTAAAATTGAATGAAAATTTATTGGGGGTATGGGAGACTGTATAGAAGAATGGGAAGTCTGGATGGTGGGTAGAATATGTAACAAGATGTAAATATTGGAGAGGAAATAGTTTTAAAAAACTTGATTTTTTTAGTGGTGAACTAGACAGTTTGGAAAATACACTACAGTACTTGGTGAAGGAATATAGGTTATTATATTTTTAGATTATTGATTCTTCTATATTTTCATGTAAGTCATTTGGTTTTTTTGGGTTGATTTTAATAACTGTGTTAAAAATGAAAATGAGGATTAGAGGTTGCTTATGTAGCTAGAAGTATTCAGACATTTGGGTGTATATGTAGACCCCATATAATGATACAATGATATACATTTCATTGAATATAAAGTTACAATGAATATATATAATGTATATGTTGATGTTTCAAATCCTTGGCTTGATTTATTTTGATTTTTCAAGCAGTCATGTTATATGTTTGGAAAAATGTTGTTGAGTTCATTGTGTTTTTAAAAAATGGCAACTAGGTTATTTTCCTTATATATGTGTCTACATCCTTATAGAATTAATGTTGTTTTTGGGAATATGAGTTGGGACACATTTTGGTATCAACTATGTTTTATTGAATGTGGGTAACTATTTTTTATTTGTATAGTGACTATTTTTTTTAAACAACTATGGGTTCCTATAAAAATTTTACATTATTATCTCAGTCTATTATAGTTATGTTTGTGATTATTTTTAAGATATATCAATATGAAAGAGTTATGTCTTGAATATGTTAGTAGGACCACCTTGGGGTCATTATCTTTCAATAATATGGTTTAGTTATTTAAAAGCTTAATAACCTATCTAGGTTGGTTGTTATTATCATGGTTTTCATTTATGTTGTTCGTGCTACATTTTTATTGTGTTGTGTCATGCAGTGTTTTATATACACGTGCTTAGGATTAATAACATTTTGACTTTATGATTTTAATAAATTGTGAAATATTTTATATATATATATATATATATATATATATAAGTGTGCATATGGTAAGTCATTGTTATTCTTTCCATGGTTGATATTGTTGTCTAGCTAAATCCATTATGCATTATGATACAAGTTTTACTAAGGCTGAATGGGTTTTATTTGGACTATGTTATTTTGAAGCTTAAGAACGTATTGAGTTGTTATTTTATTGATATTTTTTTATACCATTACATTTTCATTTTATTAGGTTGTATTATTAACAAATTAGAACTATGGCTACATACTATGTTATATTGATGTTTGATATTCAACTGTGTATTATTGCATGAAGTTTTGAACATTTAACTTGGTGTTCATTTGGTTAAGTTATAAACCCTTTTTTATCTCTATATTTTTATTAACCTTAAATTTTGTATTCTTAATTGTGTATGCTATTGTTCTCTTTTGATTACTTGAATAGGGTTTTATAAATTGTATATGCATAAACATAAATATGTGTGTGTGTGTAGCGAGTGACTTCATGTTAAATTTATGTGACTATGTTATCTATGTCATGACTGGGTTATTTGTATGGACTTTACTTGCTTCACCATAGTATTAAATCTTGACCTTGGTAATTAGATGATTTCATCATGATTATTGTTGGGTCTTGACTGTTTTGTTTATGATTCTCTTTGATTGGTTATATGGTGTTCATTTTATAATAATTGATATTATTAATTGTGATAAGCCTTGTATCAAGATAAAGGATTATAATAAATGCATGATGGTACCTACAAGTTATAATAATAGTATGATTATATTGTTGGTGTTTTTTTATTTAATACTTTGACTTAGTCATTTCATTTTACTGGGTCATATTTGAAGCTATTGCTTATAGAGGCATGATTAATTATTTTTTTTTGTGTTTTATTGATACTTATGATTGAAATATATTATATTTATATAATTACTTAATTAACTTTTATTATGTTACTTTTTTAATGCGTGGATTTCATTCATAGACTACCCCTAAATATTTAAACTATATATTAGGGGTCTTGATGGTTAAGGTTGGTCATGATATTAGATAGGGTTCCAAGTAGGATAATTTTGAAGGATATGTAATGGATTAAAGATAATTCATTCTATATCATTTGGCAACCTATGTTAACCATCCCCACTCCCTATATATATATATATATATATATATATATATATAAATATATATATTCTCATCTCACCTTGGAATGATATGATTGTATTGCATGTATTCCTTTTATTATGTCTTTTGTTTGAAAATAAATTTACTTAGAATTCATCTCATTTTCCCAGTTATCACAACCACTATCTTACTAATGGTTAAGGTGGTGAGGGGCACTGATGATTAGGATCATAGGGTTGGTTTGGCAAATTTATCCTAATAATCTTATCCATGTTAAACTCCATGCTTCATCAACTTCATATGCACATATGAAATATGGTAATAAAATTTAATTATTAATTTAATTAATTATTATTATATAACATTGACTATATTTTTTAATTTTAATTATTATATTTATTTTGTTAAATACTAAAAAATGTTATGAATGGATTAGAAATGGAAATTAAATATTAAATAAGGTTAATTAGTTGATGGTCAAAGATATTATGTCATAGGTACATTGTATTATTTAATTTATCCTACATTTATTTAATATTTTTTACTATCATAAATAACTTAGAATCAGTTGGATAGGTCATTAGTTCATAGATACATGCATTCATTGTCATACTAATGTTACATTGATCTAATGTTCTTTATGATGATTAATTATATTTGATTTGGTTTAAGTTTTAATGTGTGTGTGTGTGTGTGTGTGTGTGTGTGTGTGTGTGTGTGTGTGTGTGTGTGTGTGTGTGTGTGTGTGTGTGTGTGTGTGTGTGTGTGTGTGTGTGTGTGTGTGTGTGTGTGTGTGTGTGTGTGTGTGTACCATTTAAATGTTCACAGTCTTATTAATTCTTGATGATAGTATAATTAATAAATATAGGATTGCTAACTTGGGATTTACTTACATATTTTCACATCAGATCAAATTTCTAGAAATCTATACAATTTATGATAAACAAGATCATATATTAGTTTTGTAATAGAAGAAGTTAACATTTGTTTCAGCATAACACTTTATGGAAACATATATTTAGATACTTTGAATCAGTATATTAATTCTATAATTTGTTTAATTCAGATTGGATAGTTTATACGAGAATTCTGATAGAAGTTACATAGCTAATTTGCATTAGCTAAATTAGTGTTTGGTTTAGCTTTTCACTCTTAGACATAAATAAATAAATAAATGTATATGGGCATCTTAATCCTTTTAGCAATGCCTAAATTTTGATAGCTAGATCATGACGAAAATAAATCAAATGTTCCTTTGTATCATACACCTCAAACACACTAGGTGGCATGCAAGGTTTGTATTCTACATTCGCTTTTAAAATATTAAACATGTATGTCATATTATAAAATATAATATTAATAAGTTAATGTTTGTATTATGTAATGAATTAAATAATAGCTAGTTAATTCTTGTAATTTGATAATAAGCATGTGCAATATTTTACATAGATTATTTACTTGGTTGAGTAAATGAATTCAAGGTACCCATAATGAAATCAAAGATAATAAATAATTTATTATTTCACTTTAACCCATTCCATAAGACTTATTTGATAAACTAAAAATTACACAATTGTTGTTCCCTTTCATAGAAAGATGTATTCATTTCACTTTAATTTTTAGTAGCCACACTTGCTTACCTTGTTGCCTCGACTGCCTAGCAGTGAAAAATTATAAGAGTTCCTTAAGTGGAAAATTTTAGTTGGGTTCCACTCATCTTGAGACTTGGATTAAATTCATGGGTTGATGATGTTGAATTCCATGCATGAACATTGTTGTTGAACACTTGCTTCTTCTCTTTTTATTAATGAATTCCTAATACAATAATGTATTAAGCATTCATTTATGGAATGTTGTATGGAACAAAGGGAAATATTTATTAAATAGTTATCTGATTGAAATTCATTATTAATGGATGCCTAAGTTATTTCTCTTACATATATATTTTAGTTTTATTTTCTTAAAACTCTTTTCATATTGCATCGGCTATGCTAATCTAAATAATTGTATGTTCCATTACTTGATTATAGAGTTACAATGTTTAATTAGAACTATATCATTGAATGTCATAAATATCCATATTTGGTAAAAAAAATGGTGTATGATTAGTGTGATGACCTTAAAGGCTATAAGTCATTATGACCTAGCCAATATCACAAGAGAATCTTGTACTTAATATATTTTTTCTTATGCTTTAATATAATTATTGTATGGATGAGTCAAAATCTACAAGTGTTGAATTATTTTTGTTACTTATTTTATTTATTGTTTTATTACATAGAATTTATATTAATATAAGCCCATAATTAACCTAAATGATAACTTAGGGAAATAAAGTTATCATTCCCAATTAAACCAATCCTTTAACTTAACCATCCTCAAGTAGGACAGAAACCCACTGAGGAGAATGAGGTATTGACATAGGGTTAAGGACTTTAAAAATGTCCTATGTGGAAGTATCAGTGTCACTTATGGAATTTGGGACTTATCAGTGTATGCATACACTAATACACCCCAAATCCCATAATAATTATAATGCAACAAAAATCTTCCCCATAACACCTTTTCTATGTGTTTACCTATAACTAAATACTTCAATTACCCTCCTTTGATTCTAGTTACATATGCATGAAGTGTGTTTAATATTTTTGTTGTGTTAGTAAGAATTATAAGTGAGCCTAAAACATGTCCAAAATTTAATCTTATATACAATTCCAAAAAAAATTTGGGGGTTGTTTCAATTGGTATCAAAGCATTTTTCTACTCTAGAAAACTCTAAGAATGAGTATTTTATTTAACCAATTATAATCTTCTAAGTTATCACTTGTGAGTTCTCAAGATGGTTAGAATGTGATCAAATAGAGGAAACATTTTTGGGAATACTTTTAATGTCAACCCAGTTAGGGGTAGAGGTCAAGGATGTGCAAGGGGTCATTAAGGCCACATCCCCATTCACAACCTAGAATAACTACCTATGAATAATGTTGACAATAATACTGAGGTAGCCAATGTTGAAACAGTCAGTGGGATTCAAATTGATAAGTAGGATGAAATCCTTAGTGGAATCTTGATAACCCTTAACACCTTGTAAAGAAATATTGATAACTAGGATTAAAGATTCAATAATATTGAAGGGGTATCCTAAGAAGAATTACCTAGGTTAGAAATGGGACAAGTGGAAGGACCTATAATTCAAGAACTACCTTTGACCATTGTTGACCTAATCATCAGAGATTTGAAAAAGGTTCTACCACCTATCCTTTTTGAGTGAAGAATCTAGTAATTTAGCTAATGCATGGTTGGTACACTTGCAAAAGTATTCAATTTTCATAATGTCTTTCAATGTGAAAGCTAGAGTAGCATCCTATCAACTAGTAGGACCTACAACATTACGGTGAAACTACCTTCATGTTATTGAAGGATATCAGCCCTTGAACCTATCTTGGTCTCTTTTTTAGAATCAATTTTGTAAGAGGTACCTTAATACAAACTATAAATATAAAAAAATCATTGATTTATAGCTTTTAAAACAAGAACACATGTCTATTGCCGAGTATGAGAACAAGTTTTTGAGCTTGATACATCATTTGAATGATATTCATGATGAAGAAACTAAGATTAATAAGATCAATCTTAGGCTTAAATAAATTTTGATGCATGATGTTAACATGATAAATCCAAAAACTTTGGCTGTAATAATTGAATTAGCCTACAAGTCTAAGGAACAAGAAAAGTCTAACCAAAAGACAAGACAAGAATTCAAGTCAAATAGGCAAAAGTCTAAAGAAAATAACCTTTATCCTATGATCAAGAAATTTATAAAATAAATTCATAACCAAATATTTTTAGGAGGTAATAAATTTTTTAGCAAGTTTTCTAATCAATACAAGAATTTCAAATATCAATGATTTACCAAATCTAGTTCTTAAAAAAAGAAACAACATCAAAATAACCAATGTGGACCTACCATAGGTGAATACACTATTCTAGTAGTATCTTCTAGACCAATTATGTGTTGGGAATGTGGAAACAACCACTATAAAAAAGATTATCCTAAACTAAAATTAGGCTAAGCAATGAACCATAGAGTATATGTTGTTGTTGATAATCACAATGCCAACTTAAAAACCACTCTAATTAAGACTTGAGGTATAATTAATGGTTTTCCTTTGACTATGTTGATTGATTATAGTGAAATAGATTATTTTATTTCTCCTTTTGTTGTTAAACAATGTAATATTAAATCCATCTTGATAATAGAAGGTTTGGAAGTTGAATTCAATAATAGTAATAAAGTGCCTATTCTTGAGTGCTTAGAATAATTGAAACTAGATCTTGTCATTTTTAAGACCAAGGTGAATATTTTTCTCATGCCTTTAGGGTCTTATGATCTCATTATTAGGATGGATTAGTTGCATGAACATCAAGTCACACTTGATTGTGTGGGAGAAAGAGTAAATGCATAATTGACCTTGGCTAAATTGTAGAATTTCAAGGCATGAAAGGGTTTATGAGATGTAAAACACTTTTAACCTTACATCTAAAAAGATTTATTATGAAGGGATACAAGCCCTATGCAGTATAACTATAGGAAATATCCAATGAAAAAGAGTTGGAACATGCTACTTTTCCTATTCTAAGGGAGTGTATGGATGTTTTTCATAAAAAGATGCTTGATTTAACACCCAAGTGAGAATTTGAATTCTCTATTGAAATCATACCAAGATCTTCCCCTACTTCAAAGGTAATTTACCACATGAATGTATTTGATCTATAAGATTTGAAGGTTTAGCTGTAAGAACTTCTAAATAGCAGAAGCATTCAACCAAGTGTGTTTCTTTGGGGTAGTCCAGTAGTCTTTACAAAGAAGGATAATACACTAAGGTTTTGTATTGATTACCACATATTAAATAAGGTAATAATAATAAAAAGTTATCCTTTGCCTATAATTTATGACTTGTTTGACCAAATTAAGGGTGTTATAGTCTTTTTTAAGATTGAATTGAGATCTGATTACCATCAGCTATGAATCAAGTAAGAATACATACAAAAAATTTCCTTTAGGACTCGTTATGGACATTATGAGTTCATAGTTCTACCTTTTAGCTTAACCAATGCACCTATAGCTTTCATAAATCTTATGAATAATATATTTAGTTGTTTCTTAGATATGTTTGTGTTAGTTTTTCTTGATGATTTATTATTTACTCCAAAAATGAGGTTGAACATGACCATCACCTTTTTCTAGTCTTGCAAATACGAAGACAACAAAATATTTATGGAAAATTATCTAAATGTGCATTATATGAATTTGAAATTTATTACTTAAGACACATTATTTTTAAAGAAGACATTGATGTTGACCCCATTAAGATTAGAGTTATCCAATATTGGCCTACTCCTAATGTGCATGAAGTATATAGCTTCATGGTTTTGTTTGGTTATTACCGATATTTTGTTGAAATTGTTTCTAGTGTGGCCTATCCCATCTCTTCCTTATATCACAAAGAAAAGAAGTTCTTTTGGACTAATCAGTGTGAGGAAGAATTTATTATGATGAAAGGACTACTTACAATAGCTCTTATTCTTATCATACTAGACCCAAATGATAACACTAAAGTTTGGGTTGAGGCTTCCAAATAAGGCTATGGAGGTATCTCGACTCAAGATGGAAAGGTTGTGGCTTATGAGTCCTTAAATTTAGAAGAACATGAAAATAAATACACTATGCATGACATGGAACTTGATATCATTATTCATGTACTCAAAGAATGGAAACATTTCCTACTAATAAATCCCTTCCAAGTGAAATCTAATTATCAAAGTCTTGATTATTTATTCTCTCAACAATATTTAAATGCACACTAGCATAGGTGACTAGAATTTTTGAACAATTTTATCATGAATATATCATATGTCAAAGGCAAGGAGAATCTTATGATTGATGTACTTAGTAGATGCATGTACCTTGTTACCTTGTTGATGTTACAAGAGAATTTAAAAAGTGTTATTTTTAATAGAATCTTGTTAATGTATTTTTCCATGATGTAAGAGCAGGTTTGTTAATGAGCCCATAGTAAAAATATTTTCTTAATTTTTTATTGCAATAAATGACCTGATAAGGCATAAAGGTAGAATTTGTGTCCCTAGATTAGGTGACTTAATAAATTATGTACTTAATAAAGTGTATATAGCACATTAATATGTTTATTTAAGGTTTACAATAATGATGCATAAGCTGAACAATCTTTGTTTTTGGCTTGGAATGAAGCATGATATCATTGAGTTTGTATCAAAATGCTTGGAATGCCAATGGGTCAAAGCTAAGCATTACCAACCAGGAGGGATGTTATACCCTCAGTATATTCCAAGAGATAAGTGGGTTGTAATCTCATTTGATTTTATCATAAGGCTACTAAAATCATTCAGTAAGCATGACACAATCCTGGTGGTGACTGATAAATCAACTAAAGTTAACCACTTTATTGTTGGAAATTTAACAAATGATGCATTCATATTTGTAGAATTCTTTGTAAATAAAGTAGTAATTCTCAATGGTATACCTAAAGTGATCATATCAGATCAAGACAATTTATGTACTTCAAGGTTTTGGTACATTTAACTATATCCTTTGGAATAAAGCTGAATTTTAGCTCTTCATATCATCTAGAAACTAATGGGAAAACAAAATAGCTCAACCAAGTGGTTGAAGATATGCTATGCATGTATGTAATGGATCAACAAAAAATGGGAGGACTACCTTCATTTGGTTAAATTTGCATATATTAACTCCTACCATTAAACTATTAATATGGATCTATTTAAAGCCCTCTATGGAAGTAAGTGCATAACACCTCTTAGATGGGACAACTTGGAAAATATGGTTGTTAATGGGCCTAAATTGTTATTGGAATATGACAGATAGATGGAACTAATAAGGTAGAATTTAAAAATAACTTCTGATAGGAAAAAGAGCTATGCAGATATTAAGAGAACTCTACATGAATTCAGCATGGGGGAAAAGAGTTTTCTGCATGTTAGATCATAGAAAAGTTATATTAAATTTGGTAAGGCTTCCAAGTTAGCACCATAGTTTTTTGGGCCTTTTGACATAGTGGAAAAAATTAAACTTGTTTCTTACCAGCTAGCACTTCCTCCTCTTTCAGGGATTTATGATGTTTTTCATGTTACATTATTAAGAAAATATATACCTGATCCATCTCATATTTTGGATTGGATTCATTTATAGGTCATGGAAGAGAAAAATATCTATTTAGAACCAATGAGAATCTTGGACCATCATAACATTAAACTATGCAATAGATATATATAGTAGGTTTTGGTATAATGGTACCCTATAAGCGAAAGGAGCACTACTTGGGAAGATGCTCATATTTTTAGACAATATTACACATGGATTTTTGAGTAAGTTGCTAGGATGGCTACCTTACAAGAGGGGGAGGATGTTACAATCCTATATTTTCATTATATATATTCTAACGTTATGACATTAACATTATGATTGTTAGACTAGTTATTAATTATTGGTTAGCTAGATTATCTATGGTACTAATTACATCAGTGTTGGGCTATGTATTTAATTTGTGATTATCTATTTTATAGACTTATAACTATTGATGATGATTTTATAAATCTATATTGAATTTTGATTATCTAAATAATGTAATTGATGTTATTTTTGGTGGTTATAGGGTTTATCTATGGGCTAGGCAGATGTTGGAGGTTGTACTCCTAAAACTAAGTGAATTTTGAGCATGTCATCATGTCTAAAAAGCATAATTATTGTTTCAATTATCCTTCAAACACCTTGATTAGTCATTATGTTTGTTGACTGTGGTCCTTGTGTTTATGTTTATTATTGTAATTTTTTAATGTCATTAGAGTCATTATTTACTGTTATTTTTTAATATTCTATTTTATGTTTTCATGATTACATCCTTTATTCCTTATGCATGACTCTATTCCATATTCTCTCCCATAGTTCTTTGAATATTATTCATTATATTAATCCCAATACCCTATGTAGTTTTGTACCCAAACCTACCTATATCCACCTAGACGTAACACCCCCATGGGAACCCTTGTCACCCTTCATTCATATTCTAACCCCTTCAACTTAGCACTATTTACTAGGGTAGTGGAATGTTGTTTCAATGAATAAATATTCATGGCATGATTTTGGCATAGACTTGGTTTAATTTTTTGTTATTATTATAAACACTATATCATCTTAGGTCAATAACATTTGTAAAATTTATATTAACCTAATTTAATGAGTCAATACTTTTGGGTGATGTTTTCAATTATAATTAGGTTGGTTGTGTTTAATCCTTTTATTCAGTGCTAATCTCCTTTTCTATTGGTGGTGGATTGATTAATCACTAAGCCTTCCAAACTCACCATTAATGATGAGGTTACCAAGTGATTACCTTAGGATCTAAAGGTGATTCTCTCTCCTCTAAAAAATTAATGTAAATTGATTGGGGGTATGGGGGGAGTGGAAAAAAGAATGGGAATTTTGGTTGGTGGGTAGAAGAGTTAGGAAGATGGAAATATTAGAGAGGAAATAGTAAAAAAAATTAACTAGTTTTTATTAGTGAAATAGACAATTTGGAAAATATACAATAGTGCTTGGTGAAGAAATAAAGGTTTTTATCTTTTTATATTTTGGAGTCTTTTTAATTTTCATGTAATTAACTTATTTTTTCTAGATTGATTTTGCTAACTGTGTTAAAAATGGAAATGAAGATTAGAGGTTGCTTATACAACTAGAAGTCTTCAAATTCCTGGGTGCATATACAAACCCCATATAATGATACAATGATATACATTTCATTTCATCTAAAATTATAATGAATATATATAATATATATATATTGACTATTCAAATCATTGGCTTGATTTATTTTTATTTTACATGTAACCATGTTATATGTTTGGAAAAATGTTGTTGAGTTGATTGTGTTTTACACAAAGGGAAACTCAGTTATTTTTCTTTTGTGTGTGTGTGTGTGTGTGTGTGTGTGTGTGTGTGTGTGTGTGTGTGTGTGTGTGTGTGTGTGTGTGTGTGTGTGTGTGTGTGTGTGTGTGTGTGTGTGTGTGTGTGTGTGTGTGTGTGTGTGTGTGTGTGTGTGTGTGTGTGTGTGTGTGTGTGTGTGTGTGTGTGTGTGTGTGTGTGTGTCTACATCCTTAAATAATCAATGGTGTTTTTAGGAATATGAGTTAGGACACATTTTGGTATCAACTATGTTTTATTGAATGTGGGTAACTATGTTTTATTTGTACAGTGACTATGTTATTTTTAAATAACAATGGGTTATTTTAAAATGTTTACATTAATATATTCATATATTATAGTTACATGTGTGATTCTTTTTATGATATATCAATCTAAATGTGTTATGTCCTCACTATGTTAGTAGGACAGCCTTGGGATCATTATCTTTCACCAATCTAGTTTATTTGTTTAAAAGCTTAAGGACCTATCTCAACTAGGTGCCATTATCATGGTTTTTATTTATGTTATTTGTGTCACATTTTTATTATGTTATGGCATGTGGTATTTTATATACATGTGCCTAGGGTTAATAACATTTTAATTTTATCATTTTACCAAATTGTGCAAGCCTTATATCTATATGTAGGTGTGTGTATGGTAATTCATGGTTATTCTTTCCATGGTTGATATTATTGTCTAGTTAAATGAATTATGCATTATGACTCAAGATTTACTAAAGACAAATGGGTTTTATTTGGACTATGTTATTCTAAAGCTTAATAACATATTGAGTTATTATTTTGTTGATATTTGGTTATACCATTACGTTCTCATTTTATTAGGATGTGTTATTAAAAAATCAAAACTATGGATACGTACTATGTTATATTGATCTTTAATATTCAATTGCATATTATTGCATGAAATTTCAAATGTTTAACTTGGTGTACATTTGGCTAAGTTATAAACCCTTTTTTATCTCTATCTTTTAATTAACATTGATTGCAATATTCTTAATTATCTATGTTATTATTCTATTCTGAATACTTGAATTAGGTTTTATAAAATGTGTGTGTGTGTGTGTGTGTGTAGCGAGTGATTTCATTTTGAATTTATGTGACTATGTTATCTATGTTATGACTAGGTTATTCACATGGACTTTACTTATTTTGTCATAGTCTTAAATCTCAACCCTGGTAATTAGATGATTTGGTCATGATTATTATTGGGTCTTGACTAGTTTGGCTATGCTTTTCTTTGACTATGTCATGTCCCCTTCTAGTTGACATCTTTCCGAGTGAATGATTAGCCTATTATGAGACCCTCGTAGGCTGATGGGATGGATAGAGGGTCGTGATGGAGATGGGTTGGATTTCGTTCGGGCTCTTTTGGACATGAATTAAAGGAGATATTAATATTTGATTGATTTAATAAAATATTAATTGTTTGGTCTAATTTTAATTAATTATTAATTATTAATTAATTATTAATTATTAATTAATTATTAATTATTAATTAATTATTAATTATTAATTAATTATTAATTATTAATTAATTATTAATTATTAATTATTTATTATTGGGTCTAATTTTAGGATCCTCATTCTAATTTAAGAATTGGTCTAATTTTAAGACCCTAGTTCTAAATTAAGGAAGCCCTAAGTCTAATTTAAGGGAATCTAATTTTAGCAAGCACACCTTTGGAAGGGTATAAGAATCTCTCATGGGAGAGAGTTTGTATTCATGATTATTTTTGATATTGATTCTTGTTAAGAAATTCTTCTATGAAGACTGAGCCAAGGGTTCCAGGATTCCATTTGCATTGAAGAACGTCAACTCTTCATTGTGTGCGATTCAAAGGTTGTGAAAGATCAGCCGATCTATTGCCAAATTGAGAGATAACTTCACCCAAAAGTTATCATAGTATTACAGGTATTTGAGAGATAACTTCACTCAGAAGCTATCACAAGGGTTTACAGGTATTTTCATTATTTTTGGGTTTTGATTCAAGAATTATCCAGATATAGATCTTTAGTATTAGCCCATAATTCTACAGATCAGGATCAAGCATACAAGTTGTGCTATATCAGCGGCCATACGAATTCCGTACAGATCCGTGAAAATCTGTACGCATCAATAGAAAGTTTAGGTACTGACATCGGTGAACAGAGACTTACAGAGACCGACATCGGTTGACATATCACCGACATCAGTGAGATAACGACTACAGATCGACCGACGACGGCAGCATAAGCGACGTCGGTGACTGTGTTTTTTACACAACAGGCCGAGATGTACCAGAATCAGATTTCTTTCCCAGTTTGCAGAATATTCAGGCTATTTAGGCCGTACTTTCGATATTCATTGTATACTTGATAGAGGATCTCTATTGTAAGCTTATGAGAAAATAAATAAGAGTTTATACTGTGATTTATTCATCTAATTGAAGATATTTTGCAGAAATTCAAATAAGCAATTCAGAGCTTTTGTTTTGATATTCGAAGGGATATTACAGACTAGCTATATGGTTTTCATTTTATAATCATGGCTTTTATTGACTATGATAAGCCTTATATCAATCTACAATATTTTATTGAATTCAGAATGATACCTACAAGCTATAATATTTGTATGATTATATTATTGATGTTTTTTGTTTAATACTTTGACTTAGTCATTTAAATTTATTGGGTCATATTTGAACCTATTACTTATAGAGGCATGCTTAATTAATTTTTTTTTTGTTTGATTGATACTTGTGATTGAACTATATTTTACTTATATCATTACTTAATTAAGTTTTATTTTGTTACTTGTTGAAATGTGTGGTTTTCAATCCAAAACTAGATCTAAATATTTAAAGTATATATTATGGGTTTGAATTTTTAAATATGGTCATGATATTGGATAGGGTTCCAAGTAGGATAATTTCAAAGGATATATAATGGATTAAAGCTAATCCATTCTATATCATTTAATATCCTAGGTTAAACATCCCTAATCCTGATCTATATTTAGACAAATTAACTATTCTTGTCTCACTTTAGAATGATATGATTGTGTTTTATGTATTCATTTTATTATATATTTTATTCAAAAAAATATTTTCTTAGAATTCATATCATGTTCTTGGTTATCACAACCAATATCATTCTAATGGTTGGGGTGGTGAGGGACACTGATGGTTGGGCTCATAGGGCTAGTTTTGTGGGTTTGTCCTAATCATCTTGTTCATGTTTGAATCCATGCTTCGTCAACTTTGTATGCACATATGAAAGATGGTAACAAAATTTAATTATTAATTTGATTAATTATTATTATATAGCATTGAATATAGTTGATAGCCTTATTAATTTATTAATTTTGTTGGTTTTTAATGAATGCTATGAATGGATTGGAAATGGAAATTAAATATTGAATAAGGTAAATTGGTTGATGGTTGAAGATATTATGCCATAGGTACATTGTGTTATTTAATTTATTCTACATTGATTTAATATTATTTATGATCATGATAAGCCAGAATCAATTGGATTTTCCATTATTTCATATATATACATGTATTCATTGTCATACTAATCTTACATTGATTGAATGTTATTTATGATGATTAATTGTATTCAAGTTGGTTTAAGCTATAATACATATAAATGTATCATATAAATTTTCACAGTATTATTAATTCTTGATGATAGAAGAATTAATAAATATAGGAATGCTAACTTGGGATTTACTTACATATTTTCACATTAGATCAAAATTTTGGAAATCTATTCAATTTATAATAAACAAGATTAGATATAAGTTGTGTAATATAATAAGTTAACATTTGTTTTAGATTTATAGTTTATGGAAACATATATCTAGATACTTTGCATTAGTTCATTAATTCTACAATTTGTTTAATTCATATTGGATAGTTTATATAGGAATTATGATAGAAGTCACATAGTTAACTTGTATTAACTGAAAAGTGTTTGGTTTAGCTTGTCACTCTTGGACATAAATACATATATGTATATAGTTATCTTAATCCTTTAATCAATTACTAAAATTTTATTGTTGGATCATGAGGAAAATAAATCAAATGTTCCTTTCTATAATAGACCTCATACACATTAGGTGAAATTCAAGGTATGTATTATGCATACATTTTTAAAATATTAAACATGTATGTCACATTGTAAAATATGAGACTAATAAGTTAATGTTTATATTGTTTAATGAAGCAAATAATATCTAGTTAATTATTGTAATTTAAGAATAAGCATGTGCAATGTTTTACTTATATTATTTACTTGGTTAAGTAAATGAATTCAAGGAACCCATAATGAAATCAAAGTTAATGAACAAGTTATTATTTAAATTAACCCCATTCCATAAGACTTTAGTTGATTTAATAAACATTTTACATCGATGTTCCCTTTCATAGCAAGATGTATGCATTTCACTTTCATTAATGATAGCTTCACTTACATCATTTCCTTAGCTGCTTAGTAGTGAAAATTAGTAAGATTTATTTAAGTGTAACATTTTATTTGGGTTCCACTCATCTTGAAACTTGGATGAACTTCAAAAATTGATGATGTTGAAATCCATGCATGAAAATTATTTTTTAACACTTTCTAATTTTATTTTTATTAATTAATTCCTAATACAATGATATATTAAGCATTCATTTATGGAATGTTGTATGGAACAAATGAAATTCTTTCTTAAATAGTTACCTGATTGAACTTCACTAGTAATGGATACCTAAGTTATTTCTCTTACATAGATAGTTTGATCTTGTTTCCTTAAAAATCTTTTCATATTACATTGGCTATCCCAATCTAAATAGTTGTACACTACATTACTTGACTATAAAGTTAAAATGTTGAATTATAACTATATCATTGAATGTCATAAATATCCATGTTTGGTAATAAATGGTGTATGATTAGTGTGATGAACTTAAAGGTTATAAGGCATTATGACTTGGCTGGTAGCACTATATAATCTTGTACTTAATATATTTTCTCTTATGCTTTAGTATAATTGTTGTATGGATGAGTCAAAATATACAAGTGTTGAATTTTTTTGTTGATTTTATTTATTGTTTTATTACATAACATGTATATTAATATAATCCTATGATTAACCTAAATCATAACTTATGGAAACAAAGTTATCCTTCCTGATTAAACCAATCCTTTAACTTAACCATCCTTGATTAGGATTGAAACCCATTGATGAAAATGAGGTATTCACCTAGGTTTAAGGACCTATAAATGGTCTTATGTGGAAGTACAAGTTCCACTTATAGCACTCAATAATTATCAGTCTATGCATACACTAATACACCATTAATCCTATAATACTTATAATACAAAAACAAGATTCCCCACAACACCTTTTGTATGTGTTTACCTGTAGCTAATTGCATCAGTTCTGCTCCTTCAGTTCTAGTTGTATATGCATGAATTGCACTTAATATTTTAATTACATTAGCAAGACTTGTAATTAGGCCTAAAACATGTCCAAAATGTACTCTAATAAATGAATCCAATTTTTTTTTGGGGGGTTTATTTCATCTTTGATAAACCAAAGTCAATATTTAAGCTTTCACTTTATAATTCTCAATTGTGAATCCTTCAACATTTTCATTCTAGTTCAAAATAACTTGAAAATTTATCTATTGAATATCACCACTTTCAATCCATTGATTTTTTAAAAAAATTGGGAAAAAATATTGGAGTCAAATTTGAGGATTTTTTTATTTTGCACTATTTCTACATTTTCTAATATACCATCAGTTGAAAACATGAAAATAATACTTAGTCACACTTATAACTCCACTAAGTTTACACATATGGAAGAATTCCATGATAGAAAAACTATGAATAAAAGGTCTGTATTCAGTGACTATATAAAAATAAACATAATCATTTAAAGATGCTAATAAATTAAAATTATTTAATCATTATGATGAATCTATTGCATTGATAATCATCTCACTTTCATCATATCTAAATTCCACATTTAAAACATAGATATTCCTAATGAAATTTTGAATAAGATTTTAAAATTGTTTGAAAAGAAAAATCCCATTAGGGGCATAATTTAGAGACATTAATTTGAATCCTTGGGAATTCAAAACCATTAAGGATTTCATATCTCAATTCAATCTACTAGGGATTAAATTGAATGAATAATTTATTTTGAATAAATATGCCCAACTCACAATGGACATCATTTCCAATCTAAAATATCAATATTTATTATTTTTATCTAATTTATATAACCATATGGAATCTTTGGGTGATAAGCACATGATTGTCACCTTTGATGCTTTTGGTAATAAATTATAATAGGAATAATTTTAACTCATACATATGGGAATAATATCTCCTCAAAACTATTAAAATAATGAACTTATAATTAAAAAATAGAGTTGAAATAAGATCAAGATGCCATATAAATATTTAAATTCATCAAATTATGGTCTATCTATAGGTGTTAAATTATATTCCCATTCCTTGAAGAATTCCAAGAATAAAGACCATATGAAATTCATATATTACAATCACCAAGCCAATAAAATATGTATGATTCAATAAGTAACATGTTTAACCCTAATTTGGATATGGGGATATCCGAGCTTGGTAGTATAACAATGTTAGAAATTTATAAATGATAATTCACAAGGGTGATAATCATATCTATAATAGGTCAATTGAATTATAAACTTAGATTTAAGAATACATTGATTTTTTTATGTTGAGTATAGGATAAATATAAAAAGTACAAATTATATGAAATAAAAAATTCATCATGTCTATAAATCAATCCTAGATTAAAGAAGATATAGCATACCTACACTTTTAATTGGGGATACACTTCTTAAGTAGGAGCATGACCAATATGGGAATCTACTAGACATGATGAGGGCATCACTTGTCACAACATATCATGCTAGGAAGGGTTACAAAGCTTAAAGTCTAACACAATCACACAACAACCCTAATGGAGTCTTAAGGTTTAAAACATTCACTCTATTATAATAATAGGAAATTAAATCTAATCTAGTGCACAACAAAGCTTGCGGCACAAAATGGGGGTTAGAAACAATCAAACAAACATGTAAAGGGAACTTAAATTAAAGTAAATATGAGTAACACCCTAATACATGAAATATGAAACATTGTATTATTCTAGCCAACACTTATGCTAATTTTATCTACTAGAAGAGAGGATAATAAAGTTAGAATATACTTACCTGAATGTGAACCCATTAAGACTCAATCTCTCCCTTAGACAAATGGGATTTGAAAGAGGTTGTTGTGGTTTGTAAAGATCAATAATAAAGGCCAAAACATCCAAGACTTATCCACAATACTATATTCTCCAAATAAGAAACCTAAGTGAATTCTCCTTAAGTAGAATAGTGGAAGATCAAATTTTGAAGAAGCTCAAGTGAATAATAACTCTTAATTGCACATATGAATAATGACCAAAATGATCTTGCATATATAGGTGGATCTTTACCTAAATCTTTTTGTGAATGTCAACTGTATAAGGTCGACCCAATCAACCTAATGTGTTTTTGGAGATAAACCAATAGGTCTGAGTTGGGTTAGATGAAAGGCTAACAAGATAAGAAAATGATAAATACCCCTAAACTATATTGGGTCAACCCAATCAACCCAGTCTAACCAATTATACAAAAGGGGTTTAAGATAATAAAAGGAGGAATGGAAAGAGCAAAAGACTGGAGGACTACTCAAGGGATGATAAATAGGTTAGGGAATGATTTTAGGATCTATTTGGATTGGTAATAATGTTGTAAAACTGGATAACAATCTTGTGAAGCACCAAAGTTCTACCCACCCTTTTCCTGGTGCACCCCTTAGGACATAAAATTAGAGAGATTGATTCTAGAGAGGTTTCTACAAGATGTAAATAATTAGTATTTATTAAAATTTTAAAATATTATGTGTATACATATTCCCCAATCCAAGTTCATCATGTGTCACTAAGGTGTACTAGGGGATGGTGGTTCGAGAAAGAACATAGTAACACACAATGTTGATGCTAAAAAATGTTGTAGTATTTTGAATAAAAAATAAATGAATTAAATGAAAAGTAATCTAAAAAGTA
Source organism: Torreya grandis (assembly GCA_037957365.1). Taxonomy (NCBI): domain Eukaryota; kingdom Viridiplantae; phylum Streptophyta; class Pinopsida; order Cupressales; family Taxaceae; genus Torreya; species Torreya grandis. Next base: position 1,104,332 of record JARHVA010005181.1, on the reverse strand, counting down.
AATAACTATAAAATTAAATAACTAAAAATTAAATGAAATGCATACCTTGACTTACCTTTATCACAAGATGTTTGTGTTATCACTTTGGAGTGCACCCTGCTTAAAGATGTGTAAAACACACCCTCACTCCAGCTCATACAATTGGAACTTATTAGAGTGTGGGTGACTCTATACTAAGAATAAACTCTAGAGAGGACTGGTTACCTTAATATTTATCTAATAAAACTGATCTACTTTTATTTTAGGATGAAAAGGGGAAGGGGAAACTAAAGGGAAAACCTATCTAATAGGGTGATGAACATAAATTGTTTATATCCATTAGAAGTTGTTGAAACTAATGCATGCATATAAATCAATAAAAATTCTTATATTTCCTTAATTATAATTATTTTAGATGAAATATTGAAAGAATTTTGGATTACAACATTCCTTTTTTACCTCTTCAAATGACTTGTAGAAGGTGAGATAGAAAGTAATAGGTGAGGAAGGGACCTGCCAAAAGAAGATATAATCCCACTTATGTCCTGATACATAATAAATTACACTATATTCTCTATCAAAACTTATATTCAAAATAAAATGAATTTCTTTTATTGATGTATGGTGCCAAAAAATACATTCTCTTTTCAGATCTAAGAATAATGAAAAATGGCTAGAAAAAACCAATATATATGTCTAAACTCTAACCTAAGCAAATGTGGAATTCAAAAGAGAGAATTATTAGTATTTTTTGAATAACTCAAGACTAACTCATTTTAGAATATTAAATCAATTCTCTAAATAAATCCTTGAACTCCACAAAGCATGCATGAAATTTCAAACTTTGGCATAGAAGGTAGATAGTGGGCCCATCTTTGACAATTCAATCATCATGAATGATGTTAAAAAAATTATTAGATGTCATAACTAAATATTGAATTGATTTTAAATTTCTAAAATCCTTCAATTAACATGTTAACGAAGGATAGTTGTATGAATTGTCAATTGGTCAATTAAAGAGTAAGACTAGTCAATTCCAAGATAGCCTTAATTTGCATGAAAAGAGATTTTTAAAGGACTAAAAGCACATTATATCTCCATGTAATAGTATATATGTAGTGTGGAAACTCATTTTGAAATCCTTGACAACCAATTCAATTCTAATCTCAAACTTAACCATTTGATCAACTAGGCCTACTAAGCCAAATATGCCTATTATCCAACCTGTGCACTTGTACTCCATGAAACCTACAAAAAGACACCATAAAACCTTTAAAAAAATGAATTATACCCTAAAAAACTTTATTCATCACCAAAAAGGTGATTTTGATGAGAAAACTTTTGACATTCAATCAACAAGGTTGACTATGCCTGTTTTGCTCCATTTTCCTATAGACTGGCCATTTTGATTGAACTATTAGGGACACTTCCAAGATTATTTATGAAAAAATGATGAATTTATGATGAATAAAGAGTCTTAGTATTTGAGATCCATTGATTATATTTAATTTAAATGCTATGAATTTCATATTACATGTGTTTTTCCATTAAAAACATGATTTATACCCTCATTATATATCTCCATACATAAAAATGGTATTTATAGATTCTTATATTATTTTAATTATGTTTGAAAAGGTTTAAATTGATTCATTATGATTTTATGGCATGAAAATCTACTTTTCTCAAAACTAGTTTTTTAAGGGTTTAGCAGAGTTTTAAAGATGAATCTTCAAAATGATGATTCTTGAAATATAAACCTAAAAATAACCAATTTTTTCCATTTATGTGTATCAAATTTACCCCTTGACATCCCTAAAAATATTGTGTTCTGATGCAAAATATATGAAAATTTACCATGTGAATGAAATTTGCCTATGGGGTTTTGACTACATTTTGGGCTACCTACGCTCTTAGTGATTTTTCATAAATCACATCCCCTAAATTTATCTCAATTATTAATTAATTTTAATTAAATAGGGGTCATAAAATCATAATAATATCATTTAGTCAAACTCTACATGTGGTGAACAATATGAGCATCTGAATAGGAGGCTTGAAAGGGTGTCTAGAACTACAAAAAGTGAAAAACTTCACCAAGATGAAAATAACTATTATCCTACTTAAAAATTAATTAAAAAATAATAATATGACCTGTACCATGATATCAAAACAATCTGAAAGCACATTTTGTTTAAAAATTTAGAAAACCCCTTTTTGGCCTATATGCCTATTTTTTCCATAAGCCTGTATAAGCATGGTTTGCATAAAATTTGGAATTTTTAAACTATTTAAAGGTATTATTGAGATTTTAAAATGTCATCCTATTCTTATAAATCTTTTTCCTAGGCTTATAAACCTATGCGGAACTCCAAAATGATGTCTACTCTAATAGTGATCTCAAATGGATAGGCTTAGGTCTGAGACAAAATAAAAATTATATCCACTCATCAAATGGAAATTAAACATTTTAATAAGGTTATCCAATTAATTATGACATTTTAAAAAAAAATTAAGGTCTTAAGTCCACTTGTAGCTCCCAAAATCTTCAATTTACATTTAAAAATGACCCTTGTGCATGAACTATCTACATGTTTGACTAAGTTTTTTATCTTTGAAAGTGTTTCCATGGTATTTATAGGTTTTTAGGGTTATATATATATATATATATATATATATATATATATATATATATATATATATATATATATATATATATATATATATATATGGATCAATAGTACTTTAAATATTTTTTAAATAACCTCTACCCCTTTTTCAAGCATATCAAGACCCTTCTAAAAGTTATTTCTAAGATTAGATGACTGTGTTTTGATTTATTAAGTGGATGTTGATGTAGTATGAGAATATTTATTTAATAATCCATCTTATTTAGGTGAATAAATACCATTTATATCAAATCAATTCCCTCCACACATCTCCTTTATGGCAATTTGACTCAAAACAAGCTTATAGGCCTTCAACTAGGCATAGTTCATAAATGTCTGATGCCCTGACTATGTAGGTGGTCCTTGGAATAAATTAACTTACCATATATTGTTTTTTCATATCCCTTAATTTACCTTTATGAACATATCCACTTAATTTCATTGTGGCATCTCCAAAGCATAATCCCAACTCTAGGCCTTGGTTCATTAAGATTCATGGATTAATTGTACCTTTGAGTGGCTATGAGTGAGGATTTGATGGTTTGTATGATGATAGACTCCTATATGAATTTTATACTATCATTATTTGACTTTATGGAGTATACCCTTATTTTTAATTCAAAACCGTTGATGGATACTTCAAAGTAATAATTCCTTCCTAGGCTGTAGGTGATTATTGAGGTTTGACTGTAGGTTCAAATTGCCTTTCATTATCTCTTACTTAGAATACACATGCTCTATAGTCTCTTTTCTTTAATTATGATATCACCTTTCAATAAAATATCTTCCTAAAATCTATATTATCAAACCCTCTTGAAACCCCAACTCTCCTACATGACTGTGGCTTAATAACATGAGACTACTACAAGTCTCAATCAATGTTTCTTAAGTGATTTTAGAATCCCATATGTGTCCTTAAAATATTAGTACTAACTATCACTTGCATGGCAAAACCATGTATTTAATACTCTTACTAACCTATATGTTCCTTGAAATGGCTATTCACCTTGAAAATAAATCTAGTTGGTTATAGGTTTCCTTATGAGAGTAGGTTGTAGGCTAGTATTTGCTTAGGTTTGATCTAGGTTCAAATTATATATGTGCTTGATGTTTTAGGCATGCATGATTTTTTGAGTCTCATGATGACCTCAAAATTAGAACCCATATTTCTCTATCCCTCTTTACAATAGTCCTTGTGTTTATTAATCCATACTTCTTAAATATTAGGATTTTACTTGTTATATCACAGGCCTATAGAGTTTGAATTTGTCACTATAAGCTGTAAGTGAAAACTTTGAGACAATTGAATCACATAGGTTACTCAATTATGATCAATCTTGAGGTCTATGGCCGTCATTACTAGCTATGACCATCAATTTGAAGCTTGAATTCACCTATTATAGCTAAAATCACTAGGCACTATAATTATGCCTTAAAAGGCTTGTAGGGTGTCATCTGTAGCATTGTGGGTTCTCTTAAACATGATATAATGAAGGAAACTAACTACTGAAGTTAAAATCACACTTTTCAAACACACAAGAACTTTCAAAAATTGAAATAAAGCCTATTAACACCCATCTCAAGCATTATAGCATTGAAACTTCTCTTAAAGTCTATAGGTGAGTTTTTGAAGTTATCTATAGGCATCTACTCCTTCACTATAGGTATTCAAAACCTAGGTTTTGGATATCAAAATTAAAATGTTTTCCTTTAAATCTTACATTAGTCCACCATTTCAATAAACCTACCAAGTAAATCATATTCCACCTAAGCCATACCCTCCTTTGATCATAAACCTTGAAAAAGGCTTGACTGTGCTTTTACTTTATTATTACCCTTTGTAGAGATTGTAACTTTTAGGAGTTCACAAGATTTTGATCCAAAGATGCAAAAAGGTAGTATAAGCTTCATGAAAGTCACTTTTTATAACAAACCATTTCACATAGTCATAACCTCACTAAAGTGGACAACTCTTTGATATACATTCAAACCATTACTTTTCCCCTTTATGTATGTAGTTGTAGGTGAATGCATAATCCTGTAAGCCACTTTTTACTACCTATAGGGTATTAGTGTCCTTTTCAAGGTATAATCCCACTTCATTCAAGTCTTGAATATAACAATAAATGGATTTATAAACCTTTAAATTAGATCCTTGACTTTGAAATAATATTAGTGTCACATCAACCTCATAAGGACTTAGCCTACATCATGAAGATGACTATAGTATACCATTTTTATGAACTAAGCATGTATGTGACCTTAATCATGGTCTTATAATTAATTTGATCATGTCCTTCCTAATTGTGCATAAATAAGGTCATTGTATTTAATAGAGGAACCCACTGTCACTTTAGATTGATGAAATTCATGCGCTCATTCTATGGACCATCAAATGTAAGGTGCTTGGAGAGCCTATTATGTATGCATATGGCCCCTATTATGTCTTATTATATGTTTAGTGAGACTAATCTTATGCATCACTACAACCATGGATGCAATATCTTCAATATTGATGCCCTTGAAACTCAAAAGACTTCCTTTAACTTTCTTGACTCTATGTACTTACTGATAGTGCTCCTTTTGACTATGTTTGGTGCTTGAAAAAAGGTCCAATTTTTCTTTGCTATCTCTACGGTGACTTCCACATAACACCATGAATTTTTTTCTTCCACTGGTCTTTGATAAATGTCAATCTCTCTCCAAAATATATCTTGAATCTTCATGGCCATACTAACTGAGTTATTTCTTATTGTAGGTCATCATTTTACTATGATTTAATGCTTTAATTGCCTACAAACTACCCTTGACCATGATTGATGATGCCTTCCTCTCTTTAAAAATGGTCTTAGTGATGGAATAGGTTATGGGGATGGAAAGAAGAGTGGTATGCCAAAGGATGGTAGAAATATGAGGAGAACTAATACAAATAGGGTGAAAATGTAATGAGGATACAATGGTAAAGTTGTATATGACAATGAGATGGGGTGGGTGAAATGGAAATGGGAAAGGAGGATGAAGGAACATGACAAGACCAAGAGAAGGAATGTATATAAATATGATCACTAATATAGCACACCTCACTAATTTTGAGGCCATGAGAGGAGTGCAAGAGGATTAATTTGAAACATGGTTTTTTTTTTAATCTTTAAAATTAGCAAAGAAACCTTAATTCATGCTAAATTAACCTCTTGAGATACTTGAAAAACATGGATATGGGATTTTATAGAAATTAAATTTGAAGAAGATATGATATTTATGTATCGAAACCATGAAAATCACAAAAAATTAACAGTTTGAGGCTCTCTTCTTCTTCAAGAACTGTACAATTCACCCTTAGAGATCAAAATAATACAAATTTGGACTAGCTAACTTTGTGACCATTTATTGACCTTGAATTTTATGAGTAACACCTCAATTAGGCCATATAAAGGTATAAAAAGTCCCCAAGATCTTGGAACAAGTTGATTTTCCTTGAAACATAGCCCAAGTGAGGAGAAAATGAAGAAAATCGGTTGCCTTCCTAGTTGAAAGGTAGTATAATTTGACCTAAATTCAATTAAATTATTCATGAGCATACATATTATAATTTATAAACCAATTATATCATCTTGAATCCCTATGAGTCTACTTTCTTCAGCCCAAATTTGAGATCTTTATCTCTCTTCAACAAATCATACCATCAGAAAACCTATAGGTAGGTCCCTTAGTGCCAAGAAGCAAAAATCCAAAATAGGACTAGTTTTGGTCCTATATTAACATTAATTTCCATGGAACTCCTCATGTATCTTGGATATGCCTTGGTTCTAATCTCCCCTACTCTAGATTGTATGGAAACCATATGGATAATGTACCTTTGCTTAAAAATAAGAGAAAAAGAGCTTCTTTTTTTCCTTTTAAAGCTAAGTTTACACTCTCCACCACTTTTAATGGAATATTTTAGAATAATAACATGCCATACATGCAAAAAATATAATATTTAAACCTTCTTCATGTTTTAAACTTGCAAAATGGCACATGTGGGGGGTTTTGGGGCCTTTTTGGCTTAGAAAACATATCAAATGACCTCTTTAAAGTTTGAAACTTTATAATTAAGCTATTTTCACATTTTTAATATGTTAAAATTCTTTTTTAATTTTTTAAATTCCTTTTTGAAATGATAATGACTCATTTTTAAACCAATTTTGATGTTTCTTGCTCAAAAAATATGTTTTAAGGCTACAATTGACCGGTTTGACCAGCTACAAAGGGCTCAAGACTAAATTTTTGAAAGTTTTAAATGATAAGGATAGTAATTTGACATATATATTCCAAATTAATAAAAAATTTGGTAGATTTCAAGGTTTGATTAGTCTTTTGGTCAAAAGAACTAAGAAACTCTGGCAAGGATAAACCATGACAAACATTGAAACTAAAAAAGCTTAAATACTAAGACATAAAAGGAGAAATTGACACAAAAAAAATAAATAAGTGCATGTGTGCACTTATAGGAATGGAAAACAACAAATATAAATGGAAAGAAACTATTGAAAGCATGTGCAGAAAAGCACTTAGAAGAATGAAACTATGACTATGTAGAAAGGAGTGACTCTCCTAATAGTAGTATTTAATAAACATCCCATTCACAATAATGGGAATATATTCTCCACTAAATATATATATAATTATTCTTATTAAAATCAATGACAATGTAAGGTCTACTCCAAAGGCTATTAAAATTTGGATTGCTTACCTAGCTTTACACATTCTTAATCCCATTCAAGTATTATGTTTCATTGCTGAAATGTTTTTGATGAAACTCTTTTGTCAAATGTATTATTGAATTACTTCTAATTTGACCACATGGTGTGCATATAATCATCTCTTATCTCCTCCAATTATCTTAGTTAATTAATCCTAACCTCCATTGCATCACTTTCTAGAAGCTCTAATGAGATAGGCAGCCTTGCTTATCTTCCATAAACTAGGAGATAAGGTGAACTACTAATTTACTTCTTAGGGGTGATTATATAAAACCATAAAGTATTCTTCAAATTTATATGGCAAGATCTCTGATTATCTTCCATTGTTCTTTTGATGATCTGAATCAGGTTCTTGTTAGTGGACTTAGCTAGTTCATTCCCTTATAGATAGTAATTTGATGAAGATTTCAAATAAATACCATGTTCAACAGAAAATTCAAATACATTTTTACTACTGAATACCAAAGCATTATATTATATTATAGTAGAAGGTGCTCCAAAATGAGTGAGTAGACTCTCATACAATTCAGGCACAGAGTTCTCATTCGCCTCTTTCAAAGGCACTACTTCCACCCACCTAGTGAAATAATATTTAGATATCAAGACATAATTATGACTAGCACTAGATGGAGGATGAATAATTCCAATGAATTCTAAACCCCATTACATGAAAGGCTGCTCAACTTGAATTGGCTTTAGTGCATAACAACTAGTCTTTATTTACCTATTAATATTACACACTTTTTACATTTACCAACCCATGCATGTGCATCTATAAATAAATTTGGCCAAAAATAACTATACTTAATTATTTTTACATCTATTTTCTTGGCTACAAAATGACCTCCAGAAGGACTATCATGAAATTGCTCAAAAAGCTTGTCAAATTGACTAGTTTCAACACACCTTAAAAGCATACCTCCAATGTCTTTTTTGAAAATCACTCCATCAATTATAATGTATGGTACTAATTTTATATTAAAATTTATTCTTTGCGATTCATTAAAACCCTTTGGACACTCTCTAGTTTGAATAAATCTAGTAATGTTTTGTGTCCAACTTGTAGGAGGTGTATTTTTAGCTTTGTGTTGAGTGTCCTAAATTGTCAAAATTGTCTCTTTTTCCTCTTTTACATATTATACAAGATGTTCACATAATACTTCACCTTATATCATATTTATAAACTTGACCTCAATGTCATATTCCATGCACTTAGACCCACCTAGCTCTCTTTTCGCTCAATTCTCTATTGAGAATGAAATCATTCGCACTTGGATGAACTATCATTAGTATAATCTTATTATTGTAAACCAATTGTATGAATTTTTTAGACCTATTATAATATAAATAATTTTTTTTAATACAAAATAATACCTCTTTTCATAACCCTCTAAATCTTGACTAGAGAAATCAATGGGCTATTCCAAACCTTCATCATTTTGTTGCATGAATATGGTTAAAAGAGTACTAGATGTAGAAAAAACATACAAGAAGAAATCCTTACTAAAATATAGATTGAGAAAAGTAGGATCTTGGCTGATTGTTTCTTTGATATCCTCCTAAATATTTTTACCTCCTTTACTCCAAGTGAAATCTTGGTGTTTCTTTAGCTTTTAAGTAAGTGGCTTTACTAGTTCTGCAAAACTAGGAATGAATCTTCTGATAAAGTTTATCTTACCCAAGAAGCTTCTATCCTCTCTATATCAATGGAAAGACCATATTTGGACACCACATGCCCAAGAAGTCTCCCCTCATGCACTAAAAAGATGCATTTATTTGGATTTAATTAAACTCCAAATTGCCTACATCTATCAAAGACAATTCTCAAGTGTGTTAGATGATCATTAGGATTCTTATAAAAAAATGTATTGTCATCAAGATCTACTAAAATTATTTCACTCAAAAGACCATGGAAAGTAACATCCATTTCCCTTTGGAAGGTAGATCCAACATTAGAGAGTCTAAAAGGCATTTTATTATAAGTAAAAGTACCCCATTTGGTGGTGAAATCTATTTTATACTGATCTTGCTCTTTCACCAATATTTGGTTGTATCCTAAATATTCATCCACTAAATAAAACCTCTATAAACCTAATAATATTTGCAAGATTTGATGCATAGAAGGAAGTGGATAGTGATCTTTTAGTGATACTCTATTTAAATCTCTAAAATCTACACATAACCTCATCTCTCCATTCTTTTTTCTTACTAGTATAGGAATTTCTACGCATGTTGAATGGTTTATAAGAAAAATAATAAGTAATTCAATCAAATTTATAAGCTCTTTCCTCATGAAAATATCAACCTTGGGATTGATAGGTCTTTGTTTTTATCTTATTAGTTTTGCATCTTGTTCAAGCTCAATAGTCTGATGTGCTAATCTAGGATCAAAACCTTTCAAATCATGGTTTTACAAAGTAAATACATCCATGAACTCCTTGAATAAATAAATTAAAGCTACTCTCTTTAAATCAATATTAACTTTACTCATCTTGAGTTCCTTACCTTTAGCTATACTAATTGGCTCATAATTCTCTTTCTTGGAAGAAATACTCACCTTGTCCTTCCTTATCTGATCATCTTCATTGAAAATGATTTATAAAGTCACAAAACCTTTTTTCATCTTGTTTGATTTCAATTTCATAATCTGATTTTCATATTGATCCTATAATTTATCATGATTTATTTGGCAAAACTCTGCCTCATTTTGTAAGAAATATGCTATCTGCTTATTAGAATCAAAAACTTGAAAACTTACATAATTATTTGGAATTGAAGGCCTACATACAACCCTTATTTGGGTCTGATTTTTATTTTCTTTAATTTGATCCAAAATATCATACTATGATCTTATGGCAGCAAGTCTATCAACATGTTGATTTATTCCTCTAAGAATGGAGCGAATGCCAAATGCAAGAAAATATTCCATGAGATCCAAAACTCTATTTTTTTAACCCTTCAAAAGAGGATTATTTTTTCCACTTAAACCTCTAAATTTTTGGACTACTAACTCACTATCACCTTTCACCTATAAGAGTTTAATATCCCTCTTTCTAGCCCACTGAATACCATAAATAAGAGCTTCATATTCTACAATATTGGAAGTACAACTAAAATAAAATATAATAAAAGAATAATACCTTTGATTTTTTTGTGAGACCAACATTACACCATCCCCACTTCCATTATTTATTTTGGATCCATCAAAGAATAGATTTCATACACCTTTTTGATCTTGCGTTGAGATAGTGAGTCTAGGCAATAAGTCACCCTCTTCACGCATACAATAGAATCCAAAACAAACATATTTAATAATTTTATAGGGGTCATTTCCATGATTTTCATCATCCCACTCATCTAGGATAATATTTAGTATACCTTCAAGAGGCTTAGAAGGCTCTTGCTTAATGATATTATCATCTTCTTTTGAAATACTGGAATTCACATTTTACATATTTGACATATATGGCTCAAGGTGAAATATTAAAATAGGCTTAGATCTTATGCTTAATTTAGTTCCATACCTATTTCTAAAAATTATGTATGACCAATCTGAGGAAAGGTAACCTCCTATTTTTGTAGTGAAATCTCTGGAGAGGCATAGTACAAAATATAGTGGTAGATCAACAACAACATCCTATAAAATGGTGAAATGTGGACAACAAACAAGTATTATTGTAAGATCTTTCAACACACCTACAATCTTGGTAGGATACCCATCTAATTTCAATAAACCTTTCTCATGGGGTTCATACTATAATCCTAACTTATCAACAATTGATTTGGGCATGATAGAAGTACTAGCCCCACTATCAATCATACATTTATGAATAAGACAATATCCAATGATAATATAAAGGTAAAATGTATGAGTTTTAGTCAAATTAAGAGGTTGAAACTCAATATCTAGATTAAAATTAGTTAGGATAGCACTTAATCTTTCCTTTTTAGATTGTCTATCAGGGATACTGATCTTTGAAATCTCCTCTTGTAAGTACTCCTTTTGTCTTGAGATTAGTAGTGTATCCCACATTAAAATTGATACTAAAGTCTTCTTCATATGATCCACAATAATAAGTGGATAAGTGGCTTTCCTTGACTGAAATTTAGGAGCATGAGGAGATCCTAAATTTTTTATGAATTGAGGAATGAAAGCCCCCTTCACATTTGTATCTTTTGGATCGTGAGCTTGATAGTTTGAACTTTTCTAAAGTAACTAATGTTAGTCATATTTTATTGTGGATAAGGAGTAAGGGATACCCTATTAGGACCTAAGCCTTCACCAATTTATATTTTCTCGGATCTGGTATGGGATGTAACTAAATTATCAGTATTAGGTAAATCTTGACTTTGATTTGCAACCAAGTGCTCAAAAGAATTCTCACCTTCCTGGAAGTTCAAAAATGTAATTTTAGTAGGTGCCTTACCACTACCTTCTCCTTATTTATTTGACACTTCTACTTTAGTGAAATAAGGAATGTCTCCATGAGAAAGAGAATATTCATTATTCTAAGAAGGTGGCTAGTTTTCAAATGAAGGGATAATTGAACTCTATTGCATAAAAGATTGATGAGATCTCTCACCAGTTGAATCCATTGCCACATTGTGTGATTAATCCCATTGATTTTTCCATTATACTTCTTGAACATATTTTATTTGATTTTCCACAATAGCTCTTGAATTTTTTGAAGCATTAGGATTATATTGTCTTAATTGAGAATTCCACCCTTGTCCTTATTGATTATATTTATAGGATGGTCTATTGGATTTATAGTTATGATTAGTATTTTGATATGGATTATATGGTGGAGCTTATTGTCTCTCCATTATAACCAACTTGTTATTCTAAGACTTAATAAGACTCTCTATCTTACCTAATTTGTTAGTTTGATCAACTTCTATTTGATGGAACTTTGATGGCTCTAGAATTGGAGCAATAGATGGAGCAAGAGGATGGATCTCTAGAAAAAGAGGCATTGGTGGCCTTGGGGATAACTTACCTACTTTTATAATGCAATTTTCATCCTTGATTAATACTTCAAAATATTTAGGTAGAGTGTTGGATTTAATCATGATAGTCACATCTAAATTGAGATCCTTTAGATAATATAGAAAAGCATAGTTGGGTGTAAGCTTGATTACTATAGGAATTATATCCAAGTCTTCTAGAATCTATAGTTGAAATACACCATGAATTCATTATTGAATCTCTTAATTGTTGTAAGATTATCTATAAGTGAAATATCTTCACTTTTGTCCTCAAAATACTTGCACATGACTTCTCCAAATTCATCCTAGTTATTGATTGATGCAAGAGCCAAACCTTTGTAACACTAAAGTGTCTTCCCTTTGAAATAAGTTGCCAAAAATATCATTTCTACATTTCCTATGTCACATTATGCACTAAACAAAGATTATAAATATCTAAAATATGTTTTATAAGATTTTTTGTATTTTATCCTCTAAAATAAGAAAGAGACTTTAGAGTAAAAACTAGAATATCATCCCATTAATTGAGATTTAGAGGACTACCACCATTAAATGCTACAAAATATTGTCTTTTAAGAGCAACCATCTAAGGTGTAGGATTTAAAACACTATTTATATGAAAAATATTAGCTCAAATAGGAGGATTCTGTGTAATAGTAGGGGTAACAGAAGGTGTACAATTTGGATTTGACTGAGAGGCTTTCTTCTTCTTTGTTGATTAGAAAGACAACTCAAAGAAATATATTTTTCCCCTTTTGTAGAGGATATTGTGACAAATCATGGTGCCATGAAAAGTATAAAAATCAAAAAATTAAAATATGAAAATGAATAATATACTTAGATACATAGATAATAATTCAAAAGTGTGAACAAGTAGTCCTATTGGGCGTGCTAAAAACTATTATCACTTTGGAGTGAAGCCTTCTTGAAGATGTAAAAAGAACATAATCACTCTAGATGATACAATTAGAACTTCTAAAAGTGTGGGTGAATCTATACTAAGAATAATCTCTAGAGGGGTGGTTCCCTTAATATTTATCTATTAAAATTGATCTACTTTGATTTTGGTATGAAAAGGAGAAGGGGAAACTGAAGGGAAAATATATCTAATGTGGTGATGCAATTGAATTGTTTATATCCTCTAGAATCTATTGAAACTAATGCATGCATACAAATCAATAAAAATTCCTAGATTTCCCCTAAGCATAAGTATTTTAGATGAAGTATTGAAAGAATTTTGGATTACAACATTCCTTTTTTACCTCTTCAAATGACCTATAGAAGGTGAGATAAAAAGCAATAGGTGAGGAAGGGACCTGCCAAAAGGAGATATAATCCCACTTATGTTCTGATACATAATAAATTACACTCTATTCTATGTCAAAAATCATATGTAAAATAAAAACAATCTCCTTTATTGATGTACGGTGCCAAAAAATATAGTCTCTTTTTAGCTCCAATAATAATGAAAAATGTCTTGAAAAAGCTAATATATATGTATAAATTATAACCTAAGCTAATGTGGCATTGAAAAGGGATAAGGATTATTCTTGGTTGACTAACTCAATACTATCTCCTTTTACAATATTGAATTAATTCTCAAAAAAAATCTTTGAACTCCATAAAGCATGCATGGAATTAAAATTTTGTCATAGAAGGGAGATGGTGGGCCCATATTTGACAATTAAATCATCATTAATGATGTTAAACCAATTATTATATGTCTTAAATAGATATTTAATTTATTTGGAAGTGATGAAATCTTTCAATTAACATGTGAATCAATGATAGTTGCATGACTTGTCAGTTGTTCAACTGAAGAGTAAGATGAGTCAACTCCAAGATAGCCTTCAATTGCATGAAAAGATATTTTTAAAAGACTAAAATTACATTATATCTCCATGGAATATCATATATGCAATTTATAAACTCATTTTTAACTCCTTGATATCCACTTCAATGCCAATCTCACACTTAACCATTTGATAAACTAGGTCTACTAAGCTAAATAGTCCTGTTATCCAACTTGTGCACTTGGAATCCATAAAACACGGAAAAAAAACACCATTAAACCTTTAAAAAAAGTAATTATACTTGTAACAAATTTATTCATCACCAAAAATATGATTTTGATGAGAAAACTTTCACCATTCAGTCAACAGGGGTGACTAGGCCTATTTTGCTCCATTTTCCTACAGAATGGCTATTTTGATTAAAATCATAGGGATAATTATAAGATGATTTATAATAAAAAAATTTATGATGAAAAATTCTTAGGTTTCCATCTACATTGATTATATTTCATTTAAATGCTTTGAATTTCATTTTACATGTTTTTCCATTATAAACATGATTTTTGCCCTCATTTATATAGGTCCATACATAAAATTGGCATGTATGGAATCCTATCTAAGTTAAATTGACATTTTAAAATGTTTAAATTTTATTAATGATTATTTTATGGTGTGAAAATCCACTTTTCTCAAAATTGGTTTTTTTAGGGGTTTAGGAGGGTTTTAAAGCCAAATCTTCAAAATGATGATTCATGAAGTAAAGACATCCAAATCCCAAATTGTTTCCATTTATGTGTATAAAATTTACACCTATAAAATTCATAAAAATATTAGTTCCCATGAAAAATATATGAACATTTACCATGTGAATGAAATTTACCTATGGGGTTTTGACTACATTCTAGGCTGCCTACACTCTTAGTGATTGTTCATAAATAAAAACCCCTAAATTGATCTCAAATATTTATTAATTTTAATTACATGTGTGTCAAAAAATAATAATAAGATCATTTAGACAAAATCCAGATGTGGTGAACAATAAGAGCATCTGAACAAGAGGTTTGAAAGGGTTTCTAGAACTGTAAAAAGTGAAAAACTTCACCAAGATGAAAATAAATCTTCCCATAATTCAGAATTCCTTAAGAAATCATCATATGACCTTAAAATTTATATTAAAACACTTTGAAATCACATTTTATTTCAAAAGTTACAAAACCCCTTTTTGGCCTATATGCCTATTTGCTTACATAAGCCTATATTAGCAGGGTTTGCATAAAATTTGTAGTTTTTATACTCGTAAAAGGTATTATTATGATGTGAAAACATCATAATTTTTTTATAAATATTTTACCTAGGCTTATAAACCTATGTGGCACTCCAACATGATGCCTACTTCAATGGTGATCTCAAATAGAGAGGCTAAGGTTTGAGACAAAATATAGAGTACCTCCACTAATATAATAACCATTAATTTTTTTTATAATGTTTTACATGTCTTTTTTACCCTCTGTATAGAATTTTTTGTCTTAATTCCACTTGTAGCTCCCATAATCTTCAATTTACCTTTAAAAATGACCCTTGTGCATGGATTATTTGCATGTTTCACTAAGTTTTGCATATTTTAAAGTGTTTTAATGGTATTTGGATGTTTTAAATGTTAAAAAATATCTCCATATTTCTCACTATTCCTTTCAAATTTTTGAAAATAACCTCTACCGCTGTTTCAAGCATATCAAAACCCTTCTACAAGGCATTTCTAGAATTAAATGACTATGTTTTGATTTCTTAGGTGATTGTTGATGTATTATGATAATATTTAGTGAATAATACATCTTATTAAATTAAATAAATAACATTTAAATCAATTTATGTCCCTCCACACATCTCCTTTATGGCAATTTGACTCAAAACCAAGCTTTATAGGCCTTCAACTAGGCACAGTCCATACATGTCTGATGCCCTGACTGTGTATGTGGTCCTTGGAATAATTTCACATAATTTATATGGTGTTTTTATATCCATTCATTTTCCTTGATGAAAATTTCCCCTTAATTTCATTATGGCATCTCCAAAGCATGAACCTCACTATAAGCCTTGGCTCATTAAGATTCATGGATTGACTATACCTTTGAGTGGTTGTGAGTGAGGATTTAATGGTTTATATGAATATATAATCATTTATGAATGTTATAATATAATTAATTGGCATAATGTATTCTACCCTTCTTGTTCATTCAAAACCCTCTACTAAGAGTTCAAAATAGTTGATGGATAGTTCAAAGTACTAATTCCTTCCTAGGCTATAGGTGATCATTGGGGTTTGAATGTAGGTTAAAATTGTCTTTCATTAGTGCTTATTTATAATCCACATTATTTATATTCTAATTATTTGAATTATAATATCACCTTTCAATCAAAGATCTTCTTGAAGCCTATATTATCAAACCCTATTGAAACACCAACTCTCCTTCATGACTGTGGCTTAATAACATGAGACTATTGCAAGTCTCAATCAATGTTTCTTGAGTTATTATATAATCCCATATGTGTCCTTAAAATATTAGTGTTTAATATCACTCACGTTCAAAAACCATGTATTTAATGCTCTTACTAACTTCTATGTGCTTTGAAATGGCTATTCACCTAGCAAATAAATCTACTTAGTTATAGGTCTCCTTATGAGAGCAGGTTGTAGGTTCATGTTTGCTTAGGTTTGATCTAGGTTAAAAATATAGATGTGCTTGATGTTTTAGGATTTCATCCTTTTTTTTTGGCTCATGATGACCTCAAACATATAACCATAATCTCTCTATCTTTCTTTATAATAGTCCTTGTGCCTATTAATCTATACTTGTTAAAGATTAGGTTATACAAGCTATGTCATAGGCCTGTAGAGTTTTAATTTGGCACTATAAGATGTATGTGGAAACTTTGAAACATTTGAATCACATAGGTTCCTTTATTGTGATCAAACTTGAGGTCTATGGCACTCATTTCTACCTATGACCATCAATTTGAAGCTTGAACTGACCTATTACAGCTAAGATCATGAGGCACTATAATTTTCCCTTAAGAGGCTTGTAGGGTGTCATCTGTAGCACTATGGGTGTTTGTAAACATGATATAATGAAGGAACCCTACTTATGAATTTATAATCACACTTTTCAAAATCACAATAAATTTTACAAAGTGAAATAAAACCTGTTAACACCCATCTCAAGCATGATAGCATTGAAGCTTCTCTTTAAGGTTGTAGGTGAGTTTTTGAGGTTGGCTATAGGCATCTACTCTTTTACTATAGGTATTTAAAACCTAGGTTTTAGATATGAAAATTATAAGGTTTTCCTTTCAATTTTACATTATTCCACCTTTTCAATATACCTACCTAGTAAACCATGCTCCACCTAAACCATACCCCTCCTTTGATCATAGACCTTGAAAAAGGCTTGACTATGCTTTTACTTTCTTATTACCCTTTGTATGGATTGTAACTTGCATGAATTCAAAAGATTTTGAACCAAAGATGAAATAAGGTAGTATGATGTTCATGAAACTCACTTGTTATAACAAACCATTTCACATAGTCATAACCTCACTAAAGTAGACAACTCTTTGATGTACATTCCAACCATTAATTTTCCCGTTTATGTTTGCAGTTGTAGCTGAATGTAAAGGCATATAAGTCACTTTTTACTACCTATAGGGTATTCATTTCCTTTTCAATGTATAATCTTTCTTAATTTAAGTCTTGACTATAAACATAAAGGTATTTATGAACCTTAACATTGGATCCTTAATTTGAAATAATATTAGCGGCATATCAACCTCATAAGGACTTGGCCTACATCATGAAGATGACTGTAGTATACCATTTATATGGATTAAGCATGTATATGACCTTAATCATGGTCTTACACTTGATTTGATCCTGACCTTCTTCTTAATTATGCATAAATAAGGTCATTGCATTGAATAGAGGAACCCACTGTCACTTTAGATAGATGCAATTCATGAGATCATTGTATGAACTATCAGCTATAAGATGCTTGGAGAGCATATTATGTATGCATATGACCCCTATTTTAGCTTCTCATATGTTTAGTGAGACTAATCTTATGCATCAATACAATGATGCAATCTCTTCAAGATTGATACCCTTGAAACTCAAAAGACTTCCTTTGACTTTCTTAACTGTATGTACTTGCTAGTAGTGCTCCTTTTGACTATTTTTGGTGTTTGAGAAAGAATGTCCAATTTGTCATTACTAGCTATTTGGTGACTTTCACCTCACACCATGAATTGTTTTCTTTTATTAACCTTTGATAAAGGTCATTCTCTCTTTAAATTAGATCTTGAATGTTCATGAACATACTGACTGAGTTATTTCTTATTTTAGGTCATCATTTTACTATGCTTTAATGCTTTGATTACCTAAAAACTACCCATGACCGTGATTGATGATGTTTTCCTCTATTTAACCATGGTCTTAGTGATGGAATAGGTGATGGAGATGGAAAAAAGAGTGGTATGACAAAGGATGGTAGAAATATGAGGATAAATAATGAAAAAAGGGTGAAAATGGAATGAGGACATAGTGGTAAAGCAATGTGTGATAGTGAGATGGGGTGGGTGAGATGGAAGTGGGAAAGGAGGATGAAGGAACATGACAAGACCAAAAGAAGGAATGTATGAAAACATGAGAATTAATAAATCACACCTCATGAATTTTTAGGCCATTATAGGAGTACAAGAAGATTATTTTGAAACATGTTTTTTCTAAAAAAACCTTAAATTTAGCAAAGAAACATTAATTTATGCTAAATTAGCCTCTTGAGACACTTTTTAAAAATGGATATGGGATTTATTAGCCATGAAATTTGAATAATATCTAATATTTATACATTTAAACCATGAAAACATGATGAAAACCCTAAAAATCATAAAATAATGAAAATTTGAGGTTGTCTTCTTCTTCAAGAACCGTAAAATTCACCCTAAGAGCTCAAAACACTAAATATTTAGACTGGCTAACTTTGTGATGATTCATTAACCTTGAATCAGATGAATAAAATCTAAATGAGGCCATGGAAAGGTAGAAAATGTCCTCAATATCTTGGAATAAGTTTATTTTCCTTGAAGCTCAGCCCAAGTGAGGAGAAAATGAAGAAAACTAGTTGCCTTCCTACTTGTAAGCTAGCAAAATTTAACCTAACTTCAAATGAATGGTTCATGAGAATAGAGAATCCAATTGAGAAACCAATTATACCATAAAGTATCCCTATGAGTCCACTTTCTTCACCCCAAATTTGAGAGATGTAACTCTCTTTAATAGAATGTACCATAAAAAACCTACAAGTAGGTCCCTCTATGCCAATAAGACAAAAACAAAAGAAGACTGGTTTTACACCTATATGGCCATGAATTTCTATGGAACTCCTCATGAATCCTCTATATCCCTGATCTTGATCTGCCATATTTTTTAGTATATAGAAACGATATAAATTATGTACCTTTGCTTGCAAATAAGAGAAAAAGAGCTTCTTTTTGCCTTTTAAAGCCAAATTTAAACTCTTCACTACTTGGAATGGAATATTTTATAATAATAATGTGCCATACATGCAAAAAATATAATTTTTTAACCTTATTCATGTAATAAACTTACAAAATGGCATGTGTGTGGAATTTTTAGGGTCTTTTGGCTTAGAAAACATATCAAATGACCTCTTTAAAGTTTGAAACTTTATAATTAAGCTATTTTAACCTTTTTTGAATATGTTAAAATCATTTTTTAAATGAAAATGATTAATTTTAAACCATTTTTGATGTTTTTTACTTACTAATTATGTTTTTAGGCTACAATTGATCGGTTTGACCAACTACAAAGTGTTAAGGACTAAATTTTTGAAAGTTTCAAATGATAGGGGTAGTAATTAGACCTCGAAAGGAGAAATTACTAATAGTTTATATAATATGCTGTTATTTTTTATTGTTTAGGGCACAAATACTATTTTTAACAAACCCAAAAATATAAAACTAAAGAGCAAAAACAAACAAACAGAAGAAAACAGAACATAGTTGGTTCTATGAGAATGAACTGTACTTAGGAGATTTGGAAAGCTTGGGTGATATGTGCTATGTTATAAAAAAATTACAAGTCAAAAATAAGAGTAAATCAGGTAACTAAAAATCCAATGCTAATAAAGACTAAAAAACTCAAACAAGTTATCCTTAAGTAAGAAAGGCAAACTCACCAAGTCAAACCAAGGACACATGTCAAATAGGTTGGTAAAACAAAACAAATTAATGGTAAAAAGACTAAACAATATGGTAAAACAAAATTGATGAGTGAGCAGTAATAATCCACATATCACTCAATAATGGAAAAAGTATGCATAAAAATGGAAAACAACATTGATGAGTGAGAAGTAACAAGCCAACCACACTCAATAATGGAAAAATGGTATGAACTTAGGTGTCAATAACAATATGACATAAAAATCATTATAAATCATAAAAGGAGAGTAAATTAAGTCTATAAAATTTAAATCATGGTGTATAAAAAGTAATCCATAGTTTCTCAAACATGTTGTTGTGCTTTAAGGTTAGATAAAATTAAAACAAAGTAGTGCTAGCATGTTTTTAAGAGGTGAAGAAGAAGGAACTACTGAAGAAGGAAAAATAGAATTTGAATCACAATTTTTCTATCAAGGGGAAATGAAATGGGTGGAGGGGAAAATGAAGAAAAAATGAAGGTAGAGAAACTCTTTATCAAAGTCAAGACACTCAAATTAGGTTTGTCAAAATAAGAGGAATTTCAACCTTAAGGACTGTAAAGAACTTCTCTTATCCACACAAGTCTTGGGTCAACAAATGGAGTATATAAATCATCCAATGAAGGCTATATGCATGAAAAGTAAAATGGACCTACCTTCCCATAATGTATTCCCCATTCTTTAGGACACCTTATAGATCTGTTGATCTAATGTGAAGATTAGGTACTTGAAAATAAAGTAGGTAGTACCATAGAGTCTTTTGAAATCTCCTATTCTAATCTATTGGCCTATGACACTCCAAAAGACCTCAGCTCTATGTGAGGCTAATTGTGGAGTTTGAGATTTAATGAGAGATAGGAGATGTGCTTATAATCACATCTTTTGGTGTGATTTTGAATTTTGAGATTTTTATGTTGCATTTTAGATACCATTTCATTTTGTTTTCAAATGATTTGGATTTTAACTTTGATGATGGATTTTTCTATTCCTCCTCCATATAGGTTTAGAAAACCAAACATGGGTGTTAAATATGAATTTTATTTCAATACATGGGATAAGGTTGGTAAGAGAGAGAAACTTCTAAGATCATGGGGTTTAAGAGTCTCATAACTCTAGGTAAAATAAAAGTACTATCTTGACTTCATCCTTTTTTTATGTAGTGTGGAGATGAAAAGAAGGGGAAATCAAGAGGAATGACACATGGAACAATTGTCATTACTTCAAATTTTAAAAAATGTGACAAAGGGGAAAAAGGGATACAATGATAGTAAAGTGTTATTCCTTATCATAAGAATGAGGGAAATAGAGGAAAACATGTTAACATAGATTGGTGTGCAGATTTCATCTAGCAAAAGAAGCAAAAGGTAAAGTTGATAACAAGGATCAAGAATATGAACAAGGTGGTAATATTATGAGGAAGGTCAGGTCCTATCCATGGTCTTACAAAGTAGCTCATAAAAGAGAAACCCATGAGGGTGCCAACAAGCAAGATAAAATTAAAATGAGGTAAGCAAAGAAATGTTGGGTCATATCCATAGTCTTACAAAGCAACTCAGAAAATTAAAACCCAAAGGATGCCAAAACAACATTAGCAAGTAGAAGCAAGAGAGATAAATAGATAAATGGTGGTTCTGTGAGCAATGTTAGGTCCTATCTATGTTCTTACAAATAAAATAACAAAATAAAAATTGAAGGGGTGCTAAAAATAAGAGAAAATACAAGAATATAAAGAAGACTATGTTACATTAAGAAATGAAAAGACCAAAATGGAGGACTAAAGGTTTATGAAAGGAAGGAACTTGTTTTAGAGGGATAAACCCATGCTTAATTAACTTGAAAAACTATGTTAGATAGATATATATAGAAAACATGATAGGAAGTAAATTTTTTTAGGCAAAGTACTTTTTAAGGAATTGAGCATTGGTGGGCTCTTTGAAAACATGGCCTTCATTGATTTGAATATGGTAGGTGCTTGACCAAGAATGTCTTCAAATAAATATAAGACCCACCATTTTTGGGTGTATTTACCTTATTTATCATGGGTGTAGTCTAATTTAAGGACAATATCATCAACATTAAAAGTATAGAATTTAACACATTTATTATGTTGTCTAACGATATGAGCCTTGTATTAGAAATTATGTTTCAAGATAAAAAGATGACATTCATCAAGAAGATAACTTGGAAAGATTCATTTAATTATTCATCAAGAATAATTCCATGAAGAGATATATAAAGAGAGGGAAGCTCAAATTATAAATGAAGGACTGATTAAGAACAATAGACTAGATAAAATGGAGTTGCCCTAGTGGTAGTGCATATGTTAGTTTGATAGGCCCAAAGTGAAAGGTAAATATGAATATGTTGTGTGGGTTTCATGAATTATCTTTTGGAGAATTTTTTTGATAATTTTATTAGTGGCCTCAGCTTGACCATTGCATTATGGATGATAAGGCATGGAAAATTTGAGATTGATCTTGAATTTATTACAAATTTGTTTAACATGTTTATTTTTGAAGTTACCACCTTTATCTGAAATGATGGTATGGGGAATGCCAAAGTGGAAAATTATTTGGTTAAAGAATAAATTTGGAAATGGTAGGACTAGTGATGTTAACAATGGGCATAACTTTACCCACTTGGTAAAATATTCGGTAGCAGTGATGATAAAGACATGCCCATATTGGGAATGAGGAAGTTTACCAATGAGATCAAATCCCCACGTGAAAAATGGCCAAGGAGATTTAACAGTTTAAATTTTGAGATGAGGTGAATGGATAGAATCATTTTGAAGCTAATAAGGAAGATACTTTTTAGCATACTCAATTGCATACTTTTCAAGAGTAGGTCAAAAGTAATCCATACATAGGTATTACATGTTATATTGTGTCCATTATAGTGACCACCATAAATGATCCCATGTGCTTGTTCAAGAAGAGGAGGAACCTCATATTACATAACACAATGGATTAAGGTACCTTCAACATTTTAAAAGTAAAGGAGTTATGTCAAAATACATAATTGAAAGCTTGTTTACAAATGCATGTTTTTTCATGAGAGTCTAAATTAGGAGGATGTGTTTGGTGTTATATGAATTAAATGATGTCTTTATACCAAGGTCTTTGTCAAATGGTAACATCCTTAATATGATAGGTATTCAAATCTGGTGATTGAATTGAAGATGGATATTTAATTATTTGTATAAGAAGATTAGGATAAAAAATAACTTGATGTGGATGAAATAGAGAAGTTGAAGAGGAAAGAGAATCAACAATGGAATTTTGATCTCTAGGAATAGGCTCAATGGTGAAAGAGATAAAATACTGAGCAAGAGTGGTTATAATTTGATGATAAGTAATAATGTTCTCACTTTTAAATTTATAATCACCACCAACTTGATGAAAAATAAGATGAAAATCACCTAAATTATGAAGGTATTAAATGTGTAAATCATGATCAAATCTCATGCCTAAGATAAGAGCTTCATACTCAGACATATTTTTAGTGACATCAAAGGTGAAGAAAAAAGCTAATGGAATGATTTTACCAAGAGGAATTGTGACAATGCAACCTACCCCAACTCCTTAAAGGCATTTAGCATCATCAAAGTGAAGGGTCTGAGTATCCTCATGCAACTCAACATTAATTTTAGGAAGCTCCTCGATAACTAACTTTGGTTTAGTAATATCGAAGGGAGTGAAAGATTCATCAAGTTGATTGGCTTCAATATTAGTGGTAAAACTATGAAAATAGTCTTTAATAGAGATAGCTTGATTAATAACTTAAATGTAAAGTATATTCTCATCTAGAAGGTTATCTTGAAGGGAAGAAGTGGCTAGAATGGGAGCTGTAGGAAGTTGGTCAGCTATGACTTTTCCTTTAACAATTTTTTGAGTGACGATGTGGAGATCAAATTCCATAACGAGGACCACCCATTTTCCAATTCTATCTCTAAGAAGAAATAATTTGGATAATAAATGTTGAAGGGGGTAAAAATTAACAATGACATAAGTAGTTTGATAAAGCATGTAGTGATGAAGCTTTTCAGCTACAAAATAGATGGTAAGGCAATCATGCCCAATTTTGGTATAACATGTTTCATAGTCAATGAGGCCTCGACTAATATAGTAGATAGCATATTCTCTTCCCATATCATCTTGTTTGTAAAGCCTTGACCTGATTGAAATAGGTGTAGAAGAAGTATATAGAGTCAAAGGTTTATTTTAGGAATGAGGAAAAACTATAGGTGGATGAAGCAATTACTCTTTCATGTTATCAAAAGCTTTTTGACATGGATCCCTCCATTATAAAGCAATATTTTTCTTTAGAATGGAATTGATGGAGTGAGTTTGATATTCCATTTCAAGGATGAATCATTTAATTTCCCCAAGATTCCTTAAATAAGTAAAAATTTTAGGAATAGAACAAGAAATGAGCATGTGAACGATAACACTAATTTTTATAAGATAAATGTCAATGCTACAGAGAGAAAGACTAAGAATCCTAAAAATTTCCCAAATGTGACTCCAAATACACATTTTTAAGGATTAATTCTAACTTTATATTTAAGAATATAGTTAAAGATAATAACAAGATTGGAGAGATGAATCTTATGATGCTTTGATTAAGCAATGAGATAATCCACATAGGTTTCAACAATTTTGTGAATGAGATCATGAAATATGTGAGTCATTTCATGTTGGTAAGTGCTTCTATTATTTTTAAGGCTGAAGGGAATTCTGACATAGCAATAGGTACCCCATTCCATGGCGAAAGTAGTATTATGTTGGTCTTTGGAAGAGATATGAATCTGATTATATCTCGATAAACCATCCATAAGAGATAACATTTTATAACTAGCTATGGAATCAATGATGGAATCTATTAAATGTAAAGGGAAGTTGTCCTTAGGACAAGCAAGATTAAGGTTGTAAAAATCAATACAAATGTGAATAACCATAGTGACTTTCTTCTAAATGGGAACAATGTTGGAAACCCATTTAGAATAATCCACTGGTTTAATAAATTTAGCATTAAGTAATTTGATGATTGCCTTATGGCATAGAGTTGAAAATTTAGGTCAAAATTTTATTTTCTTTTGACGCACAAGTTTGGCATCAGGATAAGTAATGATGTTATGGACCACAATGGTAGGGTAAATGTCAGGCATGTCCTCATAAGACCAAGAGAAAGCTTCATGATATTTTTCAAATAATAAGCAAAAGTTGTCATGTTTAGTAGGTGAAATCTCTCAAGAAACTATAATTTATTGAGGAAAAGATGGGGTACCATATTATATGCTAGTGGTTTCTTTGATAAGCATGGCATTACCATCTTGAAAGCAGTATGGTACATTAGGTAAAGTTTAGTTTGGATTGGTTTTAGGATCAATACTAGTGATGACATTTTTGAAGTAAGGATTTTTAGTTTTAAAGTTTCCAAGATTATGATGATGTTAAGGAATTTGTGGTTATCAAGCATGAAGTAACTCAAGAATAGCATTGTTGTGAGGTAAGGTAAGAAGAGGAACATAATATTCAATATCTACTTCAAGATCAATAATTTAATTTCCATGGATATCATATTTATAATGAATCTAATAGATATCAATTGCCTTAGCATAAAGTGTAATTTTGGGAGTAGAAGTAGATGGAATAAAAACGTTTGAAATATTGGTGGATTCAAGGATGGGAGAAGGATTTGATGAAATGATTAGATCCAAAGGTGTAGGAACATCCAAATATTTGTAAGGTAATTTATTCTACCACCCAAAGAGTATCAATAAGAGGAGGATTGATTGGAAGCACATGACCCTCAAGATCTAAGGTATGATCCATAAAAATTCTATGCACATCCTGATTAAAAACATGGATTTGGGCTAACGTTTTTTGGTATTGATGGACATCCAAGTCTCTAAATTGATCTTGGGACATGATATAATTATCATCATATATTGGAGAAATCCTACCATATTGAGAATCAAGGGGAATTTTAGAAGGTGAAATCCTAATATTGATGAATGTATGAGGATACATGATGAGAGGATCTTGAAATAATCTAGCCACTCCAAAATCATTTTAATTGAAGGCATATTACAGTAAAAAAGGCTCCTAGGCATTTCATGGAGGGGGAAAGTTTTTAATCTCATAAATAAGAGGAATGGTATGATATCTTGGTAATAGAGAAGGAAGAATCCATTGTGTAATATATAGAGGTAATTTAGTAGTATACAAGTGTATTTGAATTTAGTGGGGTCATCATCATCAAAATATGCAAGAGTAACTTGTAAATCAAGACTCATGTTGATGAACTCAAGTAAAGGAACACTATTAATCTTAGGATTGTAAATAGATGCTATTAAGGTTTAAGATTATGAAGCTTGATACTCCATGTATTGGTATCGGCTACATGCTTGTATAATTTCCCATTATGTAATAATTTAACACATCGTCTATTAGAAGAAGAAATGGCCCTCATTTGATGGGTCCATGGGTGACCAATAAGGATATTATAATATAAAAGGAGATCAAGGACAATAAGATTGGTAAAAATGGTCTTAGGTCCTATGGTTAATGGAAGCTAAACACAACCAAGTGGATTTTGGTTAGTCTTATCAAAACCACCACAACTAAGATGAGTTTATTAAAGATGATCTTTGCTATAACTAAGTTGTTGTATAAGCCACAAGGATGTCACACTAATACCAAAGTCTTCATCAACTAAGAATTTTTAGATAAGAGTGGTATTAATGGCTATTTTAATAAAAAGTGGTGGATCATTGGCATGAAAACCAATTTCATCATTAATGATGTCCTCTTCAAAAAATTTAATAGAAGGCATGGAAGGACACAAGGTTTCAATGGTGTTGACATTAGTAGGTTGAGAATCAATATAAGGTGGTTATTTATCAATGGAGGATGGATCCTCAATTTATTAATTTTTTTTCATAAGGAATTTACAATTATAGGATGAAGTGAGAACCAATTCCATAAGAGGAATCTTACAAGGAATAGAGTTGAGTTCTTCAAGAAAATACCAATGAGATTTAGAAGAACCGGCACAAGCTTTAGAATGTAAATTAGTTTTAGAAGGTATAGATGTGGTTGGAGGATCAAAAGGAGGAATTTATTCCTGAGGTTATTTTGAATCAACATTAGATGTGATAGTATCTTTAACAAGTTGTTCCTCTAAACATGGCTTTTTATGCTTGATAACAGGGTCTTTATGAGCCAGTTTATGATGATAATTGACCTTGCTAGTGTTGAAATATTAAGAGTTTTTATAATAATGGTCATAATAAATGTCAATAACATAAAAATCTTTGACATTTTCTTGATTATTAGAAGAATATTTTTGGTTATTAGAGGTAGAATCTTTGAAAGTTTACCATTTTTGGGAAGAAGTAGTGTATTCTTGATGATGAAGATTGATCATAGCTTCATGATTGAATGAATCACAAAGAATATAGGAGACAAGAAATTTATTGACCCCTCTAAAATATTTTTGATAATTCCCAATGTCAGCATGGAACCAATAAAAGAGATTGGGGTCATACCACTTAGGAGAAACATTTGGATAAATGAAGGGTTTTGAGGGTGGTAAAAATTGTTTCATTTGCTAAACTAAAAGAGTTTTATGAGAAGGTGAAGGAATATCAATTTTTGTAAATCCTTATTTGGTTTGTAGAGTGTTACTAGTGACATAATTAAATGTTTGGAAATATACTTTAAGTATTGTATGATTAGGTTCAAATTACTTCATGAGAAAGTCTTGATGATTAGCTTGATCAAGAGCTTAATTAAGAATTTGAGGAGCAAAGGTTAAAATTTTATATTATAGAGTAAGAATTAAGGATGATAAATATTTTGAATAGATTATCATCATTCATATTATGCTCATCTTTATGAGCTAAATATTTCCATCTTTTGATAAAATCATGAGCTGATTCCATGGGAGATTACTTACCATTGATGAAGTGCCTAAGAAAATTTTTAGGAAGATCATTGTGTTGAAACTCTTTAAATAAAAGATTAACTAAATATTCAAGTTCCCAAAGAGATATTTGGGGTAATTTAGTATACCATTCTAATACATCACCGGTAAATTATTTTACTAAGAGTTTAGTAGTGGCAAATGTATTAGTTTGGAAATACTCTTTATAAAGGTTGCCAAAGGATTTAGGGAATGAACTAGGGTCCTTATTCCCATCATATTTGATATTTTGAGATATATTACCAATATCAATGGAAATAATGAAGGGAGATAAGGGCTTATTTTGAATGGTTTGAAGCATCTTGTTATTCATTATAGGTGGAGAAATAACATTACCTGAGGCATCCTTAAGAGGTGGAGAATATAATTAGGATTAGATTGAGGATGAATAGTTAGAGGTTCATTATCCACATTTATTAGATTTTGTTGAAGTTACATCATTTGTTTGGTAATAGAATTTTTCATAATGTTCATTTGTTGAATACCTTGGGTTAACAGTTGGGTTGTATCAAGTGGTGGGTTAGTGTTTTTAGGATAACTTCATAAATTGGTATTAGGGAGAGGATTAAAAGAAGATGAATTGATATTGGGATTGTTAAGAAAACTTTTATTAATTAATCCAACATTAGTTTTAATATTTTGATAAGTTTCTTGGTAAGTATAGAAAGGATTAGATCCATCAACTTCATCTTGAGGTGTTATTGCACCATATTATATTTCATAGATGAAGGAAGAGAAGAGGTGTCCAAGAGTGATGGTATCATTGGGAGGAAAAGAAAGGAAGAAATGAACATCCCATATAGTATCTAAATTGATTCAAGCTATCTAAGAAGATTTTTATATGAGATTTCATTTTGAATAAAGAGAGATGAACATAATGTAGAATTAGAAAGATAAAGAACTAGATTGATGAAAAGGGAAAGTAGAAGATAGTATAGGGTTAACTGAGTTGACCAAGCATAGAAAATATGACCTAAAAACTATACAAGGTCAATTCAGTTGATCTAATATAGTAAATAGATATAGGAAAAAGAGGAAAAGGGATCTAAAAACTATACAGGGTTGACTGGATCAATCCAATATAGTGAATAAGGGTAAAAAAAGGTATAGGTTTGACTGGGTCAACCCCGTACAATAGACAAGGAGAAAGAGAAAGATGATAAAAAGTTATGAGCTAAAATAAGACAATTTTTGTAGCTAAGCTAAGAAATAAAGAGCTAAAGTGAAATAAATAGTCAATTATAACAACATTGGCCAATCCAATTAAGGAACATAAAACAAAACCTTGCATTAATGTTGGCTAATGCAAAATTTTGTACACACAATTGAGCAAAGAGAAAGAAATAAACTTGAAAAGTAAAGATATAACTAATTATTTAACCTAAGATGTTTATTAATAGTATTAAGAAATGAATTTAATGTGATTGGAAGATGGATATAAAACAAGGTGCTAGATAACAATCTAAAGATGGTTTTAGGTAGTTTGGGCTAAAAGGGACTGTAGTGATAATGATACAATCTTGGTGTTCAGGCTTACCCCTTCACTTCACACACTAAAATGATAAGGTTTTTGGTTGCTTATCTATAATATACCATTAACCATGCTTTACACTTAATTAAATCATCAAGTTAGCTTCCCCATTGGTGATTAAATCCAAGTAGGTTAGCCTAGGGTAGTCAAAATGTTAAAGTTCTTGTTTATTTTTTTATGATTTGGTTTTTTGTGCATAAAATAGAAATATTGAAACTAAGAAATTAATTAAAACCCCCTAATTAGACTATGTGAACTATTATAAGCATGTACGCAATATGAAAAGAAATGTGAACTAATTATTAGTAGATATGAGGTTTATTCCAACTTGAAACAAGGTATAGTTTTGATGTTTTATACATAAGATATATAATAGGGTCGATAGGGTTGAAATTGTAATATAGAATCAAGGTTTGAAAATTAACTAGGTCGGTAGTGTCGATCTAGTTATTTCAAATAACACGTCGAACACAAAACTGGGTTGGTGGTGTCGATTCAGTTAACTATGAAAGGGTAGATTTGAAGACTATAAACTATGAAAATAAAGATATAAAATAAACAAATACAAAGGTAGAAAGGATCCTTGGTGGATTAAATATGAAATGAAGGAAGATTGATAATGAATAACCTTGAAGTATGCTTGAGAAAGCTACAAACTAGGTTGATAAAATTTATCAAGCTATACAACAACCTACTAAAAAGTGTTAAAACTATAAGGGCTCAATTAGGTCAAGATAGTAGGTTGAAATGGGTATTTGAAAGGTTTGAAACATATATGAGGCTGATTGGGTTGATCTAATTTCCTGCTCTTAAAAACTTGTGCATAGAGAAAAATAGTTGGGTCAATAGAATCGATCTAATATATCAAAATTTATGATCAAAATCATGATCAAAAGAATAAAATAAGTGAAAGAAATACTATAAGGGTTAGTTTCATGTCAGGTTCATCATAATGTATTCAATTGAAAATGCATCATGTCTATAATTCAATCCTAGTTTAGAGAAGATAGAGCATACCTACACTTTTGATTGGGGATATACTTGTTAAGTGGGAGCATGACCAATATGGGGATCCACTAGACCTGATTAGGGGATCACTTGTCACAACATATCATGATAAGGAGGGTTCCAAATCTTATAATCTAAAATAATCACACAACAACCCTAATAGAGTCCTAAGGTTTAAAACATTCACTCTATTCTAATAACAAAAAAGTAAATCTAATCTAGTGCACACCAAAGCTTGTGGCACAAACTGGGGGTTAGAAACAATTAAAAAAACATGTATAGAGAAATTCAAGTAAATTAAGTATAACTAACACCCTATTAAATGAAATATGAAAGATAATATTATTTGAGGCAACATTTATGTTACTTCTATGTACTAAAATATAGGAGAATAAAGTTATAATACACATACCTTAATGTGAACCCATAAAAACTCAATCTCTCTTTTGGAAAAAGGGGATTTGAAGGAGGTTTTTGTAGTTTGTAAGGATCACTAAGAAAGGATAAATCATCTAGGACTTATCCACAATACTAAATTCTTTAAACAATAAACCTAAGCTAATTCTCCACAACTAGAATGGTGGAAGAACTGATTGTGAAGAATCACAAGTGAATAATAACTCTTGATTGCACATATGAATAATGACCAAAATGAGCTTATATATATAGACATATCTTTCCTTAAATCCTTATAGGAATGTCAATTGTACAGGGTCAACCCTTTTGACTTAGTGTGTTTTTATGGAAAAATCACTAGGTTTGAGCTGGGTTGGCCAAAAGGCTAATAAGCTAAGAAAGTGAGAAATACCCCTAAACTTTACGGGGTCAACCCAGTTGACCTAGTATAGCCGACTATCCAAAATGGGTTTAAGACAAGAAAAGGAGGAATGGAAAGAGAAAAATATTGGAGGAATACTCAAGGGAGGAGAAATAGCGCAGGGAATGATTTTGGGACCTAGTTGGATTGGTAATAATGTGGAAAAAAGGAACAACAATCTTGTGAAGCACCAAATGTCTATCCACCCATTTCTTGATGCACCCCTTATGGTGTTCACTCAAAGAGATTGAGTCTTGATGGGTTTTTTCAAGATGTAAATCATTAGTATTTAAGAAATTTTGAAAATAAATTGTGTATACACAAATAATCTATGCATGAAAGTCATAATGAAGTGATATACTTAGCTAGTTTTAATGATAACATAGTGTTGGACCTAAAATAAGTAGAAAGAATTTTGGAAGGAGATTTTGGAATAGTCATCAAATTCTAGAATAGCGATCAGATTCTAGATTTGATGATCCTATAACTCTAGAAACTAATGTTAGCCTAGGATGGTTGTGTCGATGGTAATATCCAGGTTTAACACAAGTGTCCTATATGGAATACCTACTTAAAAAGGATGAGACCACTTGGATGATTCTAATCTTGTATTCACCTTCACTCTTTTGTATTCAAATTTAGGTCATAGACTTTCACTCCTCATGAATTTGTAAAACCCTAGTTATTTATCTTTATTATGACCTTGGGGGAAAATGGTTTAGTGTGCACATGGTGTTGAGTCAACCCCAAATTCTCCATTTTCAATGTGAACTACCTACATATACAATACTATAGAAATGGGCCTCATATTCATGTATTTTCCCTTACATGTTGTCTTGTGTGTCAATCATACAATATGTGGAAACCAAGTACAATAGTGACCTAGCTTGTAACATGGAAAACAAGGATACTATATTTCTCCTTTAGTACTTCAGACCTATATATGTGATGCACTTATGACTAGTGTATAAATAGGGAAACATTATTCAATTGAATGCTCTTTGGTAAGAATACTTGGTATTATTCCCACATTGCTAGATTTTCCCAGGTGATAACTGAATGAGGGTTTATCTATATTTAGATCAATCCCTTTGGATAATTAAATCACATTAAATAACTTAGGACAACCATTAATATATGTTTCATTTTCAAAATAGATGAATTTAGGGCATTTGACACTTGTGTTAGGTCAGGGCATTAACATCAATGCTAACGTCTATCCCAGATGTTAGTATCAAGGGAATAAAAAATTAGGTACATGTTTAAAACTCATATAGATGGAAGATAAGTACATTTTAATCATTATATGAATAGATATAAGTATTGGGTCATCAACATAAGACTTGTTATACTAAGAGATATAGACTAAGGGGCATAAGATCGAGTAGATACAAGACTTCAAAAAGTGGGAGAGGTCCCTAATTGAGAGGATCAACCAATTTCTTAGTTTTCCAAGTATACAATATTTAACTGATATATAATCTATAAATATCACCTAAAAAACATACTCAAATAAAAGGAAGTAGGGAAGTTACATTAAATAAGCATAACACCAAGTGAGATGAAGAATATATTCCTTCCTATCAATATTATTTATGTAATAAAATTAAAATTGCTTATGTTACTTTAGGTTCCCATTCTCACTTTGGAATTTCTAATGCAATAAAATAACATACATCATAAGACAGGATTATTGATTTAGGATTTACACATCATATATTTTAATTAAACATCCTTATTTTATATTCCTAATAATTTTAGCACATACCAAATATCTATTGGTAATAATAATTACTTAGATGTTTTATGAATTATAAATGTTGAGATAGATAAAGGACAATTTCAAAAGGTATTATGTTTTCTAAAAATATGGAAAAACCTTTTTCCATATATTAGATTACACACATTAAATGGGAAAACTATTGACTTTTCACCACATGGTTTACTCATTAAATATTTGAAACATTGTTTAGTTATATAAACTATAAATTTTGTGTGATTTATGTTGACTATACATTTTTTATATCTTTTGTATTTTTCCATATTATTTGGTCAAGAATGATAAGGCTTTCATGCCCACTTATTTTACCTTATTAATTGAACTTCATACAAACACACTAGATGCTTAGTTTAAGGAGGGATATCTTTATTCTACTCCACCAATTGATCCACCCATTTAAGTACCTCTAATTAATAGAAATAAATGGATTAATTTGGCTATTATTTATTACATTTTTCATGTTGCTTAGCATCCACAATACCAATAGTTAGTGATACATCACTTAAGATCACAAAGTACATGCCTCAAGTGCACATGATTAAGATTCGTTGATCCATAACTAGGAAAATTTGATAGAAAAATGGGATCACACACCTACTTAACTTGAAACATGACTTTTTTACAACCATTCACCATGACATATTGTCAGGTTTTCTCTTTGTACCTCATTTAAGCTGGGTTTATGAATTATATATATTTTCTTATGTTCAAGAAAACAAATCTCAAGGGGTTTTTTAAAGTGATTTCTCCTTCCTTCCCATCCCCAAGTTAATCTGGGGGTGTTGAGGGGGTGGGGGGTGGGAAGCTTTGTGGGGGTGGGGGTATGCTTTTGATTCTTCCATCTTTCTCTTTATTGAGTATATATTAATGCACGTGATTGTTTATTTAATAAATCATACATTTTTAATGGTTTAGTATGAAATCATATTATTTAATTATAAACAAAGATATACACTGATTTTGTTCACACTTATCCATATATTATTATTATATAATATTATAAATTTAGTAATTAATTTTTTTATTTTATATTAATAATAAGAAATAATTTTTCCACCTGTTAATGGGTCAGTAATAAGTTCAGGTAAAAAAGTGAGAAAGGATAAGAGTTCAAGGATTCCCCCACCACTAATGTGGTTCAAATTGAATTTTTTTGGTGCTTCTAGGGGAAATATAGGTGATTTTGTGGTTGGTTTTATTCTCCAAGTTTTTTGTGTATCCTTGATTAGGTAAATTTCCAAAAAACTTGTAGATGGGACAAATGATGAGCCTGAATCCCAAACATTGTCCACTGGGATTGACCTTGCTATTAACTAAAATATTAATAATTTCATTATTGAAGGTGATTTCCATATTATAATTTTTGACATAAAGAAAACTAATCCACCTATTGGAAACTAGAAAACATTATGTTCAATGTTTTGGATAAATTGAACATTTTTTTTATTTTTAGAGTGCAAGCGTTATTTTTGAGAGGCTAGTTATGACGCCAATTTCCTTACTAATTATGGAATTAATAAATTTTAAGAATTAAAAATGGAAAAAATTTGATATACTTGGGGATATTTTCCAAATTTAACTTCCATTAATATGGGTTTTTAATTATTTTCTTCTTTTTAAAAAAGGGGGAGGAGAAGAAAAATGAACTAAAAAATGGAAATTAAAATTGAATTTAGTCGAATTGAAAAATCCATTTAAAAATCTTACATAATAAAAATAATAATTGATTATTATTTATGGAGTGGTTTTTTCATCATGACAACTTGTGCAAACTCATTAGGCATTTCGACAGTGTTTGTTTGGCATACATGTTTCCTATGTGATCATGGGTGGCATTTAATTACATTAATGGAAAGGATTTTGAATGATTTATTTCTATTAGGTGATGGATACACATTATTTTCTCTCTCACTTTGGATATGGTTGGATATTCATGGATAGATAACACTTATCATGGAATGAGGGGTCGAATTGGCACTAACAACTCTAATGGTGTATGGTAGTAGTTCAGTCTGGTAAATGGCATTTGAAAGGGGAATTTCATGGGCAAGGATTCAGAACATTTTCTAGGTTCCATCTGAAGACATATTTTAGTCAATTTATTCTATCTTTAGTGTGGATTACTTGGATCATGGCATGCATACAAGGTCAATTATGTAATTATGGTAACATTTGCCACAAATATCATGGCTCTTTTAGTAGATGGAGAGGTGGTCTCTAATGTAGTTATATTTTTTGATAAACTAGAGTAATACCTTGGTCTTATCAAGGTGAATGGAAATTTTGAGTTCGGTCCTCTACTTAAACTCCCCTTCTCTATCACTAATGGGGTTGGGATGATTGCTATTTCTTCTTTCAGGGCACTAGAGATGAAATTAATGGTCTTGGTGGAATTTATGGAGGAGATTCAACAAAAAGTCTATGAGAATGATTTAGTTGAAGGTCAATTTATGACTATGACTCCTTGGGAATAGATTAAAATACTAACTTTGGAAATCACCCATTGGAAAGAGGCTCGATACAATAAGGACTGGGTCAATGCAATAAATTTTTTAGCTACATTGGCAGTTTGAGGACGGTGCATCTACCTCGTAGTTGACAAAGTCACCCCATTGGGTTGACTCTATAGCTATGTAGGGTTTTTTATTTATAAATAGATTGAATTCATCACTAAGAAGCATCAAAGTGATGTACAGGGGTTCCAAGCTAAAATTGGTAGGTGATTCTTCTTTTGTGTCTATTTGTAATAAGGAAATCATCATTATAGATGATTTTGAGGAGAAGGATGTTTCTAATCAAACATGATAAAACTATAATTTTTGGGTAGCCATTATTTACTTTATTTTTTGTGTCATATTGGGTGGTCTTATGTCCCTTCTTAGGTTATCCATTTCTGGTCATTGGCTATATGTTTTTTGTTAATTTTTGACATGGCATTCTATTTGGCATTACCCTAGTAACTTTTATACATTTAAGGTTTTTCATACTTCAATGGTTTTGTAACACTTTTTTAAAGGTAGTGGACTTTTATTAACACTCATAACAATCCAAAAAAATAAGAAATGTTTTTTTTTTAAAAAGTAAGATAACCTTATTTTAAGAAGACTTTTATGGAAGTATAATACTCTCCGAGACCCTAACCTTAACCTTTTTTTCTATATAAGAATATAGATGTCTAATGGAAAAAGTTGATCAATGGATAAGAGAGTTATTTTTTTAAGATTATAATTTATGTCAGATGTAATAATCAAAAGGGGTAGACCATTTTACCTAGATAAATCTAGGTCTCTTACTTTTATTTGATTTCAGTGATTAAATATATACTCAAATGTGATTGAATGTCTTAATGAATATTCAAATATCTTATAACCCTTACAAAATTATACATTCTCCATCAATTTTTATTTCAACTTTATCCCAACCAATTTTGGGGTTGATTATTGTGAAAATAATACATGTAAAATTTATTCATATTTGTGTGGGGTTCAAAGGCTTGTAATAAATTTAAGGTATATAAAAAATTAATTTGGTTGATAAAAATTAAGGGCATGAGGTAAAAGGTTTTGGAGGTGAAGTTGTAAACTGAAAATACATCCTACTTGAATAGGATAATTTAAATAAATTACCTACATATTAAAACTCAAATGATTCTTCCTTTTCTATCCCAAATCCATTCCTTCAATTTTTTTCTCATCCTAAATGCTTGGTAGTGTGGATGTGTTTGGGATCCATAGGATTTATTTTT
Source organism: Torreya grandis (assembly GCA_037957365.1). Lineage (NCBI taxonomy): Eukaryota > Viridiplantae > Streptophyta > Pinopsida > Cupressales > Taxaceae > Torreya > Torreya grandis. Next base: position 1,067,015 of record JARHVA010005181.1, on the reverse strand, counting down.
GTAGTCACATTAATAGGAGATACACTCACTTATTTTTTTAGTTACCTTACTTCTTTCCTTTTCCTCCACATTGTTAGGGTGTGGAGCTAAAAACTTCACCAAGGAGCATTCATTATCAGGTTCAGGTCTACACAGACACTGATGTCAGTCAGGAGTGACCGACATTGGTCACAGGCAGTTGTAGAGACATCGACGTTGGCAGAGTGTCGGCTGACAGCGGTCACAGACAAGCAGCAGGAACCGACGTCGGTTACCTGCGTGTTCAAAAAGCTATTTCCATGGACAGAAGCGAGTGTTTGCATGATAAGTTTGAGTTGTAGACTCAAGCTCGTGTCTCTATTATTGGCATTACTATTTTTAGAGCCCTTGTTCAAGTGGCTTAACTGCTTGTTGGGTGTACATGCTCAAGTCTCCTAATTATATATGTAGAATTAGATCTTCTTAGCTTTGTAGTAGTTATTTGTTGTAGAGAGTGAATTATTGTAATTCATTGTATGAGAAGAACAGTACAGAATTGAATCAATCCAGGCTTGTTGGAGTTGATTGTTCTTGAGAGAGAGAGCTCTTGAGGAATAGAGATCTATTGAGAGATCTATACATCTAGGAGAGGTGTGGAAGAAAGAAGCTTTCTTCAATTGTATTCCTTTTGTAAAGAGTTTGTTAATACAAGTTTTTAGGGTGTTTTCTTGTATCTCTTGTTCTTACTATTATCATTCTAATTACTTGTCAATCTAGTTTAATTCCACATTTATTGCTGTCACAATTGTAATCTATTGTTGGATTGATCCCCCAACAAGTGGTATCAGAGCCTTGGTTACAGGTTCAGAGCTTGATAATTGGTATCAAAGTTTAGGTTCACTAACAGGTGGTTTAGATCTGTGTAGTGTGTATTGATTACAGGTTCTCACAGGAGTTTCTGTAGGGATTTCTGTTTGAGTGGGAGAAGCAATGGCAGATGAAAGTAAATTGAGAATGGAAAATTTTAATGGCAAAAATTACCAACACTGGAGAATGTAGATAGAGGACTATTTGTATCAGAAAGATCTCTACTTACCGTTAGGAGGTATTGCAAAGAAGCCCAAAGACATGGAGGATGAAGAATGGGAAGTTCTTGACAGAAAGGCTCTGGGTTCTATAAGACTGAGTCTAGCATCCACTGTGATATCCAATTTATCACAGGCAAAGTCTACGGTAGAGTTGATGACTACGTTAGCAAATTTGTATGAAAAACCCTCAGCTTCCAATAAGGTATATCTTATGAAGCAGTTATTTAATTTGCATATGAATGAAGGTGGATCTATTTCTACTCATCTGAATGATTTCAATGGTATTGTTAATCAATTAAGTTCAGTGAATATAGTGTTTGATGATGAGATAAAAGCTCTTTTAATATTATGTTCTTTGCCTGAAAGCTGGCATGGCTTAGAAATGGCAGTAAGTAATACTGCATCTGCATCAAATATTTTGAAAGTAGAGGATGTTGTTAGTGTTATCTTGAATGAGGAAATACGCAAGAAAAGCACAGAAGAAACATCCAGGAATGCTTTAAGTTTTGAGAGCAGGGGAAGGCAGAAAGAGAAGAGTAAGAAAGGTAGATCAAGATCCAAATCAAAGGGGAAAGGCAGATCTAAATCCAGAAATGGCACAAGGCCACAATGCTGGAATTGTGGAAAGATGGGGCACATAAGCAGAGATTGTTGGTCAAAGCCTAAGGAGGACAATCAGCATGAAGGAAAGGAAGAAGCCAAGATTATAGGTATTACACAGGATGCTTTAATTTTCTCTCTGCATAATAATATAGAATCTTGGGTATTAGATTCTGGTGCATCTTTTCATGCTACTCCTAACAGGGAATATTTCAGTGACTATATCCATGGAGATTTTGGAATAGTGTATCTAGGGGATGATGAGCCCTATAAAATAATTGGCAAAGGTAAAGTGCAGCTGAAGATGTAGAATAACAACACATGGGTGTTGAGAGATGTGATGCATGTACCTAGCTTGAAGAGAAATTTGATTTCTGTAGGAAAGTTAGGGGATGAGGGTTGTATAGTAACTCTCACAGCAGAATCTTGGAAGGTGACCAAGGGTGCACTTGTTATGGCTAGAGGTAAGAGAGAAGGTACTCTCTATTTGTGTAATTATGTTACTACTCCTTCTGTATTATTTACTTCAGATGTGGATGCTAAATTGTGGCATTCAAGGCTTGGCCACATGAGTGAGAAGGGGATGTCAATTCTTAAGTCTAAAGGTATGCTTTCAAATTTAAAAGGCATAGATCTAGAGTTTTGTGAGCACTGTGTATTTGGAAAATAGAAAAGGTTAGTTTTCTCAAAAATGGGTCTACTAAGAAGAGGCACAAGTTAGAGCTTGTTCACACAGATGTGTGGGGACCAGCTCAGGTTGATTTCATTGGAGGATCATAGTACTATGTATCTTTCATAGATGATGCCACAAGGAAGGTATGGATCTATTGTATTAGAAAGAAATCTGATGTATTTGATACTTTTAAAGTTTGGAAAGCTATGGTTGAGAATGAAATAGGTAAAATGTTAAAGTGCCTGAGATCAGACAATGGTGGTGAGTTTTGCAGTCATAAGTTCAGAGATTATTGTTACATGCCTGGAATCCGTAAGCAAAGGACAATTCCAAAGACACCTTAGCAGAATGGTATTGCTGAAAGGATGAATAGGACAATAATGGAGTGTGCAAGATGTATGAGATTACATGCCGATTTGCCCTTACAGTTCTAGGCATAAGCTGTTGACACTATAATGTACCTAATTAATAGAGGACCCTCTACAGCTCTGGATGGTGGTATTCCAGAAGAGGCATGGACAGGTAAAAAGGTTGATCTCTCATATCTCAAAGTTTTTGGTTGTGAAGCCTTTGTGCATATAGATAAGGAAAATAGAAAGAAGCTTGATGCTAAGTCTATGAGATTCACGTTTACTGGCTATGGTTTAGATGATTTTGGTTACAGATTGTGGAATCTAGAAACTAACAAGGTAACCAAGAGCTATGATGTTGTTTTCAATGAAAGAGTGATGTATTGTGATCAACTAAGGAAGTTGAATCAATCTGAGTAGAGTAATGGTGAATTGGATGAGGTGAAAGTCCAAGATGAGCTTGCGAGAAAAAGAAATAATCACTTATAGGAAAACACAGAGACCGACGTCGGTAGGTTAAGAACCAGCGTCGGCAGGATAGAAACCGGCATCGGCCATACAGAGACCGACGTCGGCCATACAAATATCGAGGTCAGTCAGGAAGAACTGACGTTGGCCAGTAACAGGTCTGCAGGTGACTGAGGTCGGTCACTATCAGAGAATTTGGGTGGACAGCGTGTTGTGGACGAGTCTCAGACACCCATCAGGAGGTCAGAAAGGGTGAGTAAGCCTCCAATTAGATATTCTCCTTCTTTATTTTATCTATTGCTAACTGATGGTGGAGAACCAGAGAGTTTTGAAGAAGCAATACAGGTGAAGTCCAAGAGTCAGTGGGAGCGTGGCATGGTTGAGGAGTTGGAGTCCTTAAGAGAAAACCAAACATGGGATTTGGTTGAATTGCCAGCTGGTAAGAGAACACTTAAGAACAGATGGACCTACAGGTTGAAGGAAGGTGAGAATGGACAGATGAGATACAAGGCCAGATTAGTGGTAAAAGGATTTGCACAAAAGCCAGGTATTGACTTTGGTGAGATTTTTTCTCCTGTTGTTAAAATGACTTCAATAAGGGTTGTATTGTCTTTGGTTGCTTTTGAGGATTTGCATCTTGAGCAGCTAGATGTTAAGACAGTGTTTCTTCATGGTGATTTAGATGAGGAAATTTATATGGAATAACCAGAAGGATTCGAGGTTAAGGGTAAGGAGAAGTTTGTGTGCAAGTTGAAGAAAAGCTTGTATGGCCTCAAGCAAGCTCCTAGGCAATGGTACTTAAAATTTGATAGATTTATGACTGAGCATGGCTACAGTAGGTGTCAATCAGACCATTGTGTGTATTTCAAGAGATTTGATAATGGTAGATATATTATTCTATTATTGTATGTAGATGACATGCTAGTTGCAGGGTCTCACATGCAGGATATCTCAGAGCTTAAGGTAAAATTAGATCAAACATTTGTTATGAAGGATTTGGGAGCAGCAAAGAAAATCCTTGGCATGAGCATTAAGAGAGACAGGAAAAATCACAGGTTGATATTGTCTCAAGAAGATTATGTGGACAAGGTGTTGAAACGGTTCAATATGCAGGATGTTAAACCGGTAAGCACACCTTTGGCTGGACATTTTAAGTTGAGTAAAGAACAATGTCCTAATTCATATGAAGAGGTAGAGTACATGAGTAAGGTTCCATATTCTTCCACAGTAGGGAGTTTGATGTATGCAATGGTGTGTACTAGACCAGATATTGCCCAAGCAGTGGGAGTGGTAAGTAAGTATATGGCCAATCCAGGTAAGGAACATTGGAAAGCATTTCAGTGGATCCTTAGATATCTGAGAGGAACCAACAGTAGGCACTTGTGCTATGGAGGTTCAGATACTTCTTTACATGGCTATGTAGATTCAGATATGGCAGGTGATTTAGATGGCAGGAGGAGCACTACAGGTTATGTTTTCACTGTAGGTGGAACGGCGGTTAGCTGGATATCTAAGTTGCAGAAGGTTGTTGCCTTGTCAACTACAGAAGCAGAGTATATTGCAGCCACAGAAGCTAGCAAGGAAATGATATGGATGACACGGTTCATGGATGAGCTTGGTAGGGAACATGAGAGTTGCAGATTGTATAGTGACAGTCAGAGTGCAATCCATTTGGCTAAGAACTCAGCCTTTCATTTAAGAACAAAGCACATACAGCTAAGGTATCACTTCATACGATAGGTATTGGAAGATGGTGAGTTGAAGCTAGAGAAGATCCATACAGATAGGAATCCTATTGATATGTTAACCAAGCCAGTTACAAAGGAGAAGTTGAATCTTCATTCAAATTCTATTGGTCTTCATGATTGAGTTGAAGATGGAGGAGCTAGAAGATGTTGCTGTACAGGTACTGGTGCAGCTGTTTATCTCCAAGTGGGAGATTGTTAGGGTGTGGAGCTAAAAACTTCACCAAGGAGCATTCATTATCAGGTTCAGGTCTACACAGACACCGGTGTTGGTCAGAAGTGACCGACGTCTATCACAGGTAGTTGTAGAGACGCCGACGTCTGTAGAGTGTCAGCCGACGGCGGTCACAGACAAGCAGCAGGAACAGACGTCGGTTACCTGCGTGTCCAGAAAGCTATTTCCGTGGATAGAAGCGAGTGTTTGCATGATAAGTTTGAGTTGTAGACTCAAGCTCACATCTCTATTATTGGCATTACTATTTTTAGAGCCCTTGTTCAAGTGGCTTAACTGCTTGTTGGGTGTACATGCTCAAGTCTCCTAATTCTCTATGTAGAATTAGATCTTCTTAGCTTTATAGTAGTTATTTGTTGTAGAGAGTGAATTATTGTAATTCATTGTATGAGAAGAATAGTATAGAATTGAATCAATCCAGGCTTGTTGGAGTTGATTGTTCTTGAGAGAGAGAGCTCTTGAGGAATAGAGATCGATTGAGAGATCTATACATCTAGGAGAGGTGTGGAAGAAAGAAGCTTTCTTCAATTGTATTCCTTTTGTAAAGAGTTTTTAAATACAAGTTTTCAAGGTGTTTTCTTGTATCTCTTATTCTTACTATTATCATTCTAATTACTTGTCAATCTGGTTTAATTCTGCGTTTATTGCTGTTACAATTGTAATCTATTGTTGGATTGATCCCCCAACACACATTTCTTGTTCTTCCTATGTCCTATTCTTCAATGTAGCAGAAAAATGTTTCTTTTAACTTCATTTCATTAATATTTTATATTCTACCTTATGTTATTATATAATTTATTTTCCCCCAATACAATCTTACAGAGGTGAAGTCCAAAATTAAATTTATTATTGGTCAATGATTTGTTAGCTAGGATGCTCATATTTTAACTAAAACTTCCCATGAACAAACTCTTTATATTCATCATTAGTCCAATACTCCACTACTTAAACCCATTGTGAGAATTATGTTGCATTATTTTCTCCTATAGGTATTTGATATATTGTTTTTTTAATTTTACATAGGATAGGATCTAGTATTTCATAAATTTCATCCTCCTCAAATGTGTTTATTTATTCCATAGAGGACACTACTTCAATCCATGAAGGTGGATTAATAAAAAAATCATAAATTGATATTTTTTATTTTATTTTTGATTAATTAAGGTAGCAAACTAGGGGCTGAACCCTATATAGTCAAAAAAGATAGGAAGGCTGGCAAATAAAAGATGCCAACACTGAACCAATGGCATAGCTGAGAAACAAATTTAGAAGCAAACCAAAACACTAGAAAGACTAGAGTTAGAATGGATGAAACTACATAACTATAGTATTAACAAGATCCTTAAGATTCTCATTGTCTACATTGTTAGCATTCCCTGGATTATCCACCACTTCCAACATAGTCATATTCAACAGAATGTTATTTTGAAGGCCTTTGGCAATGACCTTTTCCAGCTTTTGAATGTAGACCTTCAAGGCCCCAATATCTGTTTTCCAATCATTCCATTTTCTGAACCCTTACCATCTTCTTCTACATGCATCTTCTCCTTATTATCAGTAGTTCCCCTAGAATCAACACCCTGCTCTTCAGTGACCTCAAAAACCTGAGAAGCTTGTTTCCCACTAGTGTCCTATGAAATTTCTTGAATTTATAGCTCTTCATACCCCAATTACCACCTTGAGCTTAAAAAAAGTAACAAGCCCTTAGTTTCATTTACACTGAATGCAGATGTGAAGGCTCATTTTACAAAATGGCCCACCATGGTGACGTCTACTTTCATGCTTGAAAATAATTCTCCCTTGGTTTTCATGATGTGACTCTTGTACCTCCACCTCATGATACAAGGAATTAATCATGAAAATCAAGGAAGTACTAAGGTTATCATTTTCCATGATCTGCAATGGCCTTCTCCACATGGACCACCTTCAGAAGCTATCTTCATCATTAATATGCATCATTCATGCTCGATCATCTCCTTCTGAATGATCTATCTAATGTTTGGAGGTATATGAGCCCCTTGTCACCATACTTCCATCCTAATAATTGATGACCAAGGTTGGCACAAGCATCAACGACCCTATTACCTTCTCTATAGGTGTGGGTAATCTCAACTTCAAAAAACTTTTGTAAAAGAAACTGGATGTTCGTAATGATGTCTTTTAGATGGATACCAATGTTAGATGCTTTATTAATGGCATCTATGACCAATTTAGAATCTCCTTGAATATTCAAATTTCTAATTCCTAGGGATATATCTAACTTTAATCCCCAAAGTAAGGCCATAGCTTCAGCATAGTTATTGCTCTAGCAACCCATGCCACCAGCATAGACAGTAGACATCCCTCCTTTTTAATTTCTTATTATTCCTCCTCCACTTTCTTTAAACTCAACTTGGATGCCCCATCAAAATTGAGTTTTAGCCAATTAGGTTTAGGTGGTATCCATTTAGTATGAAGTCTCTAAAGAATTTTAGAATTATCATGCCCAGGTATAATGTTTAAAACCTTCCATTTCATAGTAATTTGACTTTCAAATTAAGATAGGGCTTTCTCCACAACACTAATATGAGCTGTTGTAACACTTTCCAAGATGGTCCTAGTAAAGGAGTTAATCACTTGAGCAAAATTTCTAGCAGTGTCCCTAAAAAATTTGTGATTTTGCTCTTTGCATAAAGTCCAGCTCAAGCATGGCAGAGCTTGCTTCCATAATTCCTTAATCTATGGATGTGTGAAGGTTGAGTTCTAGCTAAGAATTACTTATTTAAGGTTAGAATTGCAAACCCATTCAATGCCAAAGTTGTTAAGTATTGTGCCCCATAAATCCTAGGTAAACTCACAGTGTATGAATAGGTGTGAAACTGATTCCTCTCTAGAACCACATAGAAAACATCTGTTGACTAAAGTAAACCCCCTCTTTTGAAGGATTTCCTAAGTAAGGATTTTGTTATGGGCAGTAGCCCACCAAAACAAGTTAATCTTTGGAATGATTTTATGATTCCAAACCTTTTTCCATACCTCCTTATTCTAAGCTTCAGGTGTAAGTAGATGATAGGTAGAGTTGACGAAGAATGATCCATTCTTATCTGGCCACTAGTATTGTTCATCCTCCCAAGGGAAGAGTGGGATTATAATCTCTTGAACACATTACTAGATCTCCTAAATTCTTGGGATAAGCTCAGGCCTATGCACACAACAATCCAAAAGGTTTTTCCAGCTTCTTATCCCATTGTTATTTTCCATATAATCACTAACCCTATCACCAAATAACTGAGTAGCCAGGTATATAATTTCTCCATAGTTTCCTTGGGAGATGAGAGGCCTATCCCTTAACCAATTATCCTCCCATAATTTAATCTACTGGCCATTTCCAAGCTTCCACCTAATTCCCTATTTGAGAAGACTTCTACTTTTTAGCATTTTATTCCATATCACAGACCCCTGGGGTAATCCTGCCTGTTGAAGAAAGTTGGAATCATCAATGCTATGCATGTATTTGGCATACATTATTTCCCCCCAATCACTATTGTTGTGAATTAGATTCCAACCAAATTTTGAGAGGAGGGCTTTATTCATTTTCCTGATGGATCTTATATTAAGTCCACCATGAGATTTTGGGAGACAAACTTATTCCCATCTGACTTAAGACATTCTCTGTTTGTCTTCCACTCCTGTCCATAAAAATTTCCCTTGGATCTATTCTAGTTTTTCAACAAAATATGTAGGAATTTTAAAAAGAGACATGAATTAAATAGGAATACCTTGCAAGGATGCCTGAAGAACTTATAGCTTACCCACACTACTGAGTAGTTTCCCCTTCCACCCAAGAAGTTTCCTCTATGTATGTTCCACAATACCATTCCAAAAACCTAAAGATACCTCTTTGACTGAGAGTGGGAGACCTAGGTAGGTAGCTGGTAGGCTAGCCTCAGCACAATCTAAGATATCAATGATTATATGTCTAAGTTCATTGGGAGTGTTGAAGAAGTACACATTACTTTTCTAGAAATTTATTCTTTGTCTTGAGTCTCTGGCATAATCATTAAGTATATTCATCCATCTTCTAGCTTTGATCATTGATGAGATGCCAAATAAGATGGTATCATCCACAAACTATTGTATAACCAAAGGATGAAGGGAAGAGGCAGGTTTGATGCCTACTAGCTTTTTTGAAACTATATCAACTTATATGTATCTTCCCAGTGCCTCAGCCATAATGATGAATAGGTAAGGGGAGAGAGGGTCTCCCTAATGAATTCCTCTTGAGGAGGAAAAAAACACTCTAGAAACACCATTAACTAGCACTAAGAATTTAGCAGAAGAGACTGCATTCCATAATAAGTAAGACAATTTATCATTAAACCCAAATTTTCTAATCACTTGGAATAGAAAAGTCCATGAGACTCTATCATAAGCTTTGGATATATCAAGCCTGAGGGCTATCCCAGGGACTCTACTCTTATCTATGGAGTGGATAGTCTCATGTGTGGTGATCACAGCATCAAAAATCTGTTTGCCCAGGATGAAACCTTTTTGAGTAGGAGAAATAATTTTGTCAAGCAAGGGTTGAATTCTCAAAACTAGTAGTTTAGTACATATCTTATACACAGTGTTGCATAAGATAATGGGTCTGAAATCAGCAAGGTGTAAAGGTTGAGATTTTTGGGGAATAAGTATAATGAAGGTATTATTGACTTGTTTCAAAAGTTTTCTAGATCTAAAAAAATCACAAATTGTAGCCATGAGGTTCACTCCAACAATCTCCCAATATTCTTGAAAGAATATAAGAGGAAATCCATCAGGACCCAGGGCTTTAAAAGCACCCATAGAGAATAAAATAGCATGTACTTCTTCATCAGATACAAGCTTTAACATTTCTAGATTGTCTTCTTCTATTATCAAATAGGGGATTTTATCAATGAATTGACTCATAGATCTATAAATTCTATCATTATTGTTCTCTTCCATAAGTAGATTCTGAAAGAACACCCTGGCTTGCTCCCCTATTTCGTTATCCTCAATAATAATGTCTCCATTATCCAGAACAAGCTAAGTTATTGAGTTGGATTTTTTATTTTTCATAGTTGAGAGATGAAAAAAATTAGTGTTCCTATCACCCTCTTTAAGCCATTGAACATAGGATTTTTATTTCCAAAAAACCTCTTCCCTTTCCATCAGATTCTTCCATTCTGAAGATAGACTATTCTCTTCTTCTAAGGTGACCTCAAAGTCATCCCCTTGATCAATCAGTTGCTGAATAGCCTTGAGTTTTCCCATTATATTTTTTTCTATTGGAAAACTTACCCAAAACTATATCTATTCCAACCATAAACTTCTTGTTTAATGTGCTGGAGTTTCTTGACTATTCTAAACATGGGAGTACCTTGAATGGTAATATTCCACCATTGAGCCACCATTTGTCTAAAACCTTTGTGTTTAATCCACATTGCTTCAAAATGGAATGGAGGAGGTCTGTGATGTCCTTGATCTCTCCAATTGAGGATAATCAGGCAGTGGTCGGACATGGTTCTAGGTAGAGCCTGGGCCTGCATATTCTGATAATCATTCCAGTTGCTTGATATCATAAATCTATATAATTTAACCTGAATCATTTGATCTCCTCTTCTTTTATTGGTCCAAGTAAAATTTTGGTTCTACAACTCTATTTCCAATAATCCCCAATCATTGGTGAATTCAGCAAAGTCGAACATGTTGTTCGAGTAATCAATAATTCCACCCTATTTTTTAAAAGGGTATAAAGGTGTGTTAAAATCTCTGGCTAACATCCATTTAAAATTTTGAGGATTATTCCTGTAGCTACTCAGATCTATCCATAATTTCTATCTCAAAGCTCTGTTTTCGGTGCATAAACATTTACCAATGTCCAGTTCAAGGAATTCATGGAAAAATTGGTAATAAAAAAGTGCTTATTATGGGTCATAAGAGATCCTTGGATTTTAGCACTATTCCACATAGTGATAATCCCTCCTGAAGCCCCTTCAACAGGACTAATACAAAAAGCCACCGTAGGCCATATATAGTCAGCAATTTTTACAAAATTCTCCTCTTTCATCTTGACTTCTTGGAGTAATAGAATATCTATTTTATTATCTAAAATTTAGTTTTTAACCTCAAAATGCTTTGAGGAACTGTTAAAGCCCCTCAAATTCCATGATAATATTCTCATTTAGAGAGTTTGGAAGGTTGGGACTCTAGTGTTTTCTATTTTCCACTGGCAATTTCCTTAGTAATCTCTCTTTGTCTTGTTTCCCTTAGAGTTGGCCTCCCTTATTTGGGATCAATACCAACATATGCATATTTTTTACCTTTCTAGATATTTTTCTTTGGGGTAACCTATTCTTCCTTTTCATTTTTGCCATCTTGTCCTACTACCCCTATTGCCAAGTAGTTTCCTACCTGGCCTCCATATTCCAGATCATGGAAAAAGTATGTATTTGACTATGGATCTGGTACTCATTGAGTGTGACTTTTAGGTGTTACTTCTTCCTATCCAATCCTTGAAGCTATGTCATCTTCATTGACTTCCTTTAGAAAAAGGTCCCCTCCTACCCCTTCCTTAAACATATTAGTCTATTTTTCTAAAGTGTAGACTGTGTTAAATTTGGCCTTGTGACTGTCGTTAGATACTATATTCTCCTTTGGGACCTCTTTTCCCTCACTACTAATGATATCCTCCTTTCTCTTCTCCTCCTCTCCTTCTGTAGCCTTCTTACTATCATCTAATCTTATGTTTTCCTTTGGGACAACTTCACCTTCACTGATAGGGGTAGGCTCCTTTCCCTTCCCCTCCTCTCCTTTTCCTGTAATGTCATGAATTTCCACATTATTCTCTATTTCCTACTTGTTGTTCGCTTGCTCCTCCTCTACATTCTAGGAATCCTCTCTCATACCCCTTTGCTTCACTTTGCATTGTGTCATTAAATGTCCCTTCTTCTTACATATTTGACAGAAAGTGGTAGCATTCTCATAAGTAATTGGCTGAGTCTAGGTTCCATATTTAGAGTTTAGCTCAATGGACGTAGGGAGAATCTTATTTATTTCAACATTAACATAGAGTCTAGCATACACACATCTAGACTTAATTATGGTTAGATGATCTGAGGTGACATATTGACCAATAGAATTGCCAATGGCTATGAAGATTTTTTCATCCCAAAATTCCAAAGGGAATCTTGGTAATCTTACCCAAGTAGGTGTTGTCTTATTGAGGTCTGAGTTAGGATCAAATCCTGGTTTCCATGAGCATAAGGCTAGAGAATGTGGTCTAAATGTCCAGGGACCTCCAACAAGGGTAGTGATCATGTCCTCCCTATTCATAAATCTAAAAAGGAATATACCTCTAGCCATGGATGTGATTGAAACACTACCTTTGCCTTTCCACCTAGACATAATCCATCTTCTAAGAATTTCAGTTTTAGGATGGAAAGAAAAAAATTTACCAACCAGCGTAAGGTCCATGGATGCCACTATTTCCTCCACTAGATTGTCTGGGATGCTCAACGCCTTGCCCTCTGAGAGAACAGGGAGGCTCGACATGCCTTTCAATGGACACGTCTTTTCACCTATGAGTGCCTTCTTCCATCCATTGGATAGACTATCCCCTAATATATTCTTGGACAAATACCCAGAGGTACTGCTACCTACAGTGACTTCCATTTGATCTGTGGTCCTGCCTGTCACACTCAGGGGGCCCAACTAGGCAGGAAAAAACTAGTTTCAAATATTGTCCACACACTTTGCCCCTCTGCTTCTCTGCTATTTTAGAATTTTTATTTAATTAAATGGTTCGCTCCTCCCTTTTTGATTTTGTTATTCCAAGGCATCTACATGTATAATTTTTAGTAAAATAGAAAATAAAATAATAATTCCTTCCATATGAAACAACATTTTTATTATTCATTTAGAGAGATACTTCTCATATGTTTAAAAACAATCCTCAAATTCTTGTCTTATAAATCATATATTTGGACAATAAAATCTATAAAATAATAATGGTAAGCCTAGATCCTTTAGTGTTAGAATATGTTTCCCAATTCCTCATTATTTTAAAACCTTCCCTATATAGGTGGTTTAATATTTTAATACTTTGACCCTCCTCCTTGATGAAAATATGAATCTTTCCACTTTTCCCCTATCAATTACTTGATATGTGTTTTTACACATGTAAATAGGTAAATATACATATCCTTAATGTAAATAAATATTATTTAATATAAATTATTAGGTTACCAAAAAAATTCTCATATAATATTTAATTATATTTTCATATGGAACTCGATGTTTCAACTGTTAACTAATGTAATACCTATACAACTACCCACATTAACATTATTAACATAGTCAATTGACTAAAATATTAATATTGAAAAATAAGGGGGTGTATTATATATGATATACATGCCTCATACATCAAAAAATAAAAATAATAAAACTTGTATCACCAAATACAAAAAAAAAAAACTTTAATCCAAAGGGAACCAAAAGATGGTTTTAAGCAAATAACTATGAACCTATCCAATAACACCTATTGTAACCTACCAATTGGTCACATAGACATATGACACTGATCAACTTATGTTGAAATGTATAATTTATCCATATCATAACCTCATGTTCCCTATTCTTTTGACACTACCTAGAAAACAAATGATCATAATCTAGGGAGTACCCAGCCCTCTGATTATTCATACTTATACTATAATCTGATCATCATCATGGGAATACTCAACCACGATGATCTCTATCCCAATGATAATTTTGTACCATAAATAATACCAAATAAATATGAAAATATTTAAATAAATAATGGTGTTTAAGACATTTTTCATAAATATAATCATCTGAAGATTGATTTAAAGGAAAATAATATCTTCTCCCTATTAGACAAGATGTGATAAGTCTATGAAACAAAAAACACACTAGATATCTATTTTGATCCTCACCATAAAACCTCAAAATAAATTGATACAAATTAATAAAAATCAATAAAAATAGAAGGAAAAAAAAATTCTACATCACTTTTCCTATTTTTGTGTTAGTAGCAAACTCAAGATAGGTAAACGCAACTTTATTAGTCAGGTCACCCGAGGAACTAGTAAACCCTAAAGTATAACATTTATGTTTTTGATAACACTAGTGATGATATAATTCATTATCATAGTTATGAAATTTAATCACAAAATTCCATTTTAAAAATTTATATAAACACTAAGGTGTTGAAAGAAACCAAAAAACCATTTATACATATTTTCACTCCTTATTTCTCTAGTTTAACACTTTTTAATTAAAAAAACAAAAAAATAAATAAATGGATATTATGAAAATATAAAATAATTTATATAATGGAATCAAGATAGGTGAAAACCTAAAAATAAATTGGTAAATTTCCTACCTTAATAAAAAGATGCAAAATAATTAAAAATGTCATAGGCATAGGATAAATCACTTAGAATGATAAGATTTAGAAAAGAAACCTTGCACATTAAGAGAATGGACATTTTAACCTCATACATGCTAAGAGTTTTATTATAACTCAAATAAAAAATAGTATAGATAATTACTTATCATGTAGTATCTTATACTTGTATATAGCTCATATTTTCATGCATGTTCATGTTTGCACTTCATGCAAAAAAAGACAATAAAAAATAATTGAGAGTTTAACTCTAGACTTATTTTTTTAATGATTTCACCATAAGATTTTTCCACATCAAGTGTATTTATATTTGAATTATATTTTCAAAAATCACTATTTAATTAGAGTTTTATTTAGTATAAAATAATAAAATTTCTACCCAATTGTAAAAATATGTGGTAGTGAAAAAATTAGAAATATTGAGAATTATTTTTATCTATCAATACTTTTTGCATATAAAAGTAATGAAGTAATGCTAGGGAATTTTTTTGGAAGGATATTTGTTTAGTTGAGGATAATATTATTTTATATTCCAATGTTTTTTAGCTTATTTAACACATACTTCAATAATCTTTATTAGGATAACTTCAGATCCCATAAAATGCTTCAAATAGAAATGTAACACCTTTTAAGGTAATTTTTAACACTACATCTAAATTCAACATGCATAAGGAACTAAAACACACCTAATGAATGATTTAAAATTCTCTATGTAAAATATAAAATCCATCTCGATATTTTCAACATCTTCAAGTAAGTTTTTAATGCCCAAGGATAATTTTTATCACCTTGAGGACACTTCCAATATGTCAAGCAATAATAAAGTTATTTTTTTGGAAATATTTATGCTCAATGCATATTATAAATCACTTATAGTAATTTTGTTACACTTCCTTCAATACCCTTTAGTGATATTCATAATCACAACTCAGCTGAATTATACTTAATTTTTTAAAAATTCCTTTTTAGGCAACCAAAAAATTCACCATTTTAATTATCCATAGATAAAAATTTATTTGACAAACAACAATAATTAATGGAAACCTCTCTCATATGCTATTCAAAATTATTAATAATTTATGTTGAATTTACACACCATTAAATAAAAAATTATTTTAAGAAATATTTACAAATAAAATGAAAGTTTTTCAAAAACCCTTTACTCCCATGATTGAAATAACCTTCTCACACATTGGTTATCCATAAATCAATATTTGACACTATGTCATGGGCCCACTTATATCTTCACATCATCATAAAGGTTCAACCATGGCTTCATATTGATAGGAAATATAGGTATATTTAGATATGATACTAATAATAGGATATTATACATAGTAAAATAGGAAAATATAAATATTATTAATGTAAATAAAGCTTACATAATTTTAATATTTGGGTTACAAAATTTTATCTCATGAAATATTTAATATTTTTTCCATACATGACCTAATAGTTCAAAATATGTATAAAACTACCCATATTAACATAAGTAAATGATCAAAAATTATACATAGGAAAATAGGTAAATACAAATATTATTAATGTAAATGAATCTTACATAATATGAATATTTAGGTTACAAAATTTTATCTCATAAAATATTTAATATTTTATCCATACAAGACCTATTTTTCCAAAGTATATATTAAAATACCCATATTAACATAAGTAATTATTTTTCTATGTTCACGCAAATAAACCAATGCTTAGAACCATCCAACTTAAATTAAAATCTAGGAATTAGACCCAAAATATAGTTTATAAAAGAGATAATTTTATCTATAAAGGTTGTGTTTCAATTGGTCATGATATTAAATCTTGTATGACATTCCAAAGTATGGAGGCAAAAGTGATGCATTTGAAGATTCCTTGAGGGCCTTAGAAACCCAATGATATCTCTCAACTAGAACTATAACCTTCTTTTTCTTCTCATATAATAATGTAAAATCCATGCTTGGATGATTCTAACCATGGAAAGGGTGAAATATCTTCTTCAAAAAAGGTGCCCCAATTGGTTGTAGAGGATTTACTTTTAGGGGAATACCTAAAAATTAGTTTGGGATATGGGAGCAAGCCCCCTAAAATACTTTATCATCCTTATCCCATAAGGATGGGAAGATTGTTTTCTTCTAGGGAACATATATCACCCTTTAATCTCCAATTCTTAAGGCACCTCTCCTTTTGATAGGGAATAAATCATCAGGGTCTAGAAGGATTTCCACTTTGATGAGGATGTATAATGAATCCCAAGGAACCTTTTCTTAGTTATGGATGCATTTTAGTTAGATTATTTCAAGAAATATCTTGAGTCATTTAAATGACATAAATTACTCTGAATATCCTAAGGGAACCTCCCTATTTGATGAATAAAATTGAACTAAGGTAAAAAAAAATTTAAAAAAAAAGGAAAAAAGAAAGAAATAGCCCCAAGAGTAGGTATGAGAAGCATAAATACTTTGTCAAGAAAAAAAAAAGCTACTGCTTATTCCAAAGGAGGTCTTTAGGGATCACAAAGAATCCTAAGGAAGTCTAAGCTCAAATAATTCTTATGATTTTTACCTCAAGACTTGGGTGTCTATTTAAAAACTCAAAAAAATTTATAGTAATTTTTTGGAATGTGAGTTGTTTTAATTTTGTAATTTTCACAAACTTCTACATGTTTCTTTGTAGTAAGAAAGTGATTGGCTTAGGGAAGTTTCACATGCAAATAATATTTTTTAACTAGGTGATTGATCTCATTAATGACCAATTTTTTTTTCATTGGTGTAATTTTTATGTGTTTCTAATTATCATTAATTGCAAAAATATCCTTTATAAAAAAATTTGGCGGGTTTTTAATTTATTTGGCCTCTCACATGATTGAATTTTTTATTTTGAAACTCCTAATTATTTTAAAGAATGGCAGGTTTTAGAAATTAAGATCATAGTTTTGGTAGGTTATTTATCATATGGAAAAAATGGATAACACAGAGGAAAATTATTTATGATTCATGATCTCACACTATAATTATAATATTTTTGTCTTATATATATATATATATATATATATATATATATATATATATATAAGGAAAGTATTATAATGAGGTAGAGATAAAAATCTATAATTATTTGGTTGGAAAATTGGCTAGAAAATTTGTTGTGGCATAAGAATGAGGCAATTATGAATTAGACCAAAAGGAATGGATGGGTGTTGTGGAAGTTAAAATTATATATCTTGTAAATGGTTGTCTCTTGTTCTCTTTTGAATGTAGGGATAATTATTTAAAAATCCTAAATGAAGGGACATGGTTAATGGGTAAGGCATATCTCATGTTCTAACAATGTAAACTCAATTGGTCTCCATTCAATTTTAGGCCTGATTGAATCCCTATATGGCTAGAAATGCCTACTTTCCATCTTACTTTTTAAGAAGAGATAATTCTAAAGAAGCATTATTAAAAAATTTGGTATATTGGTGACCATTGACTCTACAACTAGATCAAGTAGAAGAATGACTTCAGCTTAATTTTGTGTGTTGGCCTTGATTGATCAAATACTTCCCACTTAGTTGAGGTCATATATTGGGTCCTATAATCCAAAAATATTATTTTATATGGAAAATTAAATTTGTTCTCTCTATAGGAAATTTGGTCACACTGATGTGTCCTACTCTAGGCTCTATGAATTTTTGGATTTTGTGCATAACTCAAATGATTCCCACTCCATTTAAGAACATTAGGAATTAGATAGGGAAATCTTAAACTTCTCATTGAAGGATATATTTAAATAAATTGGTGATCAAGATGATCTTATTCACATCCTTGATTTTGATTACTTGTGGTTCATGATTAGTATCCTACAGTTTTCATTACTCATTTAGTTAGATCTTCCTTTCCCTCTTTTTGGATATTTTTATGGACCCTAGTCCTAGATCATTTTTCTTATATTTCTTTTGTTTGTTCTTCTCTGTTCCTATCTTTATTGGGTTCATTTTATATTTTTTAGTATATATAGACCTCTTGATGTGTCTGGACTAGATTCTATACTTGTCAAAAGTGGGTTTTTATTAATCTAAACATAATTAATTGATCAAGATATCAATCCTAATAAATAAATGGGTATGCCACATATAATATGCATGCATCATAAAAAACACAAAAAATAATAACATTTTGATCACAAGACCCAAAATTCATTTTATGATTTATGTGGGGGTATTGATTGTAAGATTTAAACATATGCATCTACACTTTTCCTTTAGTGAAAAATCCATAACAAATATAATTATTTATTTACAAAATGCTAGTTTTTATGCTGACAATAGATTATGTTGTAAAATTCACACTAATGTGGTGTATTGTAATTTAGTGATTGATATTAAATATGATATGATGTGAAATACATCCTCTATAACTTTAGATTCACATTAATATATAACACCCATAAAATTTCACATAGTAAACATAATGGAAAACATGTATTTTTTTAAGTTTTCACAAGGAGATTATGTTCCACATTCTGAATGACAAAATAACCAAGCACAATAGATCCACTTGATTCTATTATAAGTACAAGAAACCAAAGAGAATATAAATACCTTGATGATGTAGAATAATGAACAACCAAAATTTGGAAACAACTTGGAAACTCAAAAATTTAGTGATCAAGAATACTTAACATAAATAATTACCCATGTGTCCCTAAGGAGCTTGATGGTATATCTCAATCAAAGTAAAAAATCTAAATGGGTAATGGTCAAGACAAAATGGGCCTCATGATAAGGTGTGAATAGTTTAATTAAATGTCGCATTATTAGTAATAACAAGTCTTAACATCCTAATAAAAACATGACAAGCAAATAAATTATACCTAGGTTCTATTAATTAAATTCCATTGATTTGATTTAATGAAAGGGTTTTAATGAGTACTCTAATGTGCTTAGCTTTTAAATATAATATAGTTTTTAGTTGAAATTTTTTTAAACACATATCCAACATAAGTTAATGCACCCAACAATTATAATTTAAAATAATAAAAATAATAAAGTTTAAATAAAAAGGGATAATATAGCCTTGAGTTTAAATCTCCACCCTTAGATGAAGACCATCAAAAACCTTGATATTTAATAAACCCTAAAATTTTCTCTAGTATCCTAATATAATCCTACAAAAGCTTATTTTAAGCCATTGTGCACTCCTTTGAGATGTGTGTGTGTGTGTGTGTGTGTGTGTGTGTAGGAGAGGAAATAAGAAGAGAGGGAAATGATTCACCCATGCCTCCACCCTCACTATTCACATACACCAAGAGATTTCATTATATTTCCACGTACTCTCCTTAGAAGAGGCTCTTACAAATAATGATTGTGGTCTCTAAATCATAGTAATGGTTATATTCGTATATTAATAGGGTTTATAAGTATTATATTATTTTCATGTTTTTTCTTAGTTTCAAGTCTTGTTTTAGTTATTTTGATATGCTAAAGTCCATAATCAATTCCCTATGTTTGATGTAGGATTTGTTTTACATTTATTGTTTAACATGATCTCTAATCTATGTTTTGTATACTTTTAAGTTTAAGACAGAGACGGAGGAAAAATTTAGAAGAAAAGTGGTGAAAAGGTGGATTATCCAAAGTTTTGAGGATATCATTGATTTATAAATGGCCTAAAATTAATATTTTATTACAAGTCCTTAGGAGATTCTTTTTTATTATTTTCCATAATAATAGAATATTTTTTTATATTTAACTATATATGAACAAGTAACAAATGGGTTTAGGAGGGTTTTATGTAAGAATAAAAAATAAGGTCTAGGGGCTATGGCCCCCAAATTCAATTTGTTTAATTCCATGGTTGCTAACTTGTTTATGATATCCCCACATCATATTATTTACCTTTGTCTATGACATTTCACTCCATGTGGTCATGTCTATTACCTGTCATCCCATTTCTTATGATAGACACTTTTAATAGGATGAAAACCTTACCCTTAGAACAATGGAAATCACCACTTAGGACACACACCTTTCCTTTGAGTAGGTCAGCTAATACCATGGTATTCTCCTTGGCCTCTTTCATTTTTCAATTTTTGTTTTACAAATAATAAAATATTTCATTTTAAAAATAAAGTAATAAATTAAAAAATGATTTTATTGCCTAAATAATATATATATATATATATATATAAATCAAAAGCACAAAACATAAAAAAATGTAAATATATTATTCTATATATAAATAAATTTATAAATATAATTATATTCTAGTCAATGGTACTATTGTATTTTTTATATTATAAAGAGTCTAAGAAAATTGATTCCTTATCCCCATATATTTTCATAATTATAGGTAGGATTTCTTCAAAGGATCTTATAAAAGACCCTATAACGTGATTTTATCTTACTTATTCCATTAGCTTCTTTTCTCATAAAAAATTGTCTATGATACTATATTCTTAGGGAGAATTAAATGTATAAAGTTAAAAAGTTGAAAATCCTCGTAAATGTATACACCAAGGTATCAAGCCAATGTGTCAATCTAGACAAAAAGATCAGTACTCTTCATAAATATGATGGATGCAAAGTAACACACAATTGTAGTTATATTAGGCTCTCAAGTTAATACTTACCTTCATTATACCTAGGAATGCCATTTTTAATATTCATAATTATATCAAATGTTTTAACACCCTCCTAAATATATTTCAGCACAAGCTAGTGGGTTGGAAGGGTTTCCTCCTCAACCAAGTGGGTAAGTCATAGTTACATAAGATATACCTTAATAACCTTTAAATATATTTAATTTCCGTTTATAAGGTTTATTAAAATGTTGAGGAGAAAATTTAATAGACTCAAAAAAGATTCCTTTAGTCATGGGTTGAACAAAAACATAGAATCTCCTTAATGGCATGGGACAAGGTTTGTTTTCCAAAAAAACAAAGTGGTCTTAAGAAGAATTAGGGTGATGAATATATCTCTTATTGACAAAATCATACTGATAATTATGAGTGAATATAACCTATGGATACACATAATCAAGGCCAAATACATAGATAATAAGGAAGTTTATAGTTTCTTATCATTTGAATCACCATTATAGGGTTTTGTGTTCTAAAACAATATGGTAAAGAGTAGAATTTTTTTGGGTAATAGTTGAAAATGAAATTTAAGGAAGGGTGGAAAATACATCTTTTGGGATGACTATTAGCTAACTAGATTCCTATTAAGATCCATATAACCTTGGGATATATTAATTATTTTGATTAAAACTGTCATAAAGGATAATGTTATGAATTACTTTGAGGAGAATGCATATGGTGAACCACGAAAACAAATCTAAATTTAAACCACCAATTCAGAGGATATGGCCAACTTAAGATTGTTAAATTAAAACCTTAAAGTTTTTTATAGAATCTAAATCCTTAGAGAGGATGTGTTGGTTTGGTCAACCTAAGAGGAAAGGAATTATAGTGTAAAAATTGGTATAATTTTGAGCTAAATTCATGTTTGAATTATTTTCCATGGAACATAATTTTGGATAAAAAAACTTGTACCAAAGTTAAACCTTTTACTTTTGTTAGGTTCTTAAAATAAAATATTTACTCTTGACAATCTGATTAAGAGATATTTTATGTTTTAGAATAGGTGTGCATTCTATTAAATTGAAGTATAATAAATTCATCACTTTTTCTATTTTCCCTTTTTTGCAAATAATTATTGAATTTATCATTTCCTTATTTCAATTATCTTGGGTAATTCCTAATTCTACCTTTGATTTCATATGTTAGTGGGTCCCTCTATTTTTAAGTTCTCCTTTTATATATCTTTATAAGCTTTCTATTCCTCATTTATTTTGGGGTGTTTATATTGAAAGGAATTTTTTAATATTTTAGATTAATAAAATTTACATCTTTAGGGTGGTTTAAAAATAAATGACTACTATCAAGGAGAATCTTCTAGCCACAAATATTTGTGAGAAGGAAAATTTGAATGCTAAAGAGGAAAGATTAACACTTAAGTGGGATATTTTATTATTATAGGATGAGTATATTGGTGGATATAAGTTATATTAATTGGTCTTGTCCATGCCCTTCATGGGTTAAACTTAACTCTGATGGTACTTAAAAAGGTAACCGTAGTTTAGTTGGAGGAGGAAGGGTGATTTGAGATACTAATGGAGTCTTCATGGTAGCATATGTAGGACCCCTTAGTGTTTATTATAACTAATATACAAAAGCAATAATTAATTTTTATGGTATTCATATGGCCAAGGAGTTTAATTTAATACACCTAGTAATTGAAGGGACCTCTCTTAGTATCATAAATAGCCTTTTGATATTAAAAACTCCTAGCTAGACTATTCAAAACTTGGTGAACAATGATTTTATTTTACTTAATTATTTTGAATATATCTCTATCAACCATATCTATAGGAAAGGAAATAAAGGAGCCAAATGGTTTTATAATTCTAGAGTTACCAATTTAGTGTTTTTAAATGGGTAAATTAGTATGATATTTCTCATTCCATCACCCAAATTATTAATTATAGAGCTAACATATAATTTGAAGTCTTTTTTAGTTCATTATTTCTCATTGATTAATATGAACATCATTTATCTAAATGGCTATGACATTTTTATATTTTTATGGTCATCAATGGAATGAGTAAAACCTCATTATTTTTTACCAATTATGATAATATTTTTAGAGGACCAACCACCAAAAGTGATTTATGTTAGCTTCATAATGAAAATGACTTGTCTCATTAAAATTATTTTCCACACACATGTTTCCCCTTGTTTGGAAATTATAAATTGTTTGGTTTGTATAGATGAATTTCCATATCACATAAATGAAGGTGTTTTAGTCTCTTAGTCTATTTTATATCTCCCAAATTTAAATATATTCTCAAATTCTCTATTAGGTATTAGGAATTTTAAAACACCTAGGGTGGATTGACAGTCAAACACTAGATCAATGGGATGAGATCAAGTTAGGACTTAGAATTCTTCTTATGAGGGATTAATAAGGAACCCTACATTATTGAACATTTATAGAAGAGGTGGATTGGCCAATTATGTTGAAAATTTTAAAGGGAATGATCTTATGTTATTAATTAATTTTTATAGGGATTTGAAGATGTGAATGATCTCATTCAAAGGTTTGAATATGGAAGTTTTTATAGATAACATCACTAGGTTCATAAGCATGCCAATGGATGGCATAAATATCTTCAAATATAGATGTTATAAAAATGAGGTAATTAAATTATTCTTCAAAGAGAGGGAAAATATTCATGAGTTTCAAGATGGAATACTGTAAATTTTCAAAATTAGTCATTAAGTGCTTGAAAATGTTTAACCTTGATATGTTTAGCCTTAATTGGTCTATTCACCATTTCTTAACTTTAGATATATATGGAATCATTCACTATTATACTAACTATCTCATAAATACTCAAAACATCATTCAAACATCACTCTTTTTCTTATAGACTCATGTTAGGCAAATCCTTCTAGGACAATACCACACTAGATAGATAGGGCCACATTATAGCCCTATTCATTAGTGCAGCCTTCTCCCCCACACTTTCATGGTAATTTTTGTAATTAAATACATTGCATTTTACCCCTTCTTCAATGTGTCCCTATCTGACTAGTGCAATCTTCTCCCCTACACTCTAGTTGTAACTTTTTAAATTCAATACATTGCATTTTACCTCTCATGAAATGTTAAAAAGGATTTTTAATATAAATATGAAATAATTACTTTATATAAGCATATCCAAGTAATTAAAAATACATATAAAAATCACTTGTAAATTCTACTACATTTTCAACAAAATAGAAATATTCTTTCCAATTCAAAATTTGAAGCATTCTAATAGTCATAAGACAAGTTTGAAATGGTTTTTTTGCAATTGAAAGGTAATAATTTTCAATAATTCAAAGTAATATAACTAGTTACATTCATATTAAAAATTAAATATTGACAAACTCATCCTAGGAGGAGAACTACATTGGCTTAAGGCCCTTTGGGGCTATATAGGCAACACTCATATTACATAAGGTTTTATAAGGATAGCTCATTTATTCCACTTATCCAATTCCCACATTTTAAATTTGATCTATATTTGGTTTATTGTGTAAGATATAGGGTTTATATTTTTTAGTTATTCCATATGTAAAATTGAGACAAGTAGTCAAATAGTAAACCATCATAGATATTCATAAATAACCAGATCTAAAAATTAGTCACACAATTAATTAAGATATGGACACAATTAATAGAAAAGGTCATAGTATGACCATGTCCTCCTAGTGTACTCTTGTACTATCACAATTTGAATTTTTGTTTTTGGATGAAACATAATTCACATGTCTTTAAAATCAGTTTCTAACAACATTTAACCTACATAATTAGAAATAAATTAGATCCAAGCTAGATTTACATATATTTTTTCTATTTATTATTTATACCTCATTTAAAATTTTATAAAAGATTATATTTCACTTGTAGATCTATATATATATACACACATATATATGTATACATATATATATATACATATATATATACATGTATATATATATATACATGTATATATATACATATATATACATATACATATACATATATATGTATGTATGTATGTATATATATACATGTATATATATATATATCATTTTTTAATAGTTTATTTGTTCTTATCATTTCATTTTTAAATAAAAAATAGCATTAAACACTATGCCAAATTCATGGGGGGGAGGAAAGCCTATACATCATTAAGTACATTAATTTTAAAGGTTGGTTCAAAAGGTTTTACTCTAACCATTTTTCATTATTAAATCATTTTAGGCATAAAATACTTGTGAGAATAAATTTATTTCCACTAATTTCCATAGAAAAATTAGTTAAGGAGCTTCAATTAGGGAAGGGATAAGTCCCCATTCACTAGGACTGATATATTTACTATTCCAATAATCCCAACCAAATATTTATATTGATGAAGTTAACCCAATGGAAAATTATTTAGAAGATATGGGAAGGGGAAGGAGTGTCCTCTTAACCCTCCTCCCTTGGTTGGTGGGAGTAATTCTAGACAGGGACTGAGATCTATTAAAATCAAAATATCATCATACACAAGAATAGGGTAAGGAAGACAGAAGGCACAATGTGGGTACTCATTAAAATTATATAAATGAGAGTCTTGGAATGAAAAAACAAAATACAAAGGTAGATTCCTCCAAAAGTAAGAATCCCTATTCATAGAGTGGTATCCCAAGATTGGAGGAGGGTAATTACAAGCCTGAAAAATGAAAATCATTGTTATTATAAATTATGACAAGGAATTTTAAACTAGATAATAACACTCACACAAGGGGAACATGACCTATAATGTAGACTTATATGGTACCTATTTTTGAGTAGAAATGGCTAATTAAAACTTCATGGGAAAGTTTGATAATGTTGTTGATCTTTAAATTAGGGTTGAGATCCTTAAGAATGAATCAAATTAAAATTGAACACTTTAAAATTGTTATTTAATGAAAAAAATAAGCTAAAATACAAAATTGACTCCCTACAATAATAAATAAATAAGGAAACACATTCCCCATCAAAGGAATTATATTTATGAAGAGAATAATCGATATTATTCTAATAGTATTACCAATTGATGGAGGAAAATTCCAACTTAAAGGGTATTTTGGAAAAAGTAGAAGGTGAAATGTTTTCCATAAAGGAGAAACTCAATAAAATAATAAATATTATCAAAGCTACCATGAATAATTTTAAAAATATTATAAAAATGATTCATGAAGGCGTGAGGAAGAGGAAAGAAGTAGTAGCTTAAGGTGGCTCAAGCATGAAAACAAGGATTCAGTGGCAAAATTAAGCAATAAAAGAGGACCTTGAGGATGAATTTTTAGAACATCTCTAGTGCTAGTTTTTATGTTGTTTTGTTGTTGGTGGTTCATGTTTTGTTCATTTGATTTTCTTTTCCAAGTTGTTGGTTACTCTAGTTTTTTTTATCTCATTATCTTATATTTTGATTAGTATTGTATAAGGGTTTTGGCCTTTTTAAAAACCCATTTTTATATTTAAAAAAAATATTATGAATATTGTTTTTTAATATATTCAATGTATATTTTTTTTACAACTACACACACATTTACATGCTTCTAATTTTAATTATGAATTTTAAAAAATTCAATAGGATCTAAGTATTTACATAAATTAAGTTCATATGTTCTTCTCTCTTTAATAAAATCCTAATTAAAAAAAAATAGAACAATGTTGTGTGCACACAATAAATAAAAACAATTTAGAGATATAGAAATATAGAAATATAGATCATTACCAAAGGAAACTACATACATTTTATTTATTTAAAATAACCTCTAAAAATATCAATGCAATGTGGGTGAGTTTCTAAAGAGGGTTGGTTGTTTCAAGTTTCACAGAAATTAAAATCTCACTAAGGTATATGAGGCCAAATGTGGCCATTATTGGTATTCTTGATCCAATTGTGGCCACCATTTGTATATATGGTATATGTGGTAGATGATCACTTGGGGATCTAGACTCCTGATTGTGTCCCATACCAATTTTTATCTCAAGTTGAAAGTGAATACAAATATGAAAAAAAAACTTTAAACATAAAATTATTTTCTTTTCCTTAAAAATTATAATGTATTCATTATAAAACTAAAGTTTAATATGTAACATTACCAATCCAATAATTCACAAAACATTCTCTATATTCATTAAAAATTTATATTCAAAATTTTATGTAAATAATCATATTAGATTGTCTTACAAGCAAGAAACATAACTTTGATAAAATAATCTAGAATAAATTAATTTAAAATGAAGACATAACTCTTCAAATTTTATAATCAATAAAATAATACAACCATTGTGTTCACATCATTCTGTAACCAATAAGTAATACAACATTTCAATTATGATAATTTTTCAACTTCATGCATTCAAATATGTAATGCCACCTATTTAGTGACTAGGTATAGACAAAAAAATATCCTTAAAATACAACACAAAAGCACTGTAAGGTTTTTCATCCAAACCTCACTTATAACTCAAAATAATAAGATGGTTTATATATTTTTAATACACATAAGTACTCATAGTCAATGACCAACTTATGGTATAAAATATATATATATATATATATACATCCACTTCCTTCTCAAATTCTTTAAGATTAACATGTTTGTTGTTATGTAAGTATTTTTTAATATGTATAGAAAAAAACTTCAAATAAATAAATAGGAGGGATTTCTCACCTCCTATCTATATGTCATCATAAGTATATCAACCCTATCTAACCCCTAAGTTCAAGGGAGTATTAAAGACCATGACCACTTTAATAGTCTTACACACATCTATATTTTTGGGTATAGGTTTAGACATAAAGGTGATAGAGTATAATTTGAGTGAGTCTTGATGAAGGAGTATACAAGTATGTTTTCCATGACAAAGTGAAAATTCCACAATAAAAAACAAAACAATAAAAACTATGGTGATCCACCAAGGTCACCCACATCAAGGAGGTTATAGAGAGGTAATATTGAACCCTAATCTCCATTTTAGTCCATATATCATATTTCCAACTTTCTAATTTACTATACCATTTACACACTTCACATAATAGGATGAGAATTAGATTGAAAAAAACCCATGGGCATAAAACTCTAGTTTTAACCATGAGGTGAGATTGTAAGAATTACCCTTGGCCCTCATATTATTGTAGCCTCATACATCCTTCCTAATTGATAATTACATATTTATAAACAAAAAAAGCATACACATAACATAAAAAATAAAATTTAAACTAAACACATATAATTATAGCCATAACAAAAATGTAAAACTTAAAATTAACACCTTAAATAAAGGAGTACATATATATATATATATATATATATATATATATATATATATATATATATAATCCCTGAAATAAAAATAAAAAATAATACCAAATGGGATATAAATAACTATAAATAACCCATAAATAAATTAAATATAAATCACATAGGTCACCTACCTCTAGTCCTTCACAAGACTTTGCTCCTCTCTCTTTTTGTCCTCTTTCTTGATTTACTCCATTCTCTAGGCTTTTCATGAATTACAAAAGTGAAGTGGACTAAGAAAAACCTAAAAAAATAGGAGGATCATTTGCTACATATAACATTGAATAATGGGTGGGCATGTGTAAACTTCTTTAGGTTTACTTACTATACCCTATATTATTTATGTGTAGCTTCCACATGGGTCCTTACATTCATCACAAGTAATTCTATTTACCCATGAGAAATATCTTGTGGTAGTGAGAAACTGTTTAGTACCTTTATAAGTTACCTCAACACTTTTTTTAATTTTCACACATAATTCTAACACTTTACATGCACATATACATTTCATGCACATACATACACTTATAACATCCACACACCACTAGTTTCATATTGTGGTAATTTTTGGAGTTTATAAAACAACTTGTTTCTTACTACATAGGAATTTTTGGTGATATGTAGGAACACACACACTTATCACCCACATCAAATCACTTATGTCATGTAACAAGCCAATTGGAAATATCTAGATCTATGCCATGTAATGGGACTTTTCATTGAAATCACATAGTTATAATTCTAATGTCTAAAACTACAAAAACACACATCATCACTTAGCCAAATGATGAAATTTCAACCTTATGTAACTATATTATGTTGTAACCAATTGTTGTAATAATGTACATTTTTTAACTATCTAAACCATATAAAATTTGAGGTGAGAGAGATCACATGTAGAAAAGATAAGATATTAGTATCATTATTTATGTATTTATCATTCACATGCATATATAGTTTTATAATATTTTTAGTTTAGAAAATTCAACAAGAAATTATTTCTCCACTCTTAATGAATCTTGTACACATTTTTTATTTTCCATAATATGTATATTAAATAAAAATTGAACCATTATGTAAATAATGCTACATTCAAGTGAGTTATCGATTCATTATTTATTTATTTTACTTTTATGAATTTTACAATCCACATATTTATTCTAAGTGAAAAATTGTAAACCACACTAAAATCCTGGGATGTGGTATAAATCATGGGTATTAGAGTGGAGATCTTATATGTCTATAAGCATGAACACACAAAGTGATAAAGAAGGAATAAAATTAGGTTTTTTTCAAAGTATCCAAAATAATTCCATAAAAAGATAAATATGGTTGATGCACAAATAACACTAAGGCATTATTGAATTTCCATATACTCATTTAGAATTCCATTAAGGAATAATGCAATGAACTATTTAGCTATTTTTATGAACTCATGATCTAAATTTGGCCAAATTCCAATCTTTATTATTCATTGCCTACACATCTTTCATTTTATAAAAAATAACCTTCAAAATTGATGTCAATCTTGACATC
Organism: Torreya grandis; assembly: GCA_037957365.1. Classification (NCBI taxonomy): domain Eukaryota; kingdom Viridiplantae; phylum Streptophyta; class Pinopsida; order Cupressales; family Taxaceae; genus Torreya; species Torreya grandis. The sequence goes on along the minus strand of JARHVA010005181.1, from coordinate 1,037,012 downwards.
TAAATTTTTAAAGGAAAAATAAATGACAAAACATTATATGCTTAGATTAGACAAATTAAGGAATATTTATAAGTTAATCATTTTATTGATATGGATAAAATCACCTATGTAGTGCTAAAGATATTGATTTTAGTTTCCCACTAGTTATAAACTATTTTCAAACAACATAAGATAGCCCTATAACTTATCCTACTTAGTAATATTCAAGCTCGAAAAAGGTAATCGACTAACTATTTGTTTAGAAATACATTTTTATATTGGGTTCATGACCAATAATGGATATAGTAAACCTACACTAAGGGATCTCTTATCACATAATGAAGGAGAGGTTTCCAAGGCCTCTAATCAAATGCCATTTTTTTATAACCCTATCTAGGTATTATGATTGTAATAGTAATGAGAAAGATAATTTACTAAATAAACATGCAAGAAAATTTATTAAATGCATATGAAAGTTAATATAGTGTTAACCAAAGTTTTTGGAACAAATGGGGAAGATGATAAACATGCAAAGATAATATAATCTAATATAACATAGAAATAATCTAACAAAGGATAAATACAATTCAATATATTAGCTTCTATAATATACACTTATCAAAATATGAAGGGCTAGGAGTATACTTACATTTTTAAAGTCATCCCATCATGCCTCACTCTCTTGTTTGGACAATGGTTCATTATAAGAGGTTTGTGTGGCTTGTATGGTTCACATGGATAAATAAACTCTAGGATACAAGACTTATCCTATGCATTTAAGACCTCCAAAATGTAAGTGCTAATTATCCAAGCTAAAAACACAAGAAATGAAACCTCATATTGATTTTATATGTATATTTATGAGTAGTAATGATGCATAATTTAATGATCCTCTCTTTAGAAATGAGTTTGAGGGGGTATTTATAGCCATGAACTGACCCTAAACCCTCTTGAGAATTTAGATGATGAGGTTAGTCTGATTGACTTTGTTAGGTGGAAAATAGAGTCATTAGGTCTCGAACTATGTTATCTTGGGCCAACAAGGTTTCATAATGTTTGCTAGACCCATAACGGGGTCAACCCAATTGATGTAGTAGGAAAAGTGGTAAATTTTGGTTTTTGCTTAGGTAAGGGATGTTTTAGATAGTGATTTGCCTAGGGAAGTGTATAATAAGGTTTTTAATGTTTAGGGAATTATATAATAGTAACTTTTATTTATTTTAAGTAATAGTATAGGGGCCAAAAATACTTTGAAACACCAAAGGTCTGCACCCCTTTTTTGGTACACCCCTTAAGTTGTGCACTTAGATATATTGAGATTTGATGGGTTCAAACAAGAGATAAATCATAAATAATTGATAAATTTTAAAAATATTTGGTGTATACATATTCCCCACTCAAAGCTCATCACCTATCATATAGTTTTAAAACAAGATTGTGCTTTGAGAAAGAACATATCAACCCACAATATTGAGATAATAAATTATGGTAAAAATTATAAATTTAAATGATACTAAGGATATAAATGAAATATTTTAAATTATCATAACTTGAAATACCTTTTATAATGGTTTCCTACCATATTTGTAGTCTTGTTCATGGAGGATGTATTAACTACTTTGAACAAACCCTAAGTATATAAAACTAAAGATAATAAACAAAAAAATTTAAGGAAATTAAAATAAATGAACTTTGCATAATTAATAATATCATTTTGGATAAATGGTAAGAAAGGGTTATAAATTCTAAGTTATACCAAAAATACCAAGGAAAAATGAGTGTAAATTTGGTAACCAAAAATTCAAGGCTACTAAATGATTGACAAACTATAACAAATATACCTTAAGTAAGAAAAACGACAAACCAAATCCAACTAAGGACACATGAAACTAAAATAATAGATCCAAATTAATTTTTTTTTAAAAGTAACAAATCATACCTAAACAAAAATGGAAAAATAACATAAAGTAAAGTAGCATTTATTAGTGAGAAGTAACAATCTAATCTCACTCAACAATGGAAAAACTAAAATAGAGAAATAAAACAATATTATCTACAAAAAGAGTGATAAATACATTTATAGTGTTATAAATGAAACTAAGGAAATCCAATAAGGATAAAGTAATGGTGAAAATAAGTAATATATAGTCACTCAAAAATTTAGTGTTTGTTCTTAGGATAAATAAAACCAAAAAAGAACTATTAGTATCATGTTTTTAAGAAGAGATGAATAAGTGAAAATATAAAAGTTGGGAAACATATATAGAAATAAACTTGCATGTCAAATGTGTAAATTAATGGTGGTGGGGTAAATGTATGTGGTACCAAGGTATAAATATATTTATTGGAATTGAGACATTCAAATTAATTTATCAAAATAAGAGGACTATCGACATTTATGACTCCATAAAATTTGTTTTAGCCACACAAATTTGTGCTAGATAGTTAATTATAAATATCATCCCATGAAGGCTATATGCATGAAAATTAAAATGGACCTACCTAATGTGTTCCCTATTCCTTTCTACCCCTTATGAAACCATTAATGTAATGTTAAGATTGGGTACTTGTTTGAGAAATTAAATATCACAATGAATAATTTTGAAATATCCTATTGTAGTCTACTAGACTACTGCACCCAATAGACCTTGGCTTTATCATGAGGCCAACTACATATTTTGAGATTTTACTAGCATATAAGATGTGCTTAATAGTAATAAATTTTGGTGTTATCTTGAATTTTTATTTTATATATGCCTTTTTATCATTGTTTTTTTTTAAATGATTTGGATTTTAACTTTTTTGATGGATTTTTCTATTCTCCTCCATAAAGATTTAGAAAACTAAGCATGGGTATTAAAAATGATAATCACTAGAAAAATTAGACTTGGTTTCTAAGGAAAATAACATAGAGAGCATGGTGTCTAATATTCTTGTAATTTCATGTGAAATAAGATTTATATCTTGAAATCAACCTTGTTGTGCCCAAAGTGGAGTGAATTTAGGGGAAGCAAATAAAATGAATATGGAGTGATTGAGTTACCTCAAATTATAAAAAATGTGAGAAAGTGAAAAGGATACAATGATAGGTAAGTATGACTCTATATTATAATAAATAATGTAAGTGTAGGGAAATATGCAAACTTAGTTTTTAAAGGCATTACCATACAAGAAACAAAACTAATTTTTAGAGCATTAAATCGCAATCTTTGACCATTATCTTATCATCTAAGAAGAGAACTTAGTTTTAAGGATAGTTTAAGAAAATTTTAAAATTTTATGAGGAAGCCTAGTCCTATCCAAGGTCTTACACAGAAAATCATAAAAGATAAACTAAAGTAGGTGAAAAATATGGAAATGTTTTATGAGGAGGGTTCAGTCCTGTCTAAGGTCAATTTATGATTAAAGCAAAATATTAATATTAGATTAAGAAATAGAATATATTAATGAATATGGTTATGTCCATACCATGGTCTTAGGATGTAATTCATAAATTAAGTGAAATTAATAAAGATAGGTTGAAGGAACAACAATAGTAACTAAGGCTACTGAGAGTAATATGATGTTGTAGGTTTTCTAGATTTGGAGGAAACCTATAATAAATGTTAGTATTTATATTATATGAAAATATCTAATAAAGTAAATATTTGAGAAAAATATTTATTTAAGAATTGAGCATTAGTGGGTCCTTTGAAAATGTGTCCTTCATTAAACTTTAACTTATAGGTACTAGTACCAAGCATGTCTTTTACTAAGTAAGGACCACACCATTTTTGGCCATATTTACCTTATTTTTCATGTGTATAATATATTTTAAGGACTATATCACCAACATTAAAAGTTTAGACTCTGACCTTTTTATTATCTTATTTAGTAATGAAGCTTTGTATTGGTGATTATGTTGTAAGGTAGACATATGTCAATCATATAAGAACTCTAAAGAATTAAGATGGGCCTCACATTATTATTAATCAAGAATTACACCATGAAGATAAATATGTATGGGAGTTCAACTTATAGAGGTAAGACTAATTTATACCCATATACTAATTAAAATGGCGTTTCCCAATAGTAGTGCATATGTTAGTGTGATAAGCCCATAGTGTAGGATAAAGTTGGAGATATAAATTAGTACATGATTATCTAATATTATTTTTAAGGATTTTGTTCAATATTTTATTTGTGGATTCTACTTGGACATTACATTAGGGATGATAAGTTGTTGATAATTTATGCATAATTTTAAATTTTATATAAAGTTATTTCATATATTTGTTTTTTAAGTTTTCACCTTTGTCATAAATTATGGTATGAGGAACTCCAAAGTGACATATGATTTGATTGAGAATGAATTTATAAATAATAATACCGGTAATATTAACAAAAGGCATGGCTTGCACCCATTTGGTAAAATAATCAGTGGCAATGATAATGAATACATGGCCATCTTATAATCTAGGTAATTTTACAATGAGATATAATCCCCACATAGAGAATGGCTAAGGAGACTCTACAATTTGGATTTTGGACATAGGAGAGTGGATAAGATCATCATTAAGTTGATAAGGATTGCACTTTTTAGCAAAATTAATGGTATATTTTTAAAGAGTAAGCCAAAATTAACGCATGCATAGGCATTTAAAGGTCATAGTGTGGCCAATATAATGACCAATATAGATTCATTGATGTGTTTATTTAAGGAGATCATGGACTTCTTATGGTATTAAATAAAATAGTAGAGTTACCTTGGTGTTATGATAATAGAGGGTCTGTATCTAAGTACATATTTGAATGCTTTTTTAAAAATTCAAGTCTTTCAGTAAGAATATACTTATAGAGGGTAAGCTTGATTATAAATGAATTTAAGTATGTTTTTTTACCATGGGATCTATCAAATGGTAATATCCTTTGTGTGACAGATTAGAGAATCATTTTTTTTTGAATAAGAAGGTGATTTTTGCATTTGAAAAAAAAATGGAGGATCATGAAGTACTTGGTGAGGGTGAAATAGATAAGTTGATGAATCAAGAGATTAATCTATAGAATTTTGATCTCATAGGATTGGTTTGATGGTAAAAGAGGCAAATTCTTTGGCAAACATAGTGTCAATTTGATGATATGTGATTAAGTTATCACTTTTTCATTGATAATCTCCACTAACTTAATGACATATACATTATGAGTCAACTAAAGTGTATAAATATGGTATTTATTCATGAATTATGGCTTACATGCCTAGTATTAGAGTTTTGTATCTATCCATGTTATTGGTGACATTAAAATTTAATCAAAGTGCTAAAGGTATGATTTTACCATGTGGGTTAGTTAAGACACAACTTTCCCTAACTCCTTAGATGAATTTGGAACCATAAAAGTGAAGTTTCCAAGTATATTCATGTAAGTTAATTGTAATTTTTAGTAATTCTTCAATGCCTACTTTATATTTGGTAGTGGAAAGAGTAAGGTCAATTTCTTCTTGATTATTTACTTCTAAATTAGTAGTGAAGTTAATAAAATAATATTTGAGATAAATTTCCTTGCTAAGACATTCAATATAAAATATTTATTCATCATGGAGATTATCTTGAAGGTGGTTTGTATCTGGTAGGGAAGCCACCACAAGTTGGTTTATGATGACTTGTCCTTTAATAGACTTTTGTGTAACAATTCAGAGGTTAAATTCCATTAGTATCAAAAGGGTTGTAATATAATTGGTGAGGATTATGGTTTATTATATATAGGATAAATTTTAGTGGTGGATATTTGTTAATTAATGAATATTATAATTTTTTTAAATATGCTTTTGGTAATTTTTTAGGGTCACTACATAGGTCTGGATCACCTAGAATTTAGGAATGTAAATTTTTTTGATGGTTAGTTGACCAACTATTTACAATAATTTATTAGTTAACAATTCAATTCACCACACACACACACACACACACACACACACACACACACATATATATAGTACATAGGCTACCATGGGTAAGCATCAAAATCTACTTTCTAAAACTACCCCATGATATTAAGCAAGCACCCAACAAAAGGATTGTAGCTAAATAGTAGCATTTAATATGAAAATAGTAGAATTGAATGGAAACACCAAATGATATAAAAAAATGTAAACACTAAATGATAGAACTAAATAGTATTATTAACATTATAACTAAATGGTAGAATAAAATGACAACATCTATGCTACAATCGAATGTCAGAACTAAAAACCAACATATGCTCTAAAATTGAATGATAGAACTGAACTATATCCTCCTTTCTAATCATGGGATCTAGTGGAAATGGTAAAAATATAGGCCAATTATAATGAAAATTTAGCATATTATCTTATTTAAACAACCAATAAAAAATCCCACAAAACCATAATACACTCAAAATACATGTACTTATTAATTTTTTAGTTTGTATTGAATTTAATTTTAACTATATAATAATATCAAAAAAAATTACATGTAAAAATCCCCATTAATCATGATTGTATCTAAAAATAAATTATTAATCAGAATAATAAGTCACCCCCTAAATATTATATTGATGATGACATGCCACCAATCGAAGATGTTCCTCTATTTTTTGATGACAATGATCATGACACTCAGCTAATAGAAGAGATTTTTAGCTATCAGTAAATACAAAGTTCAACAAAAAAATACACTTATAAATCTTTGTGAAGGATGAGAATTAGATGGACAATTGGAAGGTCCTTTGAGGTGGACTAGGCAATGAAACTTACTTTCATTGAACCTATATAGCCTAAAAATGTTGATGATACTTCAACATAATGAATATGTATAATATGTAGCTAGAAAATAGGAAAAATACACAAAACGAAACTTAAGTTAGACATGATTAAGAAACATTGTGGAAAAATATATGTGACAATGAAGCACCTAGATGGACAGATAACAAGAACACATAAGTGTAAAAATGTAGAAGAATGCATGCATGTAAGATATATATGCAAGTATAAAAATTATAATAAATGTCAAAAACATATTTTTGAGGAAGGATGAATAATCAAATCTCAATATGGAAAATTTATGCAATCTCATCAAAAGACCAAATATATATCATTCTCTATTTTATACCACATTCTAAAAAAAAGTAGACCTGTTTCTAATTTTTTATATTATAAGATTTTATTTCAACATAAAGGATTTATTGATATTCCACAATCACATTGGTTAGATAGGAATGCTTTGGAAATGGAAAAATGTCTATCAATGTTTGAGAAGGAAGATTTGAAACAAAAAGTTCAAAATTCACTATTCATCTCACTTCCATTGATGAAGTCACAACAATCGACAATACATCATGGATTTGCATACAAGTTTATACTTTTGAGAAACATTCAAGAGAACGTCATCTAATAGTAGTTCATAAAATGGTATGAAATTGTAATTTTGAAAATATTCACAAATTGGTTGTATCTAATTTGAAGGATAAAGCTATGATGAATGATTATATAATAACTTGTATCTAATTTGATAGATAAAGCAAGGATGAATGGTTATGTGATAAAGAATAAGTTATTATGTGTTGGGGATGATGGTGTATTAGTTATGTAGGGGTATATAAATGGTATGTGTGTTCAACTATAAATAATAATTTCTACATATATGATTTTGATTCATTCCATGGATCATAGGATGAATCTTGCATACAAAATAGTTAGAAATTTTGATAATGTCACAAAAGTGGAAGAGCTCATTCATGACTTACATGCTTATATGTAAATTAGTTCAAAAAGGTTTTTAGAGTTCAAAAAGTTTACAATAGGAGTGACTGATGTTAACAAATTGTTGAAATATGTTGATAAAACATGGATTTCTATGTATGAACTTACATGCCAAAATTTTGAAGAATATCCATCATTATTAGGTTTTATGTATAAATTTCATAGAGAAGTTTACAAGGTAAAATATTTATTCTACCATTTAATGCATTTGGAAACATTGTTGATTTTATGTGGAATTATCCCAATGTTGAAGGAAATGAGTTCAATGAAACATGCTCGGGGGAGATCAATTTATATTTTGGACTTCATATGGTTGAGAAAATGAGTACATCAATATCTAGATATACTATAAACTTTGAATTAAAAGTTTCAAGGACCTTTTTTAGAAGTTGAAAATGTTTGATATATTTTAAGAATCCTAAAATCTATTTAAAATTGAATATCAATGATCATCTTTGTCTCATTGTTAATGGGAAGGAGATACCATATCACACTTTATAAAGAAGACATGATCTTATGAACAACTTCTTATAAAACATATTCTATATGATACTATTATATGTGAAACATGGATGAAATTGATTATAATTTCAAAAAACTTATCTATCAAGATTGAAGATATTTTTCAAAGGAATGATTTTTTGGGGTCCATGGAAATTGTGAATCCCATATTTTAGAACAATAATCATGGTCAAAAGCTGATTAGTAATTTATTTCACAAATACATGGGTTCTCTTGTTAAAAATTTCAATAAATATGTAGAGGTCAATGGAGTTTAAATAAAAGGTATTTTGGGAAAGGATTTACTAAAATCTCAATCACCACATTTTAGAATCACAATGTTTGAACAATATCTCCTTCTAAGTAAACCAACAAAAAATTGGGAAATTACACAGTTATGGAAAAAACTTTATCCCAATAACATCATGTAGGAAATTATTAATGAATATTTCATATTATATGAGATTTTTCAAACCATGATTCTGGGCTTAGTGGAAGATGAAAGTGTACTTAGTGTATTATCCTTTATTAAGTCAAAACTTTGAAATAGATTGGATAAAATTTAGAAACATGTTTGAGATTGTATGTTTCACATTATGTTGTGGACATTTTTTCTTATAAAAGAAATCTTGTAACATGGAGTTCCCTAACTAAAATGAGATGCATCAATAATACAATGACCAATAGAGAGGATGTAAATAATGACACTAAATATGTCACTAACATAGTAGATTCACATGTCACTTGTGATGAGTAGGTTTATGAAGGATTATTTTAACTACTCGAGTTTTAATTATATATTTATTATAATTATTATATTTTGAATTCCAATTTCATATCATTTTTGATATTATAAAACATTTCAAATACTAAATCCAGTAAAATTATTGATAGCATTGTCATTTGAAATATTTATTCCATTCATAATGCAACTTTCCCTTTTATTTTATTGGTTCTTCAAAATTTCAAATGGGTCATAATATTTTGGTATTTTTCTAATATTGTATTGTTAAATACATATTTTTATTAATTTTTAAATAACTTAAAATTGATATTGTAATACCATATTAATAGTTTTAACCTTAAATTTTAGATTTAAAATATGAATATTGAATTCAAATACTAAGGCAATAGAACATGACAAGCCTTTTGAACAACATGACCAAATTCAAAAGAAAAAAAATAAACTCATGAAGATTCAAGTGTAGAACAAACCATAATAATTGCTTGAACTCTAAATCCATAATAAATACAGATTTTTCATTATCTAAAACAATTATAATAATTGAACAAGATGAAATCACATCAAATTGAAATCTATGATCAGTCTAAATCCATAGGAAAAGATAATTACAATCCACACACCATGTTGTTTGAACTAAATCAACTAAATAAACTAATATTTATAAATTAAAACTTATCATTATCAATTTAAATTATTATTTTTAAACATAACATTATATTTTTAAATTTAATGAGTTTATAACATTTGAAAATTCAATTTCAAATTCATGCTCACTCCAAATCCATAGAAAAAAATAATTGCAATCCACATCACCATGTTCATCGAACTACATCAACGTAGAATATGCATGTAACAAGATAAATGAACCATAACTTAGTAAAATAAGACTAGTTAAAACTTATTAAATTGATCATTACAAATTCAAACATAAAATTGTCATTTCAAATATTATTTTTAAAAACATAACATTGTCTTTTCTAATATAATATTGATTTTACATCATAAAATATTTAAAAAAAATTGTCACTTAGAAAGACACCTCATTAGTCACCCACTTTTTCACTCCAATCATCCTTATTGTTACCACCATCCTTATAAATCCCTACCTTAAATTCCTCTATGGCATCCTTAATATACCTACCATTTTAATATTATCTAAAATAAAATTAATATGAGCAAAATTTTATTTTTCTTCTTTCACAACATTTCTTGTGTAAATTAGACTTGGATCGACATTGATTTTTTGCTTCAATAAATCATCAATATCCCATCCTTGTTCCTTAATGATTTTGTTGAGTGTGTTATTTTATTTATTCAATAAAATAAGATTCTATTTGAATTGAATGGATTAATTTGTTGGGAATAGGTTACAAGGTATGTATGATGTTATCATTCATGTCATGGAAGTTTCAGTTATGTCCTTCTATTTTGACATTATTTATCTTGATGTTGAGTTCTTAAGTCTTAATTGAGGATCCTAGTGAAATGGCATAGGACTGATATAATGGTGATTTGATCCACTAGAGACCTAAGTGAGCAATTTTTTTGGTATAATATCATGTTATTGTTATTTATGACATGTGGATTATGTGTTAAAGATAATACAAGAGGTTTTAGGTTGTGTTCATAGTCCATATAAGACTAGCAGTATAAGGCCTACATGCACAAAGTGACCTATAGTGGCCTAAATAAGGGTAAAGATAATTTAAAATAATGATATGGATCTTGAGATCATTTATAGAGGTGTCAGGGATTTTTATAAGCATGTTAACCAAGTTTTAAGTCAACACCTAAAGAATAAAATATGAAATTTGATGGTAAGGATGACTATGTGCATAGAAAAGGGTGTTACAAACCTGAGAAGAAGTTTATGATGCTCATTGGAATTTGAAACATTTGCATTAGATACTGATAACTTCATGGTATTTTTTGAATGTCCCTATCTTTAATTACTTGGCATTAGTTTTGGGATTTAGGAGCAATGCTTTATAAATAATTGCTAAGGTAAGGTGGTCAAAACCCTCCTAAAACCTTTATAAATACCAATAAGAAATATGTAAATGGTTATGGCTAAGAATTCTCTTATTAACCTAGTTTGGTTTTTGTGACATGTAAAGGGATCTTCAATATTTACTCATGTGCTTTTTCTTTTGTCTTGATAGTGAGTAAAAGCTATAGGAAAACCCTTATTTTTAGGGTTTTTATGCTACAAGTAAGGTTGACCAACTCAAAGCATGAAATGGAGGATGATGTTAAAGACTTATAGTTTATTATCATTAAATTTTATGAGAATGTTTATAAAAAAATGTGTGAAACTTTTTAGGGAATTTATCATGTCGTTAAATTGACCTAATGAGCAGAATAATGAAGAAACTATGTGAGAATAAGAATGAGATTAGGGATTGGTTGAAGAGGACTAAGGATATATATTAATTCATGGGATAATTATTTAATACATATCCATCATATCCCCTTGTTATATAAGTTTTTATGATGTTTACACCTATGCAAAAAAATATCATCAAATTGGTTTTTCTAGCATAGTGGAGTCTATGAAGAGTGACATAGTGAGATTCGTCGATAATACTAATATTGGTAAATGAACATGCATTATATATATATATATATATATATATATATATATATAGATGTTATATTCATGCTAAAGTTTCACAAAAATACATTTAAAGATCACATAAGTGTCCCCACAAGTGTTCTACAAGTTGATTTTTTTGACTGTGTTTTTGGCCCTACAGGTAACTTTTCTATGTATGTGAAAAGGATGTTCCTGAGTAAATTTTCATTAATATGAATAATATAAAGTTAAAAAAGGTGTTTTAAATGAATAATAGGATCATTTTAATTCATTTTATCTCATTATAAGTCCATAATCAATCTTGGAGAGTCAAATGCTTTTGACCATGTTTTGACAGTGTTTAGTATTTCAAAGTAAGCCATCTACAGGAGTATTCTTGAGGCCCTTTGTCCTGTGTGGTGGGAAAAAAATTTGAGAAGTTTTTAAAGTTATTATTATATTATTAATATAATTTTATTCATGGGTTATTTGTAAATTTGTGTATTTGGTTCAAATTTTTAAGATAGACTTACAGGAATTGAGAAGGCCTATTGGCAAAGAGACCTAATTTGGTAGGTCCAAGTAGTGAAATGGGCAAAAAGGATCTAGGGACCTAATGTGAACTTATAAAGGGTATATTGTATTAATTTATGAGGTTTTTAATCTTTTTAAAGATAGGAAGTGTTCTTAAGGGTCATAATGGTAATGTGTGTATATGATAGACATAATTACATTACGTCTCCATTAAGCCTAATGAAAGATTTAGTCCTTATGGACTATCATCAACTTTTAAACTTTTTTTTTAACTTTTTAAAATTTTATGGTAATATATTACAAAGTTATTTTATGTATGTAAGGGATCATGGCTGACTAATATGGGTGAGAGCAAGGGTCAAATACTTCAGAAGGCTTAATAGGCCTAAATTGACTAGTTGAGTAGTTGAGATAATTGAGTGAATAAAATAGTGATTTTGATAATATTTTAAGAGATTTAATATAATAAATAAGGTTATCAAAAAATTACATGAGTATCTAACTATTTTCTACAAGTATTTAGGAAGGTCATTTGACCTATTTCTACCATAGAGAGGGTTATTTGAGCGAGAAGGCCTAAGAGGGTATTTGAGTGAAATTGAAGGTTAAAGAGTGAAAAAAAAGGAGGTCATCATAAGTTAAATATTATAAATAGGTTTTATAATTTTATCTAATATCATATGTTACTTGGTTGGTGCTAAGTTGCCTAGGGGGGTTGGATCCTCCTAACAAGATAAAGTTTACAAAAGACTAGTTAAGTTTGTGCTTATCTAGATAGGGGTTAGATATCCTTGTGATGTTGGCACTTCAATAAAACTTGGATATTTACATTATATTATTTTATTCCATGTGTATGGTTCATTTGGTTTTATCCCATGAGAGGGTTTCCCACATATCTTTTGTCTTCTCTCATGATATATTTGTGTAGTTGATTACTTAAGTATTGATCTTATATGTGAAATGATTGCTTCATGAAATGATGAATTCAATTAAATATATATTTTCAAGAAATTGATTTAACCCCCCAATATTATTATCTACTTCTAATAATTGGTATCAGAGCCTGGACCCTTGAGTATACCCAACAGTCTAAGGGAGATCTCTAAAACATAGAAATAGATCTTGGTAGTGATAGTACTTTTTATGGCTACAATGAGAACCTAACCACATCTAGTGAAATAATTTTTTAGTGTTATTAAAAATAAAAGGATCACATGGAAGAATGCACTCAGCTAAGAATGAAAGTGAAATCCTTAGATGCATAAATCAAGCAAGATGCTATCAAGATAAGGACTTATCAAAGATATGAACAAAGTATTGAGAAGCTTAATAGTATCTGAGATAGTCAAAGATATTTTTATGACATGAGAGTCAATATATTTATATAATAACAAAATGAATTCAAGAAATGTTAGGCACCAATTGATACTAATCATTTAAGGAGTGATGAAATTGGTAGAATCAAGACCTATGTAGAAGCTACCAAACTTGAAATTAAGAATCTTCAAGTCATAGAGATCATTTATCCATATAGTAACTTGAAAGGTAACAATTTTTCATCTTACATTCATAAAAAACAAACAAGGTCAAACAACCATAATATGCAGACACCTTCATTGGTCACTATTTTTCTTATGGAATATTTGGACATAAATTTATTCATTGTATATTGAAAATTAGAATTATTTGTTATAGTTGAAAATAAAGATGACACATTACAAGAGAGTGTAAGTCAAATTTTATCAAAAAAATAGTCATGTTGAGATGTTATTGAGTCATGACATGAAATCATGGGTCAAGAAAGTAGACCCCATAGAAAAGAAGTAGAAATATAGAGGAGAAGAATCTATGATAGCCCAAAATACCTTTAACACATAAAATAAAGATTTGAAATGGTATATAGATAATGTTTATTTAAGTCACATGACAAAAGATAAAATCAAGTTCATTACCTTAAAGAATAATTCCATTAAATCAGTAATGTTTGGGGATAACACATCTAATAACATTATTTGGAATGGTTCTTTGTGTTTGGATAATAGGAAAACCAAAATAGAAAATTTTCTATAGGTAGATGGATTGAAACATACTTTCTGAGTGTGAGACAAATTCACACTCAAGGACACACTTTGACATTTCATAAAAATGGATGTCAGATCATGAGATAAAAATTAGGAAGATTGATTACTAAATCCAAGAGAACTAATAATAATCTCTATGTACTAAATGAGATCATAAAAGATAAATTATTCACAAGTGAGTTAGATAAGAGTTATTTGTGGCATAGAAGGTTAGGTCACATGAAATTCTATAATATTGTCAATATCAGCTCCAAGGGATATGTGAAGAATATGCCCAAGATCTCTAAACATGTAGATCCTCTATGAAAGGCATGTCAACATGGTAAGCAAACTAAGAGAAGATTCAACTCTAAATAATATTCCATTACTAGACCTTTATAAATAATTCATATTTATATATGTGGACCTAAAACTATTCAAAGTATTCAAGGTGATATTTACTTCATGTTGCTTATAGATAACTTCACAAGAATGACTTGGATAAAATTCCTAAAAGAGAAGTTAGAAGCTCTAGGCAAGTTCAATACTTTCAAATATTTGGTTGAAAATGAAACAAATGTAAATATCAAGTGTTTTATGTGTAAAAAAGGAGGAGATTTTTTCTCAAATAATTTTGATGATTTTTTTTAGGTCAATGGAATAAGAATATAGTTCTCATCTTCTAATACACCTCAACAAAATGTGGTTCTTGAGAGAAAGAATATAACAGTTCAAGATATAGCAAAGACAATGTTGAATGAGTCTAAGATATCAAATGGTTATTGGAGAGAAGTATTTAGTACTATAGTTTACACTTTCAACAAAAGTCAAATCAGGATCAATGGTGACAAGACTCGATAAGAATTATGGAATGGTAGACCTGCAAATGTTGAACATTTCAATGTTTTTGGGAGCAAGTACTATATTAAGAGAGATAATGAGGACTTAGGAAAATTTTAATAAATATTTGATGAAGGTTTTTTCTTATGATATTCATTAGTAAGTGATACCTACATATGTTATAATAGAAGGTTACAAAATATAGTGGAAAGCACAAATGTGAAAGTTGATTAGACAAAAAATCCATATACTCAGTCTAAGAATGATAAAGGAGAAATAAATATATATGGGGATGAAGAAGAGAGTAAGGAAAGAAAGGACTCAAAATTTCCTTCTAGGTAGATATAAAATGATCATCCTAAATCTTATACCATTGGAAATAAAAGTGTAGGCATACAAATAAGGAGAAGAATGGTAATTGGTGCTAATCAAGAAAATACTACCTTACATTCAAAAGTTGAACCTAAAAAAATTATATAATCAAGTGGAAATTAGTTTTGTCTAGAGGAAATGAATGAGGAGGTAAATTAAATTGAGATGAATGAAACTTGGGAGTTAATACTTAGACCTATAGACAAAAACATCATTGGTAACAAATGGGTTTTCAAGATCAAATTGAATGAGATTGGAGAGGTCACCAGAAATAAAGTTAGAACTGTGTGAAAAGGATATGATTAGGTAGAAGGAGTGGAATTTGAATAATTTATTTTCCTATAGCAAAGTTAGAGGCCATTAGGATGTTTATTGCCTATGCAGGTTTCAAAGGATTCAAGATATACTAGATGGATGTTAAGTTAGCCTTCCTAAATGGGAACTTAGAAGAAGAGGAATACATTGAACAACTTGAGCATTTCCTATTAAATGATAGAAATGATTATGTTTTCAAGTTGAGAAGTCCCTTTATGGTTTAAAACAAACCCCTAGATCTTGGTATGCTAGACTTGTTAAGTAAATTTTATAACAAGGGTTCAAGAGAGGTGTTGTAGATAACAACCTATATGTTAAAAATAAATATGGTCATCAATTGATAGTTGTGGTATATGTGGATGACATTATATTTGTTCAATCTAATGAAAACATGACCTATGAGTTTGTAAAGGTAATGATGTTAGAATTTGAGATGTCTATTCTTTGAGAACTATCCCTCTGTCTTGAACTTTAAATTAGTTAAATTGAAAAAGGATTCAAGCTAAGAAAAGAGGATGAATCCTCAAGGGTTAATTAGATAATGTATAGATTTATGATTGGGAGTTTATTTTATACTAATGCATCAATGATAGATATCATGTAAGAAGTAGGTCTTGTATAAATATTCCAAGCATACCCTAAGGAAATCCACCTACAATAGTAAAAAGGATACATAGTTATCTCAAAGGGACTTTGGAATATGGTTTATGGTACCCAAGGAGTAAAAAGTTTCATCTAGTAGCATATGCAAATACAGATTAGTATGGAAGTCTAGATGATAGAAAAATCACTAGTAGAGGAACCTTATTCTTAGAAAAGTGTCTAGTCTCATGGTAATGCAAGAAACAACCTTTAATAACTTTATCTACTTGTGAAGTTAAATATACTGTAATTGTCTCATGTTATACTTAATTATTATGGATGAAATAAACCCTAAGATACTAAAAGGTGGAGTTTGTTGGCCTTATTCCTATTTTCTATGATAATACTAGTGCCATAAGCATTTCAAATAATCTTATCTTACATTCAAGGACCAAGAATATTCCCATCAAGTGCCATTTATTAAGAGAATAGGAGAGTGAATAAACCATAAAACTTGAATTTATGTCTACCAAAGATTAGATTATAGATATCTTGACTAAGCCTCTTCCAAAGTATACTTTTGAAAATCTGGGATAGGATTTATATGTGATTCCTATTCCTAGTATCCACTAAGTAAAACAAAGTGCTTACGGGGAGCCAATGAGGAGGTTTTTTAGCTCAAAGGATAGAAAAAGAACTGCATAACATGTGAGGTCAAAAGGGGAGTCATACCAATATATCAAGAAGAAGTTATCAAAGGTATGAAAAATTAAAGGGGGATTTGTTTTATACAATCTTTCATCTTGAATTATTATTGTAGATAAATTCTTTGTCATTAATGTCAAAGGGGGAGATTGATCTACATTAAGAAGATGTTTCCTAGTGAGAGAAGTCTCTCTAAGTAGACTCTATAAATGAGTTGTTGCCATCAATGAAAAAGGAGGAAAATGTTGGTAATAAGTTACAAGGCATGATTAAAGTTGTCATTGATGTCATGAAAGTGTCATTTCTGTCCTTATGTGCTGAAATTGTTGTTCTTGATGTTGAGTTATTAAAGTCTTAATTGAGGAGCTTGGTGAAATGGCATAGACCTAATAGCATGGTGAGTCAATCCATTAGAGAATTATGTGAGAAAGGTTTGTATTATAATAGCATGTTATGATGATTTATTACATGTATATTATGTTTTTAAGATAACGAGTGGTTTTAGGTTGTGTTTATAGTCCAAGTAGGACTAGCAGTACAAGGCCTAGATGCATAAAGTGACCTATAGTGGCCTAAGCAGAGGTCAAGATCATTACCAATAATGCAAAATATTTTGAGATAATTTACAAAGGTGTGATATATTATGATAATAATTTTTATCAAGTTTGAATTTAACACCTAAAGAAGAAATCAAGAAATTTTATGGTGAGGATGATTGTGGGCATAACAAAAGGTGTTGCAAACCAAAGAATAAGTTTCTCATGAGTTCCTAGACACTTCATGGTAGTTGGGGAAGGTCCCTAGATTGAATTCCATGGAATTGGCTTTGGGATTAACGGTAACTAATTTATGAATTATTTATAAGAAGTTAAGGTGGTCAAAAATGATCTATAAACTCCACTAATAAACTCAAAGTGAAGTTTTAAGTACGAATATTGAAATTATCAAAACTTAATAAATTCTTGAAAAACTCAAAAGAACATGCAAAATGTTTGGCAAAAATATTCTCGGTTGTTGAGTTGGATTGGAATTGACAAAAGACTTGTTACTTCCATTTACCAATTAAACTAGTTTTTTTAATAATGTTGTGTTATAATTGTCGAATTGTAAATTAATTGCATGAGTTCATTTACTAATTAATACCAAATCAGCAAACTAAAACAAAATCATGCATCAAAATGACAATTTACCAAAACACAAAATGTGATATTGGAGTTCGGCTCAACAATTGATGCCTACATCTCTGGGTTCTCCAAAAGAGTGGTCCATTTCCATTAAGGGCACTTCAAACACTTGGAAACAATAAACAACTTTCTTGCAAGCTGATATCTCAATGCAAAAATTTACCTTCACCATGACTGAAATCAAGCCCGACACCTTCGAATTTTGTGAGTCTTCACACCTGCAAAGTTGCTTCAAAGTTCATAAAAATATCCTCTAAGGTATGAAAAATACTCCTCCAACATTCAAATTGGCCTAAAAGAGTATTAATACTATGTATTATGACTAGAATATGGATAAAAATCCATTACATAAGCTTACCAAAGCTTTTTACAATGTCTCGGCCTAATAAAATAAAAACACAGTCTAGAATTGATAACTTCAAATAGAAATTTGTGCTTTAAATAACACTTCAACCCCCATAGCTCAAGTGGTCAAAGCCTATCCCTTTTGGATGGTAGGTCAATATTTCAAATTGTCAGCCTTTGTTTTAGGCACTTATGCTTTATCTTTATCCCACATGTGTGGGTTGAGCAGTTCAAACAAGGCTTAAAATAGCCTTTGAGCACCATTTCCTTCATGGGTTTGTCCCACATGCATGGATTTGGGATAAGATAAGGCTTTAAAAATCCTTAGCTACCCACTTATCATGTGGCTTCAGCCACCTAAGAGGCATTTTGTTCAGGCTTGGGCTTGGTTTTTCCTTCGAACTTGCCACATGCTTGGTCTCGCCACCTTGCTTAATGAGCTTATCTCACGCTTAACTCCACATGGCATGTTGATGACATGGCATGTCAATGAACCATTTTTGTAAACCTTTCCATTTTACAAGTGTCTATCTCTGATAGGTCCAAATATTGAAACAACCTCGAAACATGTGCCACATGTCACAAGAGACATGCGAACTCAGATTTACATTCTAAAAAATGCATAAAAAAGATCTCAATGAGATCTACACTATGAAATTGGTTTCATCATGATTTGAAAACTTTTTTATAAAATGAACTCTAGATCACACCTCCCTACAAAAGAGGCTTTTGGTCTCTAAAAGTCAACTATCACCTGAAATCTTATAACTGCTATACTACATCCATGCAAAAAAACCCAATCATAGCAAGATATGTAAAAAATTGTATTAAAATGATTCATAATCAAACTATAAAAATTCCTAATCCAAAGGCATGAATAAGTGAATCTACAACTACAAAAGTGATTATAACATATCAAACTGCCTGTCCAAATGTCACATCCTGTAAAGTGGTGAATTGCCAAAAACTGAAACAACTCCTGATGTAACTAAAAGAGAAGTTTATAATGTTGACAACATACAATGAATGTTATGGACATGTTGCAATACAATGCCCTAGTATGGGACTTATATGCTAAGCAAAATACAAACAACCAAAAGTGTATGTTGCCTAACATCTAAACATGTCCAAAGGGTCTTTCAATGCATCTATACATTCATGTGCCAAAAATAGATACATTATAAAAAATAGTAGTCTAATTATCAAATTATAAAAAGAAACAACTCACAACATCACTTTGTTATATCCTAAACTGTTTCAAATGAGTTAATGTCTTATCCATTATTAGACTACCCATACAGTATATTCTAGAGATCAAAAACTTAGAGTTATCAAAAAGTGATAATTGAAAAACTTCATATGGTAAACCTATCTTGAAGTGTTCCCACCAACTCTAATCTACATCTATCAAAGCTTGTTCATTCCCTTAGGTGAATTCTTAACCATGCTTTACAAAAATAATGTAGTGATAATCCACTTAACCAATTTTTTCTTCCTAGTGAAATTGATTGTCTTTGTGGATTCATTATCAATTGCATATTGTTGAATTAACCTCTTAAATGGATTTTCACTTGTAGGTTTTACCTTATCCTCATTTTTATTGTTAGCTACATTATGGATTGAAATATCTTCATTAACCTTAGTGAGAGGTTTGTAAATCATCTTAGTTTTAAAATTACTTGAATGTGAAGATCCACGAAGCTTAAAACATCTATCAATCCTATGTCTACTCAATTTATAATGAGTACAAACTTCTTTCTTAGGTGAGGGTCCCCTTTTGCCAATTCCCAAATTAACATGAGAATGGTCTTTCAAACATGAAATCTACTTCAATAAAGCATTTCACTTCCAACAAGTCTTAGCACTATGGTTATTCATCCCACAAAAAGTGCATGGAAATGATTTCATTATCTTCTATACATTATATCCAAACTTCTTAAAAGTATCAATTGGATCAAAAGATTTAGTGTAAGAATCAAGAGGTGGAATCTCAATACCTCTTTTACCTTTACACTTTTGAACTAGTGTCCTATAACCTTTTCTATTGGAAGATCGTCTTCCTTTAGCCATGGAAGAATCTTCTTCATCATCCACCTGCACACTAGTATAACCCAAACCTGTACAAAGAGGTCTATGCTCAACCTGAATTGGGTTAGATATACCTTCGATATCTCTACCAAGTCCTCCTCCATTATAACCCATTTTAAACAACAATTTAGATCATATGCCCTTAGTGTATCTTTGAAAATCACCAAAAATAATATTACTAAAATCTGAATCTAGAATGGTAGAAGAAGACAAAGATTCCTATGGTGAAAAACGTATAGTGCACTCAATCATAGTCTCTACATCTAAAGTTGAAGGCTTTGCCTTTTCACACTCACCACATTGCAATCTAATCAAGAGCTCATCCTTGGATTCAAGTTCTAATTTTAACTGTGCCACTTGTAATTCAAGTGCAGATTTATGGCATCTGAAGATTGCATTTTCATCTTTGATGACCTCAATCTATGACAACTTGCCCATGGTTTCTTGCAAAGACCTGATTCCTCACTACACACTGCAATATAATCAATCTACAAACCAATAATCCAACTATTCTGGAAGCAACTGTCAATACACAACTAGAAGCAATCTTTGCATTCTAACTGCTCTGATACCAACTTGATCCATAAAATCCACTGATAAACTCAAAGTGAATTTTTAAGTATGAATACTGAAATTCTCAAAACTTAAGAAATTCTTGAAAAACTCAAAAGAACTTGCAAAATGTTTGGAAAAAATGTTCTCGATTGTTGAGTTGGATTGGAATTGACAAAAGACTTATTACTTCCATTTACCAATTAAACTAATTTTTTTAATAACATTGTGTTATAATTTTTGAATTGTAAATTACTTACATGAGGTCATTTACTAATTAATACCAAATCGACAAATTGAAATAAAATCATGCATCAAAATGACAATTTACCAAAACATGAAATGTGATAACAGAGTTCAACTCAACAGTTGATGCCTATGTCTTTGAGTTCTCCAAAGGAGTTGACCATTTCCATTAAGGGCACTTCAAACACCTGAAAACAATAAACAACTTTCCTACAAGCTAATATCTCAATGCAAAAATTCACCTTCACTGTGACTGAAATCAAGCCCGACACCTTCAAATTTTATGAGTCTTCACACCTGCAAAGTTGCTTCAAAAGTCCTAAAAATCTCCTCTAAGGTATGAAAAATACTCCTTCAATATTCAAATTGGCCTAAAAGAGTATTAATACTATGTATTATGGCTAGAAGATGGATAAAAATCCATTACATAAGCTTACCAAATCTTTTTACAATGTCTCAGCCTAATAAAATAAAAACACAGTCCAAAATTGATAACTTCAAATAGAAATTTGTGCTTTAAATAACACTTCAACCCCCACAACTCAAGTGGTCAAAGCCTATCCCTTTTGGATGGTAGGTCAAGATTTCAAACTATCAGCCTTTCTTTTAGGCACTTATGCTTTATCTTTATCCCACATGTGTGGGTTGAGCAGTCCAAACAAGGCTTAAAATAGCTTTTGAGCACCATTTCCTCCATGGGTTTATCCCACATGCATGGATTTGGGATAAGACAAGGCTTTAAAAATCCTTTAGCCACTCACTTATCATGTGGCTTCAGCCACCTAAGAGGCATTTTATTTGGGCTTGGGCTTGGTCTTTCCTTTGAACTCGCCACGTGCTTGGTCTCGCCACCTTGCTCAATGAGCTAATCTCACACTTAAATCCACATGGCACGTTGATGATGTGGCATGTCATCAAACCATTTTTGTCCAACCTTTCCATTTTCCACGTTTTGACCTCTAATAGGTCCAAATGTCAAAACAACCTCGAAACAAGTGCCACATGTTACAAGAGACATTCTTTGACAAATTTTCAAATGGCCATAACAATAGCTCCCAAACTTGGATTTACATTCTAAAAAATGTGTCAAAAATCTATCAATGAGATCTACACTATGAAATTGGTTTCATCATGATTTGAAAACCTTTTTCTAGAATGAACTATGGATCAAAAACCCTCCTAAAATCCTTAGAAATACTCTATAGGAAAGATCTAATCGGTTATGGCTCAAAATGGTCCAGTTGACCTCATTTTATGTTTGTAACATGTTAAAGACTTGTTGATTCCTAAATGTGTACCATAGGTGACCAAATTTTTTAATAAACACTTTTCATTTTAGAATTTTAATTATTTATTTCATGAGTTATGGGTTGTGATAATCTTGTTATCTATTGGTGGACTAAAGGTAAAACAAGTGACTATTTCACAATATTTATATTAGTTGGTGGTTGGGAGACACCATGGAAAAATAGCATATCTATGTAAAATATTTAGTATGCTATGCTAATTATAGTTGATTTTGATCAATAACTAATCTAATAACTACTATAAGATGGATATTCATAATGACCATTAAACTAAGGTGATCTAGTTAAAAAAAAGCAAAAGGAAGGGTAGGGTAGAGAGAAGGATGTTGTTGGTCTTTTTAAAAAACATTATGAAGAAGCTCAAATATCATATGAACATGCATTTAACCAATGTATTAAATTAAATATCTTAATCCCAAATCACAACATACATCATACAAGCTTCAAAGGTAGGTATGAAATAATGAAAATAGGAACTAGGCTTACTTTAAAGATTCACTATCACAAGAAAACAACATTAGACCAAATGACAAATAATTTCAAAAAACAAAATTAGAAAAATAAATTTCAAATAATCTATCATTATCACAAATTATCAACTCTGCATTCAAGATACACATCCAAAATCAATAGGAATAATTCAAATCTGAAAGTGAAACTAGACAACTGAGAGAGAAACCATATAACAATTCACACAAAGAAATACTAGATAATCATTACATAATTCCATGATTATATTAATTACTCCTAGTTTAAAAATTTATTTGGTTCTAATAACTCCTTCCCCCTTTTTTTTACAAATGACAATGCTTCTTTTATAAGATGTAAGGAAGCATATCAATCAGCGATATCAAGTTACATTTGAACATGTGTATAGGACAACTATCATTTCTATTATATTTAGAACAAATGATATTTTATAATGAATTGACCTATAGATAGTTTTATCTTATAAATTTCACATGTCTATATAAAAAGAATATCTTATTTTGAAATATCATACAATATTGGTTACAATAGGAATATTCTTTTTTCACTTGATTTAGGACCTATTGGCTACTACAAGATCTTTATGGTACCCTAATTCCCTTGTCCTAGTATAGGAATGGTCCCATCCTCGAGTTATTCAAGGATAAAAATTATCCAATGTATTATTTAGTTCAAACATTTATAATACTAGGTTCACAGGGTCTCTAATTTGGCCCATTTCACTCACATAGCTTTGATGTGGTAATTTCATGGTGTCTCAGGTCATTCTATTCATCACTATCCAAAAAATACCTTTTCCTTTTAAAATTTTTATCCAATAAACTATGTTAAAATTATTTTTTTCATGACCATAATTTTACCTCCAAAGGAATGTCTTTGATTGTCGTGTGACCATCAGTTTAAAACACATGATTCAAGTTCTTTACTATGTTATGATTGGCATCCTTAAAATCATCATTTGATGTCTACAAGAATGTATTTGATGGTCACATTAACATGAATTTTAGCTTAATTATAGGTAATATCTACTAATCCTACCACTTATCATCTTCTAGTTCATTTTCCACCCTATATGTGCCACATGTCAACTTATTGGTGCTTTTAGGTTTTTTATACTAGGCTATATAGTTATACCACATGTTGGTCCTGTGTTAACTCAAATATTTCTTTGAAAATATTTAACTTGATATACTCCATTCATAATTATATATATACTAAAATTCATACCTTTGATCTAGAAAAGGTGCTCAATGTTTAACATGGGGTCCACTTCTTGACTTTTCAATCATTGATTGTGTTTTATTTGATCTGGGTCCTCCACTTAAATGCATGCGATAGATTAAGATCCAAGTAGTTGAATGTGATTGGTCCCTACATTTATAAAATATTAATTTAGGTTTGAGACTTAGGATAAAAATATTAGGCTAATTACTATAAAAAATATATGGGACCTCGTGAATAATAGGACTTAGGCATGAAGGTTTTGGACCAATGTTTTAAACATAAAACAAAGGGACCCTAAGAATAATTAATGGGCCCCCAAGCATAAGGATTTTAGCCTAATATTTTTAAGCTAGGCTAAGCATATAAAAGGAGCCTATGTAATATGACTTAACATAAGTTCTTAACCTAAGGTTTCATTGTATAAATAAATATGATAGAACTTTAGGTAAGTCCATAGACTAAGTAATACAAGTGACCTTACATTTTTAGTTGGACCATGCTAAGATAAAAGGGACCATGTGATATAAAATATACCAAGTGTATGTTTTTTATCCTAATGTTTGGTTTTGTTTAAGAACATGACCAAGCCTTAGGATAAAAATTAAACTAATACCATGGTATTATTAATTTGTTCCCACTTAAACTTGAATAAAAAGATCTCACCAAATTTAAATTTGAATTAAAATGTCTAGATAAAACATTAGTCTAGGGTTTCAAAAATATGAATTTAATTAATCAAAAATAGATCAAGGTTAATAAATGATCAATTTAATATGAGGCACAAAATACCTAAGCATGTTCCATTAAACCTACAACCTAAAACTCAAATATCCAATGTTAGCATTTTAGATCAGATTAAACCAAAACCATGAACAAATAAGTTAGCCAAACCATGGTGTGGATGATCTTCAAATAAAAATAATGTGCAATCATGATAATGATAGTCTAACCAAGTCTATTTTATCTTTAAGGAATAAATTTACACATTTTGACATATGGGTCCCCATTTTTTAGAAATGGGGGTATGTTGATCTCAATAAATGGTGGCTTCTAGGGAAACATAAGAATATGTTAAAATTCAAACTCTAGTTTGAGCAAATAATTAATATACTTATTCCATTTGATCAAGCACCATTATTAATATTATTTCATGGTTAAAACAAATCTTGCATATGTAGAATTAATATAAAACATCAATACTCAGCCATATTATGTGTGTTCTTTGATTCCACTTACTAATTGCCAAATGATTTAGAGAATAACTTCCAAGTTCATGACTTTAATATTTAAAACTGACTTTCAACATTTTTTAATGTTCATTAAGAACCATGATTTATCTCAAGGAAGTCTTAGACATTGCCCTGCTACTAGCCAAGCATCCATAGCCATGATATACATGCCTTTGGCTCCACTCAAGGCCTTGCTCCACTGCCATCCAGGCATCCATATCCCCAATGGATATTACCCTAATCACCTTTTCTTGGAAATATTTTGATTTTATAATAGGCTATTATTTTTGTATTTTTAGATCATTTTAGCTTTCTAGCAAAATTTGGGAACTAGGTTAGTTAAGTTTAGGGATTTGGTCAAGTTTTTTATTTTTAGATAATCATCCTTGGCTATACATTGTCCTATGCAATTAATGTTTCTTAAGTGAAAGCATAACTATGTCCTAATCATTCAAGA
This sequence comes from Torreya grandis, assembly GCA_037957365.1. Taxonomy (NCBI): domain Eukaryota; kingdom Viridiplantae; phylum Streptophyta; class Pinopsida; order Cupressales; family Taxaceae; genus Torreya; species Torreya grandis. The sequence goes on along the minus strand of JARHVA010005181.1, from coordinate 1,010,927 downwards.
TTACATATTAAATGTGCAATACTTATTAAAACTAGGTTTAGATCAAAAAAATGTTTGAGATATCAAGGAATAGTTAAATTATCCATCAATTTTTTCTAGATTCTCTAAACTATAACATCAATCTCATATTTCAACATTATCCATCAATCAATCTTTTCTAGCTTCTCTAAACTATGAAGCTCTTAGGCAGTTTAGATAAAACTTGAGCTTATGATTGTCAAAAATAAATCATTTAGAAGCAAGTAATAAAACAAAAAAGGTAAACAAATATATAGATACATTATATACAAACATGGGATAGGAAAGAAAATGGTAGGATATAAAGAACAAGAAAGAAACTAAACTAAACCCTACAATAACTACATAAAGTACTTACCCCTAGGATCAAATGGAAAATTATTTAGTATACTATATAACCTTGAAGCATGATTAATTCCATTTAATTGCCTCTTCTTGTGGATAGGAGCACTTGTATAATTATGTCTTCTAGGTGATGTAGTTCAGCCTCCTATAACCATTCTTAGATGCGTGGACCAAATATATGAATATAGGACCCAATCATATTCTTCCAAAATCCTTTTATCTTACATTAGGAATGATAATTCTCCTTTAGGCATGGATAGATGGTGGTGTATATCAACTTCATTAAACCAATGAAGCTCAACTAGCATTCTTTGGTAGGTGTCTTCATCAAATTCATCTTGAGAAGGGGATAGACTACCAATCTTTGTACCAAAACTTTCCAAGTCATCTTGGAAAGGTAATTCATCTTGATCAACTAAAAGAGCATGAAATGTATCTACAACCTTACCATTTTAATCAATCTAATCACATTCTTCCACCCTTTTGAAGGTGTCATACAAAAATTCTTAAATCATTTGACTTGCTTCATCCTCATACTCTATGCAGAATGGCATCTCAATTACCCAATCGATTCCCAACTCATCTTGCTTTGGGGTCTCTAGATTGATATTGCTATCTTTAAATAACTCAATTTATTTCAAAAAATACTAGCATAAATGTTGCCACTGGTCTTCTCTTTTAGTGGTAGATTCTATTTCAGTAATGACTTCATAAGAATTGCCTTCACAGCTATCTTTTGAAGAGAAGTCAACTTATGTCTGATATTGTTCATAGGGTTGCTCAAATTGAACATCCATTTCATCTTCTAGATCATATTATAGTTCACTTTCTTCATTGAATGGAAAATTGAAAGCCTACACAAAGGATTTGGAAGTTCCTACAAAGCCAAATGTCCCTATAACAAAGTATTGATTAATCATAGGTCAAGATGTATCCCTTTCACTTTGACATGCTTCTAAGACATTACAATGCTCAATGAGACCTATATCAAAAATATTCATTTCATTTATATCCTCAAATGAATCATTGTATTTGTTATCATGAAACCTATTGAACCTTTGAGAAACATATCCTCTATTGGAGCCTTCCCCATAATTTCCCACTCACTTTTGCAACTAGAAAAAATTCGTGCTCAACTTTGAAACCATCTTAAGTATGGATTCATCTTCATTATTTGGTGCTTATGAGTCATGAGCATGACTGTCATTAGTAATGAGAAAAAAATATCTCTATCCTTGTGAATGAAATCTATTTTTATCATTATTGAATAACCCTAAACCTTGGACAAGATATGAATGGATTAAGGGAAATTGGTTCAATAGTGGTATCTATTTTAAGCTAGACACATTCTGATCGACATTAAGAATGATAATCAGTGCTACGAAATTGAGGTTGACATTTGGGATAGCTTATGAAAATGGACCTTAATGATGTATTTTATCAATTATTATTAAAACTTTAGCATAAGCCAATGCCAAGGTGTTCATAACTCTAACAAACCTTTTGAGGAACATATAAGTCATGGGATCCAAAGCATCTTTGTAAATCTCTAAGGCTAAAGCCTCTTTAGCTCTATAATGGGCTATAGTTATATTAAACATATTCTAAAACTTAGAATTGAAGGTTCTAATGGCCTCATTTGAGTCTTTCCTAATAGTGGTTAATTACTAATATAAAATGCATGGACTAATGATTTTACCAAATTGATCAATAAAGATCTTGTTAAAATCATCATATTTAGTAATATAATCCTCTGAAAAGTTAAGGAACCATTCTTATGTAGCATATTTAAAATTAAATGGGAATAATATACATGCCACATCTTCATGAACAACATTCAAGAGTCTTAAAGCATCTTTGAAAGATCTAACATTTTTTTTAGTAGTGACAACAACATTAGGATTGAAAGAAAGTAAATACTTTTCCATATTTCTTGGTAAGTCATGTACCTGACCAAGCATGTTGATAGATCCACCTAACCATGCCATACTTTTATGAGGATCTTACTTTTGGTAGTTCCAGCTTTAAATCCTATTTTAAATATGATGTGTAAGCCTCATATTTTTAAATAATAATAATCAAACTCATACATTAAGACAATTTTACATAAATACGTATAAAGTATAGAAAAAGACATCAATAGTTAAGTAATCTAGGTCAAAGATATGCCCAAATACATCAGTATGAATGATCTCTACATGCTTCAAGATCAGATGAACTCCAATTTGCAAAAAATTAGTCAATGTTTGAACAAAATAATAATTACTAACCTCAAATGCCTTGGACCATAAATACTTAGGAATTTTCAAGGAATGTTTATCTTTATCTAAAAAAAGAATAAATATTGGTCCAAGACCATGACGATTAATTATATTTGCTTAAATATGCTAAAATAAACATAAATATGCAAATATTATCCCAAACTTTGATCAAAACACACCAAAATTAGCAAATATTTTTCAAATTCACAAAGATATATTTAAATGGCCCTCCTTCTAGCACCAGTGAAGCTCCTCTTGTTGATGCCTAAATGTGTACCATAGGTGCCTAGAGTGTTTAAGAAACACTTCTCATTTTATATTTCTAAGAATTTAGTGCATGAGTTATAGGTTGTGATAATCATGTTGTCTATTAGTGGAATAGAGGTAAAATAAGTGACTATTTCACAATATTTATATTAGTTGGTGGTTGGAAGCCACTATGGCCAAATAGTAGATCTATGTAAAATATGTAGTATACTATTATAAGGAAAGTTAATTATGATCAAGAAATAATCTAAGATGGATATTCATAATGACCATTAAACTAAGGTGATCTGGTTAAAAAAGAAGCAAAAATAAGGGTAGGGAAAAAAGAAGGATGTTGTTAGTCTTTGTTACACATATTATGACAAATTTTTAATATCATATGAACATGAATTTAACCAATGTATGAAATGAAACAACTTAAGCCCAAATCACAACATACATCAAGTAAGCTTCAAAGGAAGGTATGAAATAATGCAAATAGGAACCAAGATTACTTTAAAGATTCACTCCTGCAAGAAAGCAACATTATCCCAAATGTAAAAGAAGTGAAAAAAATTAAATAAGCCTAATAACTTTCAACTAATATAGAATGAGCATAAGTTAGCAACTATGAATTCAAGATATACATCTAGAATTAATAATAACCATTCAAATCTAAAAGTGAAACCAAACAACTAAGAGAGAAACCATATAACAATTCACACAAGAGAATACTAAATAATCTTTGTAGAGTTCCTTGCCTATATGAATTGATCCTTGTTTAAAAAGTAATTTGGTTCTAATAACTCCCTCCCCAATTTTTTTATACAAATGATAATGCTCCTTTTATAAGATGCAAGGAAGCACATTGATCAGTGATATCAAGTTACATTTGAACATGTGTATAGGATAGCTATCTTTTCTATTATATTATACAAGTGATCTTATAAATTTCACATGTATATACAAAAATAATATCTTATTTTTAAATATCATAAAATGTTGCTTATAATAGGAATATTCTTATTTAACCTGATTTATGACATACTGGCTACTGCAAGATCTTTATGGTTCCCTGATGTTCTTGGCCTAGTATAAGCATGGTCCCATCTTTGATATATTCAAGGATAACAATGATCTAATGGTGTAGTTATTTAAAACATTAAGATCTTAAATCCCAACCCTTTATAATACCAAGTTCGTAAGGTCTCTGATTTGGCCTATGCACCCACATAGCTTTGACATGGCAATTTCATGGCATCTTGGGTCATTCTATTCATAATTTTCCAAAAATGACCTTTGCCTTTTAAAATTTTGATCCAAGAAACTATGTTAAAATTTATGTCAGTGGAACCATCATTCGACATTTTTAGAAACATCTTTGATGGTTGCATGATCATCAATTTTAAACATGAGATCCATGTTATTTAATATGTTAATATTAACATCCTCATGACCATCATTTAATATACACAAGAACATCTTTTATGGTCACATGACCATAAATTATAACATATTTATAGGGACTATCTTCCAATCCTACCACTTGTCATCTTCTGGTTCACTCTACACCCTACATATGCCACATGTCAACTTTTCAGTGTTTCTAGGCTTTTTGTACTGAGCTGTATGGTTATGCCACATGTGAGTCCTACATTAACTTAGAGATTCATTTGAAAATATTTGACTTGATATTATATATGCATCAATATATATATATATATATATATGTATATATATATATATATATATATATATATATATATATATATATATATATATATATATATATACGCTATAATGTGTACTATTGATTTGGAAAAGGTTCTCAATGGTTAACATAGGGTCCACTACTTGAATTTTCAATCATTGATCTCACTCTGTTTGATTTAGGTCCTTCATTTAAACATGTACCATAGATTGAGATCCAAGTATTTGAACATTATTGGTCCCTAAATTTATAAAATATTAAGTTAGGTTTGATACTTTATATAAAAATATTAAGCTAAGTCTTAAACAAAATATATAGGACCCTATGACTAATAGAAGGACCTAGGCACAAAGAATTTAGACCAAGGTTTTAAGCATAGAACAAAAGGGACGTTGATAATAATTAAAGGGACCAAGAATAAGGATTTTATCCTCAGATTTTTAAGCTAGGATAAACATAAAAAAGGACCCTTCAAAATATGACTTAACATAATGTCTTAAACTAAGGTTTCATTGTATAAATAAATATGATGGAACTTTAGGGTAAGTCCTTAAGCTAAATAATAGAAGTGACCTTACATTTTCAATTGGACCATACTAAGATAAAATGGACCATGTGATATAAAATAGACCAAGAATAGGATTTTTTGCCTAAGGTTTGGTTTTGTTGAAAAACATGACCAAGCCGTAGGATAAAAATTAAACTAAGACCATGGTATTATTAATTTGTTCCCAGTTAAACTTAAATAAAAGGCTCCCACTAAATTTAAATTTGAATTAAAAGGTCTAGGTAAAACATTAGTCTAGGGTTTAAAATACATTAATTTAATTAATCAATTATATATCAAGGTTAATAAATGATTAATTTAATATGAGGCATAAAAACCATAAGCATGTTTTGTTAAACTTGAAACCTAAAACTCAAATATCCAACATTAGCATTTTAGATCAGATTAAAGAAAAACCATGAAAAAATAAGTTAGCCAAACCATGGTTTGGATGATCTTAAAATAAAATTAATGTGAAGTCATGCTAATGATACTCTAACCAAGTTAATTTTAATATTTATGGAGTAAATTTACACAATTTGACACATAGGTCCCTATTATTTATAAATGGGGGTATGTTGACCTCAACAAGACTCTTCAATGTTTCCTCAAGTGGTTTTTGTTTATCCTAATGGAAGCTATAGGAAAACCCTTGTTATTAGTTTTTTTATGCTACATGTAGGGTTGAATAGGTTAAATCATGAAATTGGATGTATTATGATGTTTAAGACATATTTTATGTTCATGAAAGTTTTTTAGTAGGTCTTTGACCAAAAATGTGCAAAACCAATCATGGAAGTTAGCCTATCACTAAACTAACCTAATGAGTAGAAAAATGAAGAAAATATGAAAGAATGAGATTAAGGATTGGCTATATATTAATAGGGATGGATATTAAGGAATGGGTTCATTATTAAAATTTGTTTATTATGCCTACACATGCAAAAATTTGTCATATAACTAATCTATTTATCACAATGGAGTCTATAAAGAGTGACATAGTGAGATTGGTCTGTAAGACCAATATTGGTACATGAACATGGTGTGTGTGTGTGTGTGTGTGTGTGTGTGTGTGTGTGTGTGTGTGTGTGTGTGTGTGTGTGTGTGTGTGTGTGTGTGTTTGTGTGTGTGTGTGTGTGTTATAATGATGTTAAGGTTTAAAAATATTCCATTGGAATATCACAAAAGTGTCCCCATAGGTTTTCTACAAGTTGATTTATTGATTGTGTTTTCGGTCATACAGGTAACTTCTTTGTGCATGTGAAAAGGATGTTCCTGAGTCAATTTTCACTAATATGAATGATAAAAATTTATAAAAGGAATTATAAAGGACTAATAGTATCATTTTAATTCATATTTTATCATTGGAAGTCCTTGATCAATCTTGGAGAGTCAATTTTTTTTAGTGTGTTTTGATAGTGTTTAGTGTTTCTCAATAAATCATCTACATGAGTGTTTTTGAGAACCTTTGGCCTATGTGGTGGAAATAAAATAATTTTGAGAAGTTTTTTAAGTCATTATTATACTATTAATATAATTTTAAGAATTTTTTATGTGGTAAATTTGTGTATTTGGTTCAAATTTATAAGATAGACTTATGGTAGTGAGAAGGCCTATTGGTGAGGATAATTAATTTAGTGGGTCCAAGTAGTGAAATGGGCCAAAAGGAGTTAGGAACCAAAGGTGAAATTATAAATGGTATATTAGAGTCATGTATGAATTTTTTATTATATTTTTTAAGATATGAAGTGTTCTTAAGGGTTATAATAGTAACGTGTTGATAGGATAAACCTAATTACATTAGGTCTCCATTAGGCCTAATGAAGGATTTAGTCCTTATGGATTATGACCAACTTGTAAAATGTTTGTTTCATTTATTAAATGTGTATGGTAATATATTCAAAAGGTATTTTATGTATGGAAAGGATCATGGATGACTAATATGGGTCAGAACAAGGGTTAAGTACTTAAGAAGGCTTAATAGGCCTAAATTGACTAGTTGAGTAGTTGAGCTAGTTGAGTGAAGAAAATAGTGATTTTGAGAATAGGTTAAGAGCTTAAACTTCATCAAGAAGGTGAGAAAATCATTTTAATAAGTATCTAATTTTTTTATATGTATTAAGTAAGGTAATTTGACCTATTTCTACCAAAGAGAGGGCTATTTGAGTGAGAAGGCCTAATACATTGTTTGAGTGAGATTGAAGGGTAAAGAGTGAAAAAAAAGGAGGTCATCATAAGTTGATTATTATAAATATGTGTTATAAGTTTATATGATATCAAAGGTCACTTGGTTGGTTCTAATTTGCCTAGGGGGGTTTGAGCCTCCTTGTAAGATAAATCTTGTAGAAGACTAGTTAAGTTGGTGCTTATCTAGATAGGGGTTGGAGCTTCTTTTGAAGTTAGAGACTAAATAAAACTTGGATATTGACATTATAGTAATATAGTACATTTGCATGGTTTAGTGTGTTTTATCTCCCAAGAGGTTCTCCCACATCTTTTATATTCTCTCATGATATGCTTATGTGGTTTCTTGCTTATGTATTGATCTTATATGTGAAATGAATGATTCATTAAATGATGAATTGAATTGAATTAAATATTGTCATGAAATTGATTCACCCCCCTCTCAATATTTACTTTCAATATAATTTAAACTTTTGCTTGAATTTTTCAAATGCACATTTAGGACCTCAACTTCTTTTTTCAAATTCTCATACTTTTCCTACAATTACAAATGAAATCTAATTAGATGCAAAATAAAATAAATATGACATGAAATTTGATAAAAATGATGATACATTAAAAAATATTTTTCCTTCTTGGAATTTTCAATAACAAAAAGGTTGGTGTCTTTTTCCCATTTATCTAAATATGCATGAGCTTCTGCATTCAAATTCTCTAACCTGTTTAGAATAATACTCAAAACATTATCATTGTAATTATTAGAAACAAAAATAGACCTAGATTTGGCTTAACCAAACAAATCATCAATCCTTGTGGTTTCATGTTGAACTAATGAAAACAAATTTTCTCTTTAAGAGTGGTTACAAGAATGAGAATTTATTTATTTTATCAATGTATTTGCCTAAAACTCCCAAACTAATACATTTTTAATTCATTTATAACTCCCTCCTTAAGAATTGAAATAATTATTTTGATAATAAAGTGTTTAATGAAAATTTTTCCATGCCATCCTTAGACAAGTCAACATTAGTTGACGGGGTGGGTGTTGAAAAGGTAAAAGTTTCCTCATGAGCAGTTACATCTAGAACTTGAATACAATCATGGAGATTTCAAGTAGCACTAATTAATTTTACAATTTTAATCCCTAGATATTCCTCATCAAGATAAATTTTCTATAAATATATTAATCCATGTGCACTAGAGAGGCCTTTGATAGAGAAATTTGGGAAGTCAGAACTTGAAAATTACATTATTCCTCTTATAAGTATTGGCCCTGTCAGAAATGAAATTTTCTTCCCCCTTGTGTCAACTAAATTTGGTGGTGGTGGGGGTGACATACTTTTCCTTATAGATTGAGGGTTCCCTACAAAAATAAATTATATTTGAAAAATGATAAATTTAAAAAACAAAACTTAATGTTAATTTAAAATTAAAAATTTAGTACTTGTAGTTAGATACAATATGTCCTCAAATATACCTATCATATTCTAAGTGATGAGGGTGGTTTGAGATGCAATAGGAAAAATTATAGTCAAAAAAATCTATTAAAAAAAAAAATCAACTAAAAAACTAAAACATGGAATATAAAATACTTTGCATATAGGGTCAAGAATACACTAATAGATGAATTGTTGGGGTTTGTTAAGGTTATTTGAGGCCAAAATTAGTCGATTTTAATTAAAATATAAAAATAAAACAAATAAAAAAGATGATGCACTTGAAAGTTAAAATGTCATTATGCATTTATTATTGAAATTTGTAAATATAAAATATGCATGTGGAGATGATCTGGAAGAAACTCTTGGACATTTCAAAATATGAAAGGAATGTAAGTATGATTCATCAAACTTAGAGTCTCTATATCCTTCAAATGGAAAATGAACTTCTGAAGTATCTTATTTTCATGTCATAAAGACATGAAATATTACCCATAAAAAATAAATAAATATTAAGCTTCAAATTTTTAATAGTTTATAAGCTAAACCATTTAGGCAATTCATTTGAATGGTAAATTAACCTCGTACTCATCAACAAACAAATCATTTATGATAAATTTTATATGTAACATATTTGGAATCACATTTTTTAATAGGTCATATAAATATTCATAGTACAAGCCCAAAATAAGATTGGAATAAGAAATTGTGGAACTGGGATTGGTATAAGCATAATTTAATTTTAACCTAATCCTCGAAGAAATAAAAGTACACTGGTCATATCTCAAACCCTTAAGAGTAAGAAGAACGTAAAAAGAGAAAAAAAAACCAAAATGGAATGTCTTTTGTTCTTCCTTCTAATACTATTATTAGAAAGAAAAATTGAACCATTGTTTTAAGAAATGGGTTAGAAATGCCATCAATGTGGAGGCCCATTTTTCAACTATCTGAAATAAAAGTGAAAAAATATGAATGAGTCAAGAGGATGACAAATTAAAAAAATTTAATTTTAAATATGAAAAACAAATTTACATACTGATGCAACTAATCTTCAAGTTAAAATCTGACTTCATATATTTCTTGTCATCATCTATCAACATTGCTTTTAGAATTACAAGGTTAGCATTGTGGAATGGAAGCCCTGTCAAATTATGAATGTCTAAAAATGAAGTACCAAAGTATATTAATCTAGATTTTATTTTCACTTTGAACCTCATATCATTAGTGTCATAACAAGATATTAGTTATTTCAACAAGCCATTGGCTATTTCATATTGGAGCATGTAGAGTAGGACACCAAAGCTACATTTAGAAATCCCATCATTGAATGTGTTTGGCTATTGTACTAGCCACAAAATATTTGGGCATAACATATTATTTAAAATGTATTTTATTATCAATTCCATGCCATTATACTTTGGAGTAGGTGAATCTTGGATGTGGATGGCTATGAGAGTAGGTGAATTATTGAGGGTAGGGTGCTTATGGTAGGTTAATCACTATAGAAAATTAGGGGGATGAGAAAACTATTCTATAAAATGGTTAAAATGAGGGTAAATAGGGGGTTATTTATAATTTAAGGGTGTCAAATAGGGCACAAGATAGCATACTGACCATATAGGTTACCCGATAATAATGAATAAGCAACATGTAACTGAATAAACTCCATGCTATCTGACTACATCAAATGACAACTCTAAGATGGAAACACCATTTGCTAACACTAATCAAGTGTGCTTCTTAGTATCACCATCTAAAAAAACTAGTGGGTAGAACCATTTTATAATTCCATTCATAAACACCATTTGGTAGTTTTTTTTGGTACCATCATTCCGTCCATCCATTCAACCTAGCCATTCGGTCTAGCCATTCAGCCTAGTCATTTAGCACCACTATTCAATAAAATTATTTAGTGCCTTTGTTCAATGTCAATTTTTGGTGAAACTAAATGATATTATAGTAAAAACAAAAAAATATAATCTTTTATGTCCTTGTTGATGTAGAGATTCCCTTACAAAAGTTTCAATTTACAATGGTTTGTTAATCTCTTAATACACTAGACCCTTCTACTATCCCTATTGAGACTATTTTTAGGATAGTACAAAACACGTATTATGAGTTTTGAGAAAAAAATTACCTTTCTAAGTACCCTTTATGGATATACACTTGTGGTTCAAATTTCAATTTTTAATTCTTTCGACAAGTCAACTTTCTCTCTCTTAGGCTTATCTAATTAGCCCTCCTTTAGGCCTAATACTCCTTTATCTTTGAATATCCATACTATAAAAATTGTCCAATAATGAAACGTAAATATTACTTTAGGTCACCTCAAAACTAGTTATATCATAAAGTTTTATAAAATTTGGCTAGTTCAAACATTTTATTTTCACAAACCCTAGTTTAGGGCTTTGGGAAGACTTAGACAGTCTGAGAGTATTCAATATTAAATTGGAAGCATTGTAATTGGTTTCAAAAATACAAAATAGGTAAAAAATGTCTATTTAACTATGGGGCCTCTTTCCAAATCTTAACCTTATGTTATTCAACCTTCATAGTGAATGAACCAGGTCAAATTCATATTGACTATGAATAAATGGAAGCTCTCTATAGGACTATGGGAAGGAATAGCAACAATACTCAAAATATCAAACAATTGAAGAGTTAATGACCATTAAAATGTTTTATTTAGCTTACCTTCATGTGATCCATTATGAGGTTACCAATTTTTAGTCATTTTCCTTTGTGGGAACCCACAAAGCACATAATCTTTTCCAAAAGTTAACTATTATAGGAAGCATAAGTTGTTCTAGAAAATACATAATAGATAAATATTATTCAATACAGATTATGGTTCATTCCCACTCAAGACAAATATAATAACCTTATAAAACATAAAATAATATAAATTCATGGTTCCTTCTTATTTATATGAAATCATTCTGCATATACAATAAAATCCCAAAGGCACAGGGTCTGCTTGTAAAGTTTTCTTTAAACACCAACAACTAACACCTCAATCAGACAAATTATAACCTCAGATACTTTAATACTCATTCAATAAAATGTATCCATTTTTATATTACCAAAAATTAATACATTATACAACCCACAGTTGTAATAAAATCATAAACTTACATGATAGGGTCTCAAAACACCATTCTTGAACAGGTATGTACGTATTTTCTTAATAAGAAGGGTTTTTTTTTTTTTTTTTTCACATTTTGCTTTGAATTATTTTCCTTAAGAACATACATTAACTACCTCCATTAAAAATGCATTCCTTTTGTATGATATAACCATTTAGAACTAAATTTTTCACCCCTTACCATGGCTACAAGCAAGCTTATTTAGGTGATTTTTGGTAATTTGGCATATCAAGGCCAAAATCTAACCCCTACAATTCAAAATTTTTGGAAACCATCAATAGCCTCTACAAGCTAATAAAACTAGTATATTTTGGTCTAAAAAGTCTTGTTTTTTCTGTCTTTAAAATTTAAAATTTCCCTCAAAAGTTCATTAAATTATTTGAAATGTCTTTCATTATATTCAAAATATAATTTTAGCCTTATCCTAACGTTTCATGGCTTAAAAAGGTAATTTAATGCAATTTTAGAGCCCAAAAGGGTTTATTTCAGACCCACATGTGCCAAAATTAATCCTAAAAAGCATTAAAAAGTATAAATTTGATATATTAACATGAAATATCTTATTTTAAATCCATATCATGCAATATCTTGGCATTAGAAGCTTGAATTCTTTTTTAAAAAACCAAAAAAAGCTATTTTCTTCACATTCAAGAAGTACAGATCTATATATATCTTTTACATCAAGTGTAGGTAAAATGAATAAAATTTTATTTAAAATATCCAACAAAAGTTTCATGTTTTTTGGATGCATCAAAGTCTTAAAACTATTTCATATAGGCACTCCTGCTAGTTTGCACATAGTGACCTACTTGTAGGTTTGATGATGGTATGATCATCTGGAGAAAGGTACAGGTCTAAATATTTGGGTGTAAAAAATATACTCATATTTATTCCTCATGGATCATGTTGTTTTTCAATTGGTTTTTTTATGCTCATGTACCATCAAGTTTAAGATAAGCCAATTTTTATAACATTACAACCAGAAAGGAAACGAGTTTTTCTCAATTTCTCCTCACATGGGAAGGATTTCATGAAATTTAAAATTCTTAAAAAATATTAGGAACTTGATATATCTCTCCATATAATCCTATATATATTATTCATGTATTTCATGGTCTAATAGATCTAGAAAAAATAGCCTATCAAATCTACAAATTGGCATCCTTTCAAGAAAAGTGTAGGGTTAAAGAGAGAAAATGGATTTTTTTAATATTCCATTTTTGTATTTTTTTCTTAATTTACTCCATGTTTTAATTTTTTAAAACATTTTTCTCAAAAAAATTCCAAAAATATTCATTAATTGGCAAATCTTGGTGCTTCCAAGCTTTCAAAAGGGCCTAGTTTAGCATGGTCTAAGAAAATTTTGCATTTTTTAAGGTTTTTTGTGGAAAACCAGGTTTCAATAGACCATTTAAATAATTTAAAATTAATTTTATCTTAAAAAATTACATTACCCATGAAATAAAATCCAAAATTATGCAAAAATACATTCAAGTATGCACACATTCTATGCAAAAGGGGCATTTTTTAGGAAATTTGAGGTTTTTGGCATCTATAGGTGGATTTTTGAATTCAAATTTGGTGTGTATAATCACAATGAGTTGAATATTCATAAATAAAAATTTTAAGGCCATTGGAAAATTTGAGGTTCTTTCTAATTTTACACAAACCTAAGCCTCTCAAAACACAGTCAAGAAGAAAACAAGTTTGAGTAAGATGAAGCCTCTAAGAGGAAAATTCAAGATTTTGGTTGTTTCTAACCCTTCTGTGAGTTTTTAAGGTATAAAATGGTATTTTAAAATATTTAAAAATCAATAAATAATGATATGTTTCTATTTTTAATATTCTAAGAAGTTTCTAAGTGACAAAAGTTAGCTTAATAGGCCTTTTTTTATCAATGAAATAAATAAAGGTTGGAGTTGAAATGTATATCTTAGAGTTCAAATGGAGTTTCAAACATTCCATATATATTTTTTGTGTTTAAATATCATTATTAAATAAATATATAATTTCCACTTCATTTAAGTTGAGTTCGAGTGAAATTTGACTAGTCTTTGAGTCTCCATCTCTTTAGTTGACTAGTTTGACTAGTTTCATGCATCTCCCATGCTTTTCATGCAAGATAAGGAAATTAAAAAAATTAAAATCACTTTAAAAATGGAGTTATATGTAAATTTATGGTGTTATTTTCACGTAAAGAAGGTTTAAAAGTCAACATGGGCCCACCACCTCTAATTATATGCCTAAAGTAAAGGCCATGCAAATTTTTGAAGACTTGAATTGAAGACTTTGTTTAATATTATAAAATGAATTTATTATTAAGGAATGGTGTGGATTTTCATGCATTATGACTTTATTTGACATCAAGATGGGCCCACCACTTTTTCAATGTCAAAAATAAGGTTTCTTACAAGATAAAGAAAGAAGAATATATTTAAAGAATATTGTAATTAATTTGAACTCAAAGTTGATTAGAGTCCACATCTAGTTAATATCCTCTTCTTTTTTCAACTCCAATCTTGGAAATTGATTCTATTTTATATATATGTAGGTTTTTAGCCATTTTTTAAGGGGATCCCTCTTTTGGCAAGACCAGACTCTGCTAAAATTTGAGTTTTGTAACCTTTTTAGAGAAAAAAGAGATAGTTTTATATTTTCATTACTCTAGTATAGTGTGTTAATATCAGTTTGATTTAAATTTGTGGTATAAATATCTCCCTTATCAAGTATTTATGTCACCTAGATACTAGTATGATATTATGTAGATCATGATTAGTGTTTAATGTCATTTGTTTAAGCTGATAGTGGATAAACATTGGTTGGTTAGTGCCTTGAATCAAGATTATTCCACCATTTCCCTCAAGCTTATATTAATTAATATAAATTCTTCATGAAATATTGATGCATAGGAGTCAATTTAAATTATATATATTCAATCTTTACTTCTTTAATCTATGTTGTAGAAGATCAAATTGAGTGGATGAATCAATAATACAGGTGTATCACAAATAATAGAGTAGGATTTCCCTTTCAGTGTCCTCTCCCTTTTTATCCCAACATTTAGTAATTTAGTAAGTAGTGTAGAGTGATACATCAGAGGAGATAACCTCACCAAAATCTATAGGTCTATTGAGTTTAGGTGTCCCACATCTTACATCATTGCAATATTAGTCCAAATGTGAAGGTTTTAGAGCCAAATCTATCAAGTCTTCAAGTAGGGTAGTATCTGGATAGCTAACAATTTTGGCACAATTGGTGAGACATGAGTTTAGCTATTGGTGTACAAGTTTTCAATAATATCATCTTTATATCTATTTTCCAATAATCCTATGTCCTAATCTCAAGTCAAAAGGTACATTGTTGTTCATAAATTTAATTGTTTTCATGTATCTTCTTGTAGGATTCTTCCTAGTGTCAACAACCCTATATACCATCACAGTATGATCCTTATGATCCATATGCATTTCATACTCATCTAAATGAGCCATACCCATTTCAATATTATCCACCCTTCAAAAAATCTTTGAATTTTCATGACGAGTTAGAGGAAATGAAGAGGGAAGCCAAATGATTGATGAGGAGATATTAACCTACAAACAAGAGTTATTAGATAAGCAATCTCAATCTCAAATATAATAACCTCTTTCTACCCCATATCAATATACATTGATTCCAAGTCCATATTGGTAATAAAATATCCTAATCATGCCACAAGATATAATACTTTTAATTCTAGAGGCTCTTAAACCTAATTTTCCAAGCTGGAATCAAATACAATAACCAAGCATAAGCCCAAAAGATAAAATCAGCTCCAAAGTCACTATTGATATTAAACCTCACCCCTACCTCCTCAAAATCCAAAAACCTTTCCTTCATTTAAATAAATTAAATGAAATATGTAGAAAGAAAAGGTGATAGTTGTTCAGGTTCAATAGTCTCAAGAGCAAAATCAAACATCTATGGAACAACTATTGGATCTATCTCATCTCTTGGAATATTTATATGGGTCTACCATGCCACTCTTGGAGTAGGGAACTCTCCTTTGTGAGGTAAGTGAAGAATATGAAACCAAAGAGATTTAAAAATAAATTGAATTCAATGATCAAGAAGAAGAAATAATAATTGGGACACCACTTAGCAAGGACAAACATGATTTAGTATTTCATGATACCAAAGAAAAAAGTTGTAAGAGGATAATTAAGAGATTATAAAAAATGATATAGATGAAGTACAAACAAATATTTAATTTAAAAGAATCCATGAAGACAAATCAAATAGATTCATTGCTAATATGGATAATATTCTTGAAGAGGATGTGTTGACATAGAAGATTGCACCCTTGGTAGGAGGCCTAGCTCCCGCCTTCTTCACGCAACAATGAAAACTCCCCTCTCACCTGTGGGACCGGTAAAGCTGGAGGGGAGAGTCTCTAGATAAGGGATAGCTCCCTTTGATGTATCATTTAGGCCCTAGTTTCTCTTACTACTAACAAATAAAATGTAAAAAAGGAGGGGGGTGAAAAGGGAGAAGGAGATTCTGAAAATAGAACCTAAGCCTAAAAAGTAAAAGGTGATACACCAGAAAATGTGATTCACCCAGCCTAAATATACACTTTTCACCAAAAGGAAGTGCCTATACACTTCATCTAAAGTGAGAAAACCTTATACATTAGTGGGTCAAGGGTACGTGGAGATACAGGGAGGAAATAACTACTGGAGGCATACTGGGACACACTGGAGTAGCCTATCCACTTCACCTACACTCCTCTAGGGACACTTTTGATAGACCTGTAAAAGGAAACTCAAAAATACACTAGACATGCTAAAATCATTCTACAAAAGCATTAATAAAATGACTTAACATAGAATTAAATGCATAGATACATACAAAAGATTCAAAACTTAGAATGGAGGTAAAAATGCTAGGTTCTGATTGAAGGTAAAATCTAGCAGCTCTGCCTTACAAGCTCGAGAGATTTTTGGGCAGAGTTTGCCTTAAGGCTGAGAGCAGATTTTTTTTCTCAAATGAGAAGTTTAAAATTTATAGAAAGAGGAAGAGAGCTTGGCACTTCCTAGGAAAGATTTTTGGTGCCCCTTTCTGCAAGTAGCCCATGTGCATTCTAAATTTTGGGAAGAGGAAAGCCACTGTTACTAATGTCATTCTTTAGAAAAGGCCTACTAGAACCATGCTGTATAATCACCAAAATTGACTTTTGCATTCAAACATTAATGTAAGAGCATGGCCATGCCTCTTTCCTACTAACAGACTACAGTTTCTCCCCTCATCAATGCCAACTACAAAAAATAGGTCGCACCGCTCATCAGCAATAACTCACCTTCCCTTCACCACTTGAATGCTTTGTCATTTCTACTCTATGTCCTCTTCCTGCTCTTTTCAACCCTCAGGGGTGATCTTCTGGCACGTCACTGTGCTCCTTGGGGTTCTTTCCATGGTTGGTGCTTGGGTATTTAAAAACCAACGGCCTTTTTACTAGCTTAAATTTGATGTTCACACACCTGTCGCCCTTGGACTCTCCTTCATTTTCCTGCTTTGCCTTTTTTGCTGAGAGTGCATCCACCCTTGACGTGTGTCATAGTCCACTACTTGGGCACTTAGAAGACACTTTGAAATGTGAACGTTGACATGTGGTAGCTTCCACTGAGCTAATAATGGGACATGGCAGTGTCCAATTACATTAGAGGGTCTTTTGAGAGTCAGGTAGACATTGACACATGACCACTTCCACAGAGCTCTTGGCAACTCATTCAGGCCCACCATAGTATTTTTTCAAACCAATAGGAGAAACCCATGGATGTTGCCACGTTTCAATTTCTACCAAGCCTTGTTGGGTACACGTGGCACATTTTATTGCTCCTAAAAAAGCATGTTGAATTCCTCCACGGTTGCCACTTGGTGCCTTACATGCTTTGGCTTTCATGGTGTAAAATTTGATGTTTGTATGCCCGTCATCACTTGAAAACCCTATAGCTCCCTTTGAAACACTCCCTACCCTCCATAAGGGCTTTCAAATCTTAAACTACCCTTTGGCTACAGGGCACACCCTTAAACCAAGCCATTAAACCAACCCATTGAACCAAAATTGGTTTAATGGTTCAATCAGTTCAACAATTCAACCACTATGCACTGAGCCCATTGAAACAAGCCTTTAAACTTTCTGATGAACTTTAAACGTTGAACTCGTGTTGAACCAAAGCCACTAAACTAAAGGCATTGAACCAAGACATTGAATTGAGTTCAATGGTTCAATGATGCCAACCTTCTTCATGATTTTTCCTTAGATAAGAGCTTGAAGAAGCCTTGCAAAAACCTAGCACTCTCTGAACTGATCCTTCATGCGCCAAAATACTAACCTATAAAGTTCGTAGAAATTAGAAACCTATAGAGTCCATAGATTTAGACCTATAAAGTTTGTAAAAATTCTACAGAGTCTGTAGAAATGAATAGATTCATGCAAAATCAGAAAATGAAAATGGCCTAGAACAATAGGGATAGAAGGTGACCGATTTTTGGCCTGTTGGGCAAAAAATGGTCAACAAATTGGCAACTACCAGGGGAAGCATGCCTGTTATGCTTAAAGACCAGTTGCCTTGTAGTCCAGTCCAATGGGCATGGAGTTAGATGTATCTTTGAAGAAAGTTTAGCAATAGCTCTAAAAGATCCAAGAATCAAACATGAAGCTTTTTACCCCAGACAAAGGGAAACACACAAGGCTAAAAAACACTACTTGTGCAAACTACACTTAGGGAAAGCAGGAAAGAAAATGAAAGAAAACTACTATATATAGCTAACCAGGTATTCTCTCCTCCCTCCTAGATCAAAGGGAAAATTTATTAAGTCCCCTTCCTGGTAAGAAGACTTATGGTGGCAAATAAGTGGCTGAAAGAAAAGGAGATTTGGTGACCTGCTCCTCTTACCTATCACCTAGGTTGGTTGGTATCTGAGTGGATCAGAGTCAAACATGCTTCTGACATATATGTACTCTACTTGTCCTTGGAAGCTTGTTGAATGTTGGTCCTTCATATTGGTGCTCTTCACCAAGAAATCAGTGGTTCCTGGCTTATCACCATTAGCCCTTTGATGTGCATAATCCCCTTGCAATGCATCATGGTCTGACTTGTTTCCTTCTACCTCATTGAAGACTTTGTCAGACTCATCCTCTACTTCCTCTTGGACTTCTTAAAGAAGGGTGAATATTGTGATGTCTAAGATGGACTCACAAAATGATTTCTCATCCCACAGAACATTGCCTCTTTATTTGAAGCTTTCTTCTTCAAGGCCTTCCTCCATGAAGATAGACCTCTCCTCCTCCTTGATGATCAGGGTCTCTAGATGTTCAAATATATTCTCTTGATTCTCCTCCAACTCAAGCTTCTCAACGTAGTCATCCTCCTCATCAAAACAACATGGAAATTCATCAAACAAAGGGGGAGAGAGCTCACCATGCTTTTGTTCCTCCTCATATTGTTGGAACATCTGCATGTATGTGTGACCTGAGTCTTCTCCATTACTGATGATGCCTTCACAAAAATCCTCAATGATGATTTCTTCTTCACTGTCACTCATGATAACCCCTTGAAAAATAGTAGATTAGATCTTCTACTCCTCACTCACCTCTTGCAGAACAGGTTCCTCCTTGAGAAGGGGTGAAGTGGAGAAAACATGTGGAAGAGGAGGCAGTCTTTGTGCTAGAATTAAATGATTATCCTCCTTCCACTTGGTTAGCACTTCATCTATATCAGGTGTGGCCTGATATCTCTCTTGGAAGTGTGTAGATGGGGTGTGTTTAGACATAGAATGTGCCATTAGGTCTGAACCATCTGTCACACACTGGCTAAGGAATCTCTCTTTAGATTCCAACTCCGCAATTCTCTTGGCTAGATCTTCTTGGAAGAGCCTTTCTTAGAGATCATAGGAATCATGGGTAGGAGTAGCTTTATCTTTTCCAAGGTTTTGAGCAAAACCTTTCTTCTCCTCTTTCTTGCCCCATGATTCCACTATTTCCCCCTAGGTCAGGAGTTTGCCATCAGGGCAAAAGATCTCATAATTGGAATTTTCCCTTTTGGTTGAAGGGCAAAAAGGAGGGATACTTGAGGGGATTGCATGATTTTTTTGAGCTTGATCATGGTAATATGAAGGAATACAAAGCCCATGATTTTGTGTAGAGGGATTATACATACAAAAGTGATTTTTGATGGCACCAGGCTGCTTAACCAGCTAATTCAACTCAGAGTCACCATTGGTGTTGATGAAAAAGCCTCCAAAGGTTGGTGAGTTGAAGAATACACCAAAAATTCTTCAAATCTTTGGACACAACTTGTCCTAGTTGGTCCCACCGAGTGTTCCAAAAACTATTGATGCAAAAGATTGTACCCTTGGTTGGAGGCCTAGCTCTCACCTTCTTCACGCAACAATGGAAACTCCTCTCTCACCTGTGGGACTAGCGAAGTTAGAGGGGAGAGTCTCTAGATAAGGGCTATCTCCCTTTGATGTATCATTTAGGCCCTAGTTTCTCCTACTACTAACAAATAAAATGTAAAAAAGGGGGGGATGAAAAGGGAGAAGGAGATGCTGAAAATAAAACCTAAGCCTAAAAAGTAAAAGGTGATACACCAGAAAATGTGATCCACCCAACCTGAATATACACTTTTCACCAAAAAGAAGCACCTATAAACTTCATCTGAAGTGAGAAAACCTTCTACATCAGTGGGTTAGGGGTCTGTGGAGATGCAGGGAGGAAATAACTACTAGAGGCATCTTGGGACACACTGCAGCAGCCTATCCACTTCACCTACACTCCTCTAGGGACACTTTTGAGAGACCTGTAAAAGGAAACTCAAAAATGCACCAGATATGATGAAATCATTCTACAAAAGCATTAATAAAATGACTTAACACAAAATTAAATGCATAGACACATATAAAAGATGTAAAACTCAGAATGGAGGTAAAAATGCTAAGTTCTGATTGAAGGTAAAATCGAGCAGCTCTGCCTTACAAGCCCAAAAGTTTTTTGGGCAGAGTTTTGCCTTAAGGCTGAGAGCAAATTTTTTTTCTCAAATGAGAAGTTTACAATTTATAGAAAGAGGAAGAGAGTTTGGCACTTCCTGGGAAATATTTTTTGCGCCCCTTTTTACAAGTGGCCCATGTGCGTTCTGAATCTTGGGAAGAGGAAAGCCACTATTATTGATGTCATTCTTCAAAAAAGGCCTATTGGAACCATGTTGTATAATCACCAAAATTGACTTTGGCATTCAAACATTAATTCAAGAGCATGGCCACACCTCTTTCCTACAAACAAACTGTATTTTATCCAATCATCAATGCCAACTATAGAAAATAGGTCGCACCACTCATATGTAATAACTCACCTTCCCTTCGCCACTTGAATGCTTTGTCATTTCTACTCTTTGTCCTCTTCCTACTCTTTTCAACCCTCGAGGGTGATCTTATGGTGGGTCGTTGTGCTCCTCGGGGTTCTTTTCATGGTTGGTGCTCAGGCATTTAAAAACCAACAGCCTTTTTACTAGCTTAAATTTGACGTTCGCCCACCTGTCACCCTTGGACTCTCCTTCAGCTTCCTTCTTTTCCCTTTTCACTAAGAGTGCATCTGCCTTGACATGTGTTGTAGTCCACTGCTTGGGCACTTAGAAGATACTTTGAAACACAGATGTTGACACGTGGGAGCTTTCACTGAGCTGATAATGGGATGTGGCAACATTCACTTACATTAGAGGGTCTTTTGAGAGTCAGGTAGATAGTGACACGTAGCCACTTCTATAGAGCTTTTGGCAACTCATTCGGGCCCACCATAGTCTTCTTTAAAACAAATAGGAGAAACCCATGGATGTTTCCACCTATCAGTTTCCACTGAGCCCTGCAGGGGACACATGGCACATTTTGTTGCTCCTAAAAAAACATGTTGAAGTCCTCCACAATTTCCACTTGGTGCCTTCCACGCTTTGGCTTTCATGGTGTAAAATTTTACATTTGCATGCTCTTCATCACTTGAAAACCCTAAATCTCCCTTTGAAACTCTCCCTACCCTCCGCAAGGGCTTTCAAATCTTGAACTGCCCTTCGACTATAGTGCACACCCTTAAACCAAGCCATTAAACCTACCCATTAAACCAAAATTGGTTCAATAGTTCAATCGATTCAATGGTTCAACCACTACGCACTGATCCCATTGAAACAAGCCTTTGAACTTTCTGATGAACTTTAAATGTTGAACCCGTGTTGAACCAAAGGCATTGAACCAAGACATTGAACTGAGTTTAATGGTTCAATGATGCCAACCTTCTTCATGATTTTTCCTTAGACAAGAGCTTGAAGAAGCCTTGAAAAAACCCAACACTCTTTGAATCAATCCTTCATGCACCAAAAGACTAACCTACAGAGTCCATAGAAATTCAAACCCTGCAGAGTCCATAGATTTAGACTTGTAGAGTCCATAGATTTAGACTTGCAAAGTCCATAGAAATGAACAAATTCATGCGAAATCAGAAAATGAAAATGGTGTAGAATAATAGGGATAGAAGGTGACTGATTTTTGGCCTATTGGGTGAAAAATGGTCAACAAGATGATAATTGGTAGCAGTTATACTGTGATTTATTGAATGAAATTAAAGAGCTTAAGATGGAAGATTTTGATGATGAGATAGAATAATAGGTTGATG
Source organism: Torreya grandis (assembly GCA_037957365.1). Lineage (NCBI taxonomy): Eukaryota > Viridiplantae > Streptophyta > Pinopsida > Cupressales > Taxaceae > Torreya > Torreya grandis. Next base: position 988,337 of record JARHVA010005181.1, on the reverse strand, counting down.
ATTCATCTAAGGATTATTAAAATGCTTTAGAGCTTTAAGAAATAAATTTTATTTTGGAGATCCTAAAGCAAGATGAGTTGGAGCTTGAGTGGATAGATGAGGCGTCATTCTCTACAGAAGATGAAGATGAAGCAAGTGTAGTATATCAAGAACCTTTGTATGACTCCATCCAAAAGGTATAAATATATGATTAAAATGTTTAAAATGGTAATATTTTAAATTAATTTCATGTCCTTTTAGTTGATCATTATGAAGATTCCTTTTGGGATGATTTAGAGAGTTTTTGTGTAAAGTTTGGTAGTCCATCTCTACCCCAAGTAGACATTGATGAATGTCTTGTCAAAATTATTTTTACAACTATTCATCAAGAAAAAATTAATGAAATATTTAAACCATGCTTAAATACATACCAAGAGGTTAAAGATATTAGTGATCCACTAATTCAAATGGATCATAATGAAGATACCAATCGAAGCATACTAGTTGATTTGTCAATTCAATCATTAGATAAAACTATGTCAAATCATAATCAACCTATGAATGAGGTAGAGCTAGAATTTTTTATGAAATAAATGAGAATTTGGGAGGAAGATGATTGGACATTGGATCCATATATTTAATCCATTCACCTTAGAATGGAAGTTTTAGGCCTAGATGCATCGCCTACAAGACATGAACATACATGTTCCCCTATCTTCAATAAAATTACATTAAAAGATGGAAAATACATTTCAAAGATCCATGGTGCATCAAATAAATTTCCATTTGATCCTAAAACAAAGAATATTAATTTATGTTAGTTGTTTTAGATTTTATTTATGTTAATAAGTGGTTATCATAAGCAACAATCTACTTATTTTTTATTGTTTTCCTATTTTTTAATAGGTTAGTTATCTCTACTTTCTAGTCCAGTTGTGTTTCCCCTCAGTCTTGTTGTGTCAGTCAGAAAAGGTATTAAAAATCCAAAAGAGTCTATTTTACATTTTCATATGAAAAATAGTGAGTTATTTTGACCAGTAGGTTGGTTAACCCCTATGATTTACCAAAAATGTTGGTAATTTGGCATGCCAAGGCCAAGTTCAAACCCCTGTAATTTAGAATTTTTAGAAACTGTCAATAGCCTCTACAAGTTAATCAAACTAGTATATTTTGGTCTAAAAAGTCATTTTTTTGTCTTTAAAATTTCAAATTTATCTCAAAATATCATTAACTTATTCCAAATTCATTTAGTTATATTCAAAATATAACTTTAGCCTAATCCTAAAGTTTAATGGGTTAAAAAGGTAATTTAATGCAAATTTAAAACCAAAAAGGGCTTATTTTGGAACATGTACCAAAATTAATCCTCAAAATAATGAAAAATTACAAATTTAATATTTTAACATGAAATAGTTTCTTTAAAATTCATATCATGCATTATATTTGCATTAGAAGCTGGAATTCTGTTATAAAGGTTAAAATAAGCTATTTTATTCACTTTCAAGAAGAGAAGTATAGATCCATATGGATTTTTTACATAAAGTGTAGGAAAAATAAATAAACGGTTATTAAAACTATTAAAAAAAAAGTTTCATGTCATTTTTATGCATCAAAGTCTCAAAACCATTTCATATAGGCACTCCTAGTTTTCACATATTGACCTACTTGCAGGTTTGATGATGGTAGGGTCATGTAGAGAAAGGTTTAGTTTGAATTTTTGGGTGTTAAATATAGTATAAAAGGGATTAAATATGTATCAGGTGGTTTTTTAATTGTATTTTATATTCTCATATACCATCAGGTTTAAGATGGGCTAATTTCTACATCATTACAACTAGAAAGGCAATGGGTTTTTCTCAATTTCTCCTCACCTAGGAAGGGTTTCATGAAATTTAAAGTTGTTACATAATATTTGGGACTTAATATATCTCTATATGTCATCCTTAATATATTATTCATTCATTTAATGTTCTAACAAATTAAGAAAAAACATCTTATCAAATCTACAAATTAGCATGCTTTTAAGAAAAGTGTAGGGTTAGAGTGAGAAAATGGATTTTTTCAAGATTCGATTTTTGGATAATTTTCATAATTTTATCCATTTTTTAAGTTTTTAAAATAGTTTTCCCAAATAAATTTTCCAAAAATATCCATTATTTGGTTAATCTTGGTGCTTCCAAGTTTTCAAAAGGGTCTAGTTTAGCATGGTTTAAGGAAATTTTACATTTTAAAGGTTTTTTGTGGAAAAACAGGTTTCAATGGACCATTTAAAAAATTGAATATTAATTTGATCTATAAAAAATACATTATAAATGAAATAAAATCCAAAAATATGCATAAATACATTCAAGTATGCACACATTCCATGCAAAAGGGACATTTTTAAGGAAATTTGAGGTTTCTAGCATCTATAGGTGGAGTTTTGAATCCAAATTTGGTGTGTAGAATCATAATGAGTTGAGTAATAATACTTAAAATTTTAAATAACATTGAAAAATTGTAGGTTATTATTTTTACATAGACCTAAGCCTCTCAAAGCACAATCAAGAAGAAAGCAAGCTTGAGCAAGATGAAGCCTCCAAGAGAAAATTTCAAGATTTTGGTTGTTTCTAACCCTTGTGTGAGTTTTTTAGGTAAATAATGGTGTTTTAAAATATTTATAAGCAAATAAATAACCATATATTACTATTTTTAATATTATAATAAGCTTTTAAGTGATGAAAGTTGGCTTAATATGCCTTTTTTATCAATCAAATGAATGAAGGTTGGAGTTGAAGTTTCTTAGGAGTTAAAATAGAGTTTACAACATTCCATATCTATTTTTTATGTTAAAATATCATTATTAACTCAATATACAAGTTAAAATTCATGTAATTTGAGTTCAAGTGGAAGTTGACTAGTTTTTGAGTCCACATCTCTTCAGTTGACTAGTTTGACTAGCTTCATGCATCTCCCATGCTTTTCATGCAAGATAAGGACATTAAAGAACTTAAAATCACTTTAAAAATGGAGTTATATCCCAATTTATGCCATGATTTTCATGCAAGGAAGGTTGATAAGTCAACATGGGCCCACCACCTCCAATTCTATGCCAAAAGTAAAGGCCAAGAAAAATTTGAAGACTTGAAGAATTGAAGAATTTATTTAATATTATAAAATAGATTTATTATTAAGGAATGTCATGGATTTTCATGAATGATGACTTGAGTTGACATAAAGATGGGCCCAACAATTTTCCAATGCCAAAAATGAGGTTTCTTGCAAGACAAAGATATGAGGATATATTTAAAGAATATTGTAATTAATTTGAACTCAAATTTGAGTAGAGTTCACATACAGTTAATCTCTTCTTATTTTTTAAACTCCAATAGTAGATATTGCTTATATTATATATATATGTAGGATTTTTAACCTTTTTTTAAGGGGATCCCTCTTTTGGCAAGACCTAACTATGCCAAAATTTGATTTTTTAAATTTTTTTAGAGAAATAAAAGATTGTTTCAGATTTCCATTGTTATGGTATAGTTTGTTAATATTAGTTTGATTTGCATATGTGGTATAAATATCTCTCTTTTGAAGTATTGATTCCACCTAGATACTATTATTATATTATGCAAGTCATGTTTAGTGTTTAATGTCATTTTTTAACCTGACAGTGGATAAACATTAGCTAGTTAGTGCCTTGAATCAAGCCTATTCAACTATTTCCCTCAAGCTTATATTAATTGATAAAACCTCTTCATGAAATACTGATGCATAAGAGTCAATTGGAGTTGTAGATTCAATTTTTTTTTTTCTAATTAGTGTTTTAAAAGTTCAAATTTAGTGGATGAACTAGAAATATAGGTGTATCACCAATAGTAGAGTAGGATTTCCCTATTAGTTTCTTTCTCTCCCTTTTCATCCCAACATTCAATAGTTTAGTAAGTAGTGCAGAGTGATACATAAGAGGAGTTAGCCTCACCACAATATAGAGGTCTAATCTGAGTTCAGGTGTCCCACATCTCAAATCATTTTAATATTAGTCCAGGTGTGAAGGTTTCAGATCCAAATCTATCAAGCCTTCAAGCAGTGTGTTATTTGGATAGATAATAGTTTTGTCATGCTCAGTGGGACATGAGTTTAGCTATTGGAGTACAATTTTTTATAAATATCATATTTAGATCTCATTTATAGTATTCCCATGGTCTTAATCTCAAGGCAAAAGGTATATTTGTATTAATAAATTTAGTTGTTTTCATGTATCTTCTTATAGGTTATGGAAGGTTATAGAGTAGATTATGGTCATTCTTCCTAGTATCAACAATCCTATATAACATCATAGTGTGATACATATGATCCAAATGCATTTAATCCTCATATAAATGATCCATACCCATTCCAATATCAGCCTTCCTTCCAAAAGTATCTAATATTTCATGATGAGTTAGAGGAAATGAAGAGGGTAAGCCAAATGATTGCTGAGGAGATATTAGCCTACAAACAACAATTATTAGATAATCAATCTCAATCTCAAAGATCAATACCTCTTGCTATCCCATATAAATATCTATGGATTCCAAGTCCATTTCAGTAATAAAATATCCCAATCATACCTCAAGCTATAATAATTTCAATTCCAAAGGCTCCTAAACCCAATTTTCCAACGTAAAATAAAATACAACAACCAAGCAGAAGCCCAAAAGATAAAATCAACTCTAAAGTCACTATTCACGTTCAACCCTCACCCCTCCCTTTTTAATATCCAAAAAGCTTTCTTTCATTAAAATCCATTCAAGGAAATATGTAGAAAAAAGAGGTGGCATTTGTTCAGGTTCAATAGTCTCAAGAGCAAAATCAATGATTTATGCCACAACCATTGGATTTATCTCATCTCTTGGAGTATTTATAGGGATCTACCATGCCACTCTTGGAGAAAGAACCTATCCTTTTTGAGGTAATTGAAGATGCAACCAAATATATGGAAAAATAAGGTGACTTTAGTGATTAAGAAGAGGAAATCATAACTGGGACATCACTCAATAAGGACAAACACAATTTAGTATTTCATGATGCCAAAGAAGAGGAGTTGCAAGAAGATTATCAAGAGCTTATAGCAGCTGCTATAGATAAGTATAAAAAAATATTTACTCATAAGTCAGCCATGAGGAAAACTCACATAGAACCATTATTATTGAGATGGAGAATATTCCTAAAGAGGATGATCATTGGTAGGAACTATACCATGATTTCTTGAATGAAATTGAAGAGCTCAAGATGTAATATTTTGATGATGAGATAAAACAATAGGTTGATGATTCATCTAAGGATTCCACTAATGTTTTAGAGCTTCAAGAAGGAAATGTTATTTTAGATATCCCAAAGAAAGATGATTTGGAGCTTGAGTGGATAGATGAGATGTCATTCTCTATAGAAGATGAAGATGAAACAGGTGTACTAGATCAAGAACATTTATATGACTCCATCCAGAAGGTAGAAATATGTGATCAACATGTTTAAAATGGTAAGATTGAAAATTAATTTCATGTCCTTTCATTTGAAGAGGCCTTTTAGGACGATTTAGATAGTTTTTTGTGAAAATTTTGATAGTCCATCTCTACCCCAAGTGGAGATTGATGAATGTCTTATAAAAATTATTATTGCCACTATTCATCAAGAAGAAATTAATGAAATATTTTATCCATGTTTAAATTCATACCAAGAGGTTGAATATCTTAGTGATCCACTACTTCAAATGGATCATAATGAAGATACCAATTGAATCATACTATTTGATTTGCCAATTCAATCATTAGATGAGAATGTGTCAAATCATAATCAACCTTGAATAAGGTAGAGATAAAATTCTTGATGCAATAAAGGAGAATTTGGGAAGAAGATGATTGTATCCTAGATCCATTTATTCAATCCATGATCCTAAGAATAGGAGTTGGAGGCCTAGTTGTATCACCTAGAAGACATGAACATATAGGTTCCCCTATCTGCAAGTAGATTCTATTAAAATATGGCAAATACATCTCAAAGATCCATAGTACATCAAATAACTTTCCATTTGATCTTAAAAGAAAGCATATTAATTTATGTTAGTTATTATAGGTTTGATTTATGTTAATAATTGGGTAGCACAAGTAGCAATCTACTTCCCTTTCATTGTTTTCTTATTTTTTGTAGGTTAGTTGTATTTACTTTCTAGTTTAGTTATTTTTCCCTTCAGTCTTATTATGTCAGTCAAAAAAGGTATTACAAAACCCAAAAGAATTTATTTTTCATTGTCATATGAATACTAGTGAGTTATTTTGATTAGTAGGCTGGTCAACCCCTATGAGTTGCCAAAAATGTTGGTAATTTGGCATGTCAATTCCAAATTCCAACCCCTACAATTTAATTTTTTTATAAATCATCAATAGCCTCTAAAAGCTAATCAAACTAATATATTTTGGTCTAAAAATTCATTTTTTTGTCTTTATAATGTTAAATTGTTCTCAAAATATCATTAAATTATTAAAAATTCCATTAGTTATATTCAAAATATAACTTTATCCCATCCTAAAGTTTCATGGCTTAAAAAGGTAAGTTAAAGCAATTTTTAAGCCAAAAGGGCTTATTTTGGACCCACATGTGCCAAAATAAATCCTCTAATTCATTTAAAATTCCAAATTTGATATATTAACATGAAATATATTCTATAAAATCCATATCATGCATTATCTTGGCAATGGAAGCTTGAATTCAGTTTTAAAAAGATAAAAATAAGCTATTTTCTTCACTTTCAAGAAGAGAAGTATAGATCCTTATGGATTTTTTACATCAGGTAAATGTAAAAAATTAAAATTTTATTAAAAATATTCAAAAATAATTCATGTAATTTGGATGTATCAAATTCTCAAAACCATTTCATACAAACACTCCTAGTTTGCACATAGTGACCTACTTGCATGTTTGATAATGGTACAGTCATCTGGAGAAAGGTAAAGGTCTAAATTTTAGGGTATGAAAAATAGACTCAGATTTTTTACTCATGGATTATGTGGTTTTTTAATTTTATTTTCTATTATCGTGTACCATAAGTTTTAAGATAGGCCAATTTCTATAGCATTACAACCAAAAAGGTAATTAGTTTTTCTCAAATTCTCCTCACCTGGGAAAGGTTTCATGATATTTAAAGTTGTAAATTTATCTTTGGTACTTAATATATCTATTAATTTCATCCTTAATATATAATTCATGCATTTAATGGTCTAATAGAGAAAGAAAAAACATCATGTCAAATCTGCAAATTGGCATGCTTATAAGAAAAGTGTAGGGTTGGGGAGAGAAAATGGATTTTTTAAAGATTTATTTTTTGGATATTTTTCATCATTTAATCAATATTTTAATGTTTTATAATAGGTTTCCCAAATAAATTTTCAATAATATCCATTATTTGGTAAATCTTGGTGCTTCCAAGCTTTCAAAAGGGCCTAGTTTAGCATGGTTTAAGGAAACTTTGCATTTTTTAAGGTTTTTTGTGGAAAACCAAGTTTAAATAGACCATTTAAATAATTAAAGATTAATTTCATCTGAAAAAATAAATTACCCATGAAATATAATCCAAAATTATGCAAAAATATATTCAAGTATGCACACATTCTATGCAAAAGGGGCATTTTTTAAGGAAATTTGAGGTTTTTGGCATCTACAAGTGGAGTTTTAACTCCAAATTTGGTGTGTATAATCATAATTAGTTGATTAAATATCCATAAATTTTTTATAACATTATAAAAGTGGAGGTTCTTGATGTTTTTACATAGACCGAAGCCTCTCAAAACATAGTCAAGAAGAAAGCAAGCTTGAGCAAGATGAAGCCTCCAAGAGCAAAATTCAGGATTTTGGTTGTTTCTAACCATTGTGTGAGTTTTAAAGGTATATAATAGTGTTTTAAAATATTAAAAAATGAATAAATGACCATATTTTTCCATTTTGAAGATTCCAGGAAGCTTCTAAGTGACAAAAGTTGGCTTAATAGGCCTTTTTTTTATCAATCATATAAGTTAAGGTTGAAGTTAAAATGTCTATCCTAGAGTTAAAATGGAGTTTTCCACATTAAATATATATATTTTATGTTTAAATATAATTATTAACTCAATCCATAAGTTCCACTTCATGCAATTTGTGTTTATGTGGAAATTGACTACTCTTTGAGTCCACATCTCTTCAATTGACTAGTTTGACTAGTTTCATGCATCTCCCATGCTTTGAATGCAAGATAAGGACATTAAAAAAATTAAAATAAATTTAAAAATGGAGTTATATCCAAATTTATGGCATGATTTTCATGCATGGAATGTTGACAAGTCAACATGGGCCCACCACCTCTAATTCTATGCCTAAAGTAAAGGCCATGCAAATTTTTGAAGACTTGAAGAATTGAAGACTTTGATTAATATTATAAAATGAATTTATTATTAAGTAATGGCATGTAATTTAATTCATGATAATTTTATTTTACATGAATATGGGCCCACCATTTTTTCAATGCCAAAAATAATGTTTCTTGTAAGATAAGGAAAAAAGGAGATATCTATAGAATATTGTAATTAATCTAAACTCAAAATTGGTTAGAGTTCAACCAAGTTAGTGTACTCTTATTTTTTAAACTCTAATATTTGATATTGGTTCTATTTCATATGTATGTAGTATTTTTAGCCATTTTTAATGGGATCCCTCTTTTGGCAAGACCATACTTTGCCAAAATTTGAGTTTTGTAAACTTTTTAGAGAAATAAAAGATTGTTTTATATTTCCATTACTCTGTTATAGTGTGTTAATATCATTTTTATTTACATATGTGGTATAAATATCTCCTTTGTCGAGCCTTGATGTCACCTAGCTACTAGAATGATATTATATAGGTCATGTTTAGTGTTTAAAGTCATTTGTTTAAGTTTGTAGTGGATAAACATTAGTTGGCTAATGCCTTAAATTAGGCCTATTCCACCATTTACCTCAAGATTATATTAACTAATAAAACCTCTTCATGAAATACTAATGCATAAGAGCTGATTGGAGTTGTAGATTCAATCTTTGCTTGTCTAATCAGTGTTTTAGAAGCTTAAATTGATTGGATGAACTAGTAATATAGGTGTGTCACCAACAATAGAGTAGGATTTCCCTTTCAATTTCTTTATCTCCCTTTTCATCCCAACATTTAATAATTTAGTATATAGTGAAGAGTGATGCATCAGAAGAGATAGCCTCAATAAAATATAGAGGTCTGATAGTAGTTTAGGTGTCCCAAATATTAGATCATTCTAATGTTAGTCTAAGTGTGAAGGTTTTAGAGCCAAATCTATCATGCCTTCAAGCAAGGTGATATCTGGATAGCTAATAATGACTTTAATTAAATGTTGATTTTATAGCTATAGATCAATTAATACAATGTAAAATGTCTTAAAATGTCCCTAATGGCATGAAAAACATGTTCATGATCTTGAATAAGCCACTCCACATCCTTGGACATCCTTAAAACACACTACAAATTTAAAATTTTAAACTTCATGTTTTTTGTGAGAAAACTTTATTTGAAAATTTAACCTATTTAAATGTACTCTTATGCTAGAAAAATGAAACATAAGAGATATTAAGGCCTTATAAGTCCATCTAAATAATTATTAAACCTTATCTAATGTTAAAAAATCTAAAATTGTCCTAAAATATTCCTTAAGAGTGATGCCTCTGCATCATACTCTCAGGGAAGGAAAACAAAAGTCATGGGCTACTACCCATAAGTGATTCCAGAGTGCTCCCTCACTTCATTATCTCATGTTTATTCATCCATGTATCATCCTCCATTAAATGGTTCTTCCATTTTATAAGATACTTAAAATATTGCTTGTCTCTGGTTCTCTTAGTCACTTGTTTGTCCAATATGCATTCTAGTTCTTCTATCTTTGCCTTAGGTAATTGGTGTGCCAAATCTTGGCCTATTTTATCATCTTAAATTGATTTATTCTCTGATTCATCTCCTTCTCTATAAGGATACAAATCTGAAACATTGAAAATGGGGTGAAATTCCAACTCCATTAGGTAACTCCAACTCATATGCATTATTGGAAAACTTCTTGAGTATATTGCAAGGACCTATCTTATTCATATTTAGATTGTTGTATTCACATTTGGGAAACATTTCATTCCTTAAATTAGCTAGTACTAAGTCCCCAACCTAAAAATTAACTTATCTCCTACTCAAATTTGCTTACTTATTATACTTGTCAACACTATATTTCAAATGTTTTCTCACCTATTCATGCACCTCTTTCATTTATATTGAAAAATCCTCACCTTAAACACTTTTCTTGTCCATATTTTTGATATATCTAACCTCAAACACCCCTTGTAGCTGCATGTCATAGACTACTTGAAATGGGTTCTTTCTAATTTTCCTATTGGTTGAATCATTGTAGGTAAATTCTAAATGAGACAACATGAGATCCCACTACTTGGGATGGTCCTTAGACAAACACATTAATAGGTTCCCTAGGCATCTATTCACCACCTAAGGTTTCCCATCTAGTTTTGGATGATATGTTGAACTAAAACACAAATTAGTGCCTAGCTACTTCCATAATGTCCTCTAGAAGTTACCAAGAAACTTGGTATCTTTGTCAAAAAAAATGTTCATGGGCAATCCATGAAGCCTCAAAACCTCCTTAAGAAAAATTAGCCACATATGGTGTATCATTATTAGTTATACATGGTCTAAAATGTGCCATTTTAGAGAACCTATCAACAACTATAAAAATGGAATTAAAACCCATTTATGTTCTAGGAAATCCCATCACAAAATCCATACTTATGGATTCCAAAGGCCTATGTGGGATTGGTAGGGGCTGGTACAAACCTACATTAGTACTCTTACCTTTGGCTAATTTACATAATTTTCACCTTTATACATACCTTCTCACTTCTACTTATATTATAGGATAGAAGTAATGTCTAGTGAGCAACTTCAATATCTTGTCAAGCCCAAAATGGCCTACCATGATTCCACTATGCTTCTCTTGTATCAAATTACCTCTTATTAAAATATTTGGTATACACAAATGTACTCCTTTGAATATCAATCCATATTGAAGTACATAGTCTAGCCATGGCTTCTTGTTTTGTGTTTTTATATGCTTGGATGCATGGTATGCCTCCTTGAAGTCTTCATCATTCTCATACAAATCCTTGAGTGCTTCAATGCCTACACTCTCTAACTAAAACTTATTCACTAATAAAACCCTCCTAATCAATTCATCTACCACTTTATTTCTTTTTCCTTGCTTTTACTTGATGGTGAAGGTAAATTTTTGCATGTATTCCACCCACTTGACATGTCTTTGATTCAACTTAGGCTGATTGGATATGAACTAAAGTGTATGGTTATCCATGTACACAATGAACTTCTTTGGAATTAAATAATGCCCTCACTTATTCAATGATTACACCATGGCATAAAACTCTAGGTCATAGGAAGAATACCTCTTCCTAGCATCATTAAAATTCTCACTAAAGTAGGCTATTGGTCTACCCTCTTAGATTAGGATAGCCCCTACCACTTGCATCACACTTAATATAAAACACTTTATTGAAGTTTTCCAATGCTAGTATGGTTTTCTCTTTTATCCTTTACTTCAAGTAATGGAGACTTTTTCTTTCCTTCTTATTCCAAATAAAGTTTTTATTGTCTCCATTAATAGTTTCAATGATGGGATCACATATTCCACTAAAGTTTCATACAAAATTCTTATAAAAGCTTTCCAATCTGTGAAAACTTCTTACCTCTCCTATTATCCTAGGTGTTGGCCACTCCATGACTTCCTTCACCTTATTCTTGTCTATATTTAGCATACCTTGTGAAATTACAAAACCAAGGTATAGTATCTCCCTTTTTTATGAAATCACTTTTTTAGGTTGATTAATAACCTCTCTTCTTCCAGCCTCCTTAGCACCAAATCCAAATGATGAAGGTGTTCCTCTTTTCTTTAGCTATAAATTAGTATGCCATCTAAATAAACCACTAAAAACTTACCTACGAATACTTTCAAAAATTCATTCATTAATCTCATAAAAGTACTAGGTGAATTAGTTAAACCAAATGACATGACCATCCATTCATACAAACGTTCATTCATTTTGAAAGTAGTTTTCCATTCATCACCCTGTCTAATCCTTATCTGGTGTAGCCACTCTTGAGATCTATCTTGGAAAAATATCTTGATCCACTCAAGAAATACATCAAATCCTCCATCCTAGGAAGTGGAAAACTATACCTTATATTGATCTTATTGATGGCCCTAGAACTAGTCCACATCCTCCATTCACCTTCTTTCCTTAGCACCAACATTGTGGGTACTACACATGGGCTCAAGCTTTCTATGATCAACCCTTTATCAAGAAAATCCTACACGTGACTTTTAATCTCAACATTATCTTATGGGGTCATCTTATATGCATCAGTATCTAGTAGACTAGCTTTAAGTACAAAGTTTATATGATGTGTTATGCTCCTCATTGGTGGTAATGTGTTGGGTAGCTCATCAACAATTATATTAGCATACCTTTCAAACATTTATTAAATTTTCAAGGGTATCTCATTAATTTTAGTGTCTTTCATAATATTTATAGGCTTGACAGCCAAATCAAATCTTGTCTCTTCTTCATGCATGGCATTTAAAAACTCTTTATCACTTATCATCATTACATGTGAACCAACCTATTGATCCTTCAAGGGGAAAAAAGTGTAATTAACTCCATCCTTGGTCAAGGTATACACATTATTTATTACATCATGGGTGGTTTGTCTATCATATCACCAAGGCATTCCTAAAATCACATGGCACACATCCATGGGGATGACATCACAAAGCATCCTATCTTTGTATGTTCCAATTTGAAATTTTGCCCAAATCTTATCACTAACATTTTTTTTTTATCACTTATCCAACCATGACACCTTATATGGAGTTGGGTGAGGTAATTTCATTATCCCAAGCTTTTTAACCATATCTACTAAATCAATATTGTTTTTACAACCAAAATCAATAACCATTTTGAAACACTTACCTTGACATTTGCATGATGTTCTGAAGAGAGTTTTCCTTTGTGGTGGATCCTTCTCTTTGGGTTGCTTGGTTATCACCCTCCTCATGATCAATGATTCTCCCACTTTAGGCTCTATCATTTGTGAGTGAGAACAAACACTCTCTTCATCTCCTCCTTGTGTAATCTAATTTCTTCCTTCATTCCTTGGACTTCTTACTAGTTGATCCTTTGGACACTCCCAATGCTTATGGCTAGGTTACTTGTTACACTTAAAACATTTACCTACAAATACACTAGATCTTATATCCCTTGATGAATATCCACCTCTATTATAAGGCCTCCTTCCTCTAAATCCACTTATTGAACTTGTGGATTGTTCTTGTGAAGTGCTTGATTTACTTTGAAATTTTTTTGTGTGTGACATTTCTACCTCCTTGCTATCCTATACATTTGAAATTCCTACCCCTTAATATATTTTACTGATTATGCCTTTTATTAAACTTGTCTTCAAATTTGAGTGTAAATTGATAGCACTCTTCTGGTGTCCTTTGGTTCACAAGTGCTAACTCATCTTGGAGATTGTATCTTAAGCCATTCAAGTTTCTTTCCACTTTCTCTCTATCTAAATCATCATGACTATAACTAATGGTTAGCTTAAAAAACTCTTCTATATATGACTTCACACTTATTTCCTTCTTATTTAGTTTTTTTAATTGCCTAAACAAGTTTGTCTCATAATCACCTAGTAAAAACTTGGCTTTGAGCTTGGCCACCATCCTATCCTAAGAAGTGATCTTATTATTCCCATTATTTATTCTCTCATATTTTGTGAAGTCCTACCATAATGAAGCATGTCCTTTCAGCTTGGTTCTTGAAAACTTGACCTTTTTGTCATTAAGTACCTCTTCATACTCAAAGTACTTATCTAGCTCATTCACCCGATCCATGAGCTCATCTCCATCAAGAACACCTACATAAGTGTGTAATTCCAAATTTGGTTTGGAATATTGAATCATGATCACCTTCACAAGTTTATCTACACTTTGATCTTTAGGTCCTTCAATACTCTCTTCTCCTTATAAATCTTCTTGGTCTTGTGGCTCATCTTCCCTATCACTTAATTCCTCTATTAGGATTCCTCTTCTTTCTTATCTTTCTATAGATTCCATCCTTGCATCATAACTGAGTCTCATATCTCTTAGCTCTACCAACAGAACATCTTGATGGCCTTAGTTCCTTACTACACCTCCTCTATTCCTTTTAGGTGGCATTTGGAACTTTTAATGTAGACAATTTATCAAACAAGTATAAGTTATACTTTTTATTTAAAAATAATCTTTCTCCAACTTATTTTTAGGTATCTTGAACTTCCTTTGATACAAAAATTATGTATGTATTTCCTTCTAAAAGTTTTAATTTTTTATTCTTTTCTAATCTCTCAATACACTAGACCCTTCTACTACCCCTATTGAGATTATTTTTACACTAGTATGGAAAAATTACTATGATTTTTGAGAAAAAATTATCTTTATGATTACCCTTTATGTAGATACACTTTTGATTCAAATTTCAAGTTTTAATTCTTCCAACAAGTCCACTTTCTCTCTCTTAAGCTTATCAAATTAGCCTTCCTTTAGGCTTAATACTCCTTTATCCTTGAAAATCTATACTACCAGTAATTTACAGTCCTAAAAACTTTATATTCATTTAGGTAACCTTGAAATTATTTATATCACAAATTTTTGTGAAATTTGGTTAGTTGGACCATTTTATTTTGCATAAACCCTAGTTTAGGGCTTTGGGAAGACTAAAACAATCTGAGAGTATTCAATATTAAATTAGAAGAATTGTACTTGGTTTTAAAACTAAAAACTAGGTCAAAAATGTCTATTTTATTATGGTTCCTCTTTCTAAATATTAGCCTTATGTTAGTCAACGTTTGTAGTGAATGAGCCAGGTCAAATTCATACTGACTATGAACAAATGGAAGCTCTCTACATGACTATGGCAAGGAATAACAATAGTACTCAAAATAACAAGCAATTTAAGAGTAAATGACCACTAAAATTCATTCCATTAACTTAACTTCATGTTATCCAATATGATGTTATTATTTTTAAGTCATTTTCCTCTATGGGTGTTAGGGTGTGGAGCTAAAAGCTTCACCAAGGAGCATACTTAAATAGGTTCGGGTCTACACAGACACCAGCGTCGGTCAAGAGCGACCGACGTTGGTTAGTAGCAGTTGCAGAGGCGCCGACGTCGGCGATATGGTCGACCGGCGACGGTCATAGGCGAACAGGCAGGAACCGACATCGGTTACCTGCGTGTCCAGAAATCTATTTCCGTGGACAGCAGCGAGTGTTTGCATGATAAGTTTGAGTCGTGGACTCAAGCTTGCGTCTCTATTATTAGCAATATTATTTTTAGAGCCCTTGTTCAAGAGGCTTAACTGTTTGTTGTAAGAGCATGCTCAAGTTTCCTATTTCTATATGTAGGAAGATCTTCTTAGCTTAGAATTGTAGAATGAGTGTAGAACTATAAGAGTAGAACATTGTGAATGTTTGAAGGACAGTACAGAGTTGCATCAATCCAAGTTGTTGGATTTGAGTGTACTTGAGAGTGAGCTCTTGAGGAATAGAGATCTAGTGAGAGATCTTGTGTGCATCTGAGAGAGGTGTGGAAGAACGAAGTTTCTTCAAATTGTATTCCTATTGTAAAGAGTTTCAATACAAGTTTTCAGGGTGTTTTCTTGTATATCTTGTTCTGTGCTATTTATCATTTCAGTTACTTATCTATCTAATTTATTTCCGCATTTATTGCTTTCACAAGTGTAATCTATTGTTGGTTTGATCCCCCAACAAGTGGTATCAGAGCCTTGGTTATAGGTTACAGGTTACAGATTACAGGTTGCTCACAGGTGTTTCTGCAGGAATTTTTGTTTGAGTGGGAGAAGCAATGGCAGAAGAAAGTAAGCTGAGAATGGAAAAGTTTAATGGCAAGAACTACCAACATTGGAGAATGCAGATAGAGGACTATCTATATCAGAAGGATCTCTACTTACCATTAGATGGGATAGCAAAGAAGCCCAAAGATATGGAGGATGAAGAATGGGAAGTTCTTGACAGAAAGGCTCTTGGGTCTATAAGACTGAGTCTGGCCTCCACTGTGATATGTAATTTGTCACAGGCAAAAACTATGATAGAGTTGATGACCACGTTAGCAAATATGTATGAAAAACCCTCAACTTCAAATAAGGTATATCTTATGAAGCAATTATTTAATTTGCATATGAATGAAGGTGGATCTGTTTCTACTCATCTGAATGATTTCAATGGAATTGTTAATCAGTTAAGTTCTGTCAATATTGTATTTGAAGATGAAATAAAAGCTCTTTTGATATTATGTTCTTTGCCTGAAAGCTGGCATGGCTTAGTAATGGCAGTTTCTAATACTGCATCTGCATCAAATATTTTGAAAGTAGAGGATGTGGTTAGTGTTATCTTGAATGAGGAAATACGCAGGAAAAGCACAAAAGAGACATCTGGGAACGCTTTAAATTTTGAGAGCAGGGGAAGGCAAAAAGAAAAGAGCAAGAAGAGATCAAGATCTAAGTCTAAGGTGAGAGGAAGATCCAAATCCAGGAATGGCAGGAAGCCACAATGCTGGAACTGTGGAAAGATGGGGCACATAAGCAGAGATTGTTGGTCAAAGCCCAAGGAGGACAACCAACACGAAGGAAAGGAAGAAGCCAAGGTTGCAGGTATTGCACAGGATGCTTTAATTTTCTCTTTGCATAATAACATAGAATCTTGGGTATTAGATTCTGGTGCATCTTTCCATGCTACCCCTAACAGAGAGTATTTCAGTGACTATATCCATGGAGATCTTGGAATAGTGTACTTAGGGGATGACGAGCCTTGTAAGATTATTGGCAAAGGTAAAGTGCAGCTGAAGATGCAGAATGGCAACACATGGGTGTTGAGAGAAGTGATGCATGTTCCTAGTTTAAAGAGAAATTTGATTTCTGCAGGTAAGCTAGGTGATGAGGGTTGTACAATAACTCTCACAGCAGATTCTTGGAAGGTGACCAAGGGTGCACTAGTTATGGCCAGAGGTAAGAGAGAAGGTACTCTCTATTTGTGTAATTGTGTTACTAACAAATCTCCTTCAGTTTTATCTACGTCAGGTGTGGATTGTAAATTGTGGCACTCAAGGCTTGGCCACATGAGTGAGAAAGGGATGTCAATACTTAAGTCTAAAGGTATGCTTTCAGATTTGAAAAGTATGGATCTAGAGTTTTGTGAGCATTGTGTATTTGGAAAACAGAAAAGGGTTAGTTTTCTCAAGACTGGGTCTACTAAGAAAAGGCAGAAGTTGCAGCTTGTTCACACAGACGTGTGGGGACCGGCTCAGGTAGCCTCTATTGGTAGATCACGGTACTATGTTACATTCATAGATGATGCCACAAGAAAGGTATGGATCTACTGTATTAAAAATAAATTTGATGTTTTTGAGACTTTTAAGTTTTGGAAGGCTATGGTTGAGAATGAAACAGGCAGAAAGTTAAAGTGCCTGAGATCTGATAATGGCGGTGAGTTCTGCAGTCTTAAGTTCAAATTGTATTGTTATACACAAGGAATCCATAGGCAAAGGACGGTTCCAAGGACACCTCAGCAGAAAGGTATTGCTGAAAGGATGAACAGAACTATTATGGAGCGTGCAAGATGTATGAGATTGCATGCAGGGTTGCCCTTAGAGTTTTGGGCAGAAGCAGTTGACACCGCAGTGTACCTGATTAACAGAGGACCCTCTATAGCTCTGGATGGTGGAATTCCAGAAGAGGCATGGACAGGTAAAAAGGTAGATCTTTCATATCTCAAAGTTTTTGGTAGTGAAGCCTTTGTGCATATAGATAAGGAAAATAGAAAGAAGCTTGATCCTAAGTCTATGAGGTGCACGTTTATAGGCTATGGCTTAGATGATTTTGGTTTCAGATTTTGGAATCTAGGAACTAACAAGGTAATCAGAAGCCGTGATATTGTTTTCAATGAAAGAGTGATGTACAGTGATCAGATAAGGAAGCTGGATCAATCTGGGCAGAGCAATAGTGAATTGGATGAAGTTATGGTCCAAAATGAGCTCGCGGGAAAAAGAAATAATCACTTGCAGGAAAACACAGAGACCGACGTCGGCAGGGTTGAAACCGGCATTGGCAGTACAGAAACCGATGTCGGTCATACAGAGACCGACGTCGGCAGACCAGGCACCGAGGTCGGTCAGGTAGAACCGACGACGGCGAGTGACAGGTCTACAGGTGGCCGAGGTCGGTCACTGTCAGAAAATTTGGGTGGACAGATTGTTGAAAACAAGTCCAAGACACCCACCAGGAGGTCTGAAAGGGTAACTAAGCCTCCAATTAGATATTCTCCTTCCTTATATTATTTATTGCTAACTGATGGTGGAGAACCAGAGAGTTTTGAAGAAGCATTACAGGTGGAGTCCAGGAGTAAGTGGGAGCGTGGCATGGTTGAGGAGATGGAGTCCTTAAGAGAGAACCAAACATGGGATTTGGTTGAATTGCCAGCTGGTAAGAGAACACTAAAGAACAGATGGACCTACAGGTTGAAGGAAAGTGAGGATGGTCAGATGCGATATAAGGCCAGATTAGTGGTAAAAGGATTTGCACAAAAGCCAGGTATTGACTTTGGTGAAATTTTTTCTCCGGTTGTTAAGATGACTTCTATAAGGGTTGCACTGTCTTTGGTTGCTTTTGAGGATTTGCATCTTGAGTAGATAGATGTTAAGACAGCATTTCTTCATGGAGATTTGGATGAGGAAATTTATATGGAATAGCCAGAAGGTTTCGAGGTCAAGGGTAAGGAGAAGTTTGTGTGCAGGTTAAAGAAAAGCTTGTATGGCCTCAAGCAAGCTCCAAGGCAATGGTACTTGAAATTTGACAGGTTTATGACTGAGCATGGCTACAGTAGGTGTCAATCAGACCATTGTGTGTATTTCAAGAGATTTGATAATGGTAGATATATTATTCTATTGTTGTATGTAGATGACATGCTGGTTGCAGGGTCTCACATGCAGGATATCTCTGAGCTTAAGGAGAAGTTAGCTCAAAAGTTTGCCATGAAGGATTTGGGAGCAGCTAAGAAGATCCTTGGCATGAGCATTAGGAGAGACAGGAAAAATCACAGGTTGATATTGTCTCAAGAAGATTATGTGAACAAGGTGTTGGAGAGGTTTAATATGCAGGATGCAAAACCGGTAAGTACACCTATGGCTGGACATTTTAAGCTAAGCAAAGAACAATGTCCCAATTCACATGATGAGGTAGAGTACATGAGTACGGTTCCATATTCTTCCACAGTAGGGAGTTTGATGTATGCAATGGTATGTACTAGACCTGATATTGCCCAAGCAGTGGGAGTAGTAAGTAAGTATATGGCCAATCCAGGTAAGGAACATTGGAAAGCGGTTCAATGGATCCTTAGATATCTGAGAGGAACCAACAGCAAGCATTTGTGCTATGGAGGTTCAGATACTTCTCTACATGGCTATGTAGATTCAGATATGGCAGGGGATTTGGATGGTAGGAGGAGCACCACAGGTTATGTTTTTACTGTAGGTGGAACAGCGGTTAGTTGGATATCTAAGTTGCAAAAGGTTGTAGCCTTGTCAACTCCAGAAGCAGAATATATTGCAGCTACAGAAGCTAGCAAGGAGATGATATGGATGACACGGTTCATGAAAGAGCTTGGAAGGGAGCATGGGAGTTGCAGATTGTACAGTGACAGTCAGAGTGCAATCCATTTGGCCAAGAACTCAGCCTTTCACTCTAGAACCAAGCACATATAGCTAAGGTACCACTTCATACGACAGGTATTGGAAGATGGTGAGTTGAAGCTGGAGAAAATTCATACAGACAAGAATCTTGTTGATATGCTAACAAAGCCGGTTACGATGGAGAAGTTGAATCTTCATTCAACTTCTATTGGTCTTCATGATTGAGTTGAAGATGGAGGAGCTAGAAGATGATGCTGTATAGGTTGGTGCAGCTGGTTTATCTCCAAGTGGGAGATTGTTAGGGTGTGGAGCTAAAAGCTTCACCAAGGAGCATACTTAAACAGGTTCGGGTCTACATAGACGCCGGCGTCGGTTAGGAGCGACCGACGTCAGTTAGTAGCAGTTGCAGAGGCGCCGACGTCAGTGATATGGTCGACCGGCGATGGTCACAGGCGAACAGGCAGGAACCGACGTCGGTTACCTGCGTGTCCAGAAATCTATTTCCGTGGACAGCAGCGAGTGTTTGCATGATAAGTTTGAGTCGTGGACTCAAGCTTGCATCTCTATTATTAGCAATATTATTTTTAGAGCCCTTGTTCAAGAGGCTTAACTGTTTGTTGTAAGAGCATGCTCAAGTTTCCTATTTCTATATGTAGGAAGATCTTCTTAGCTTAGAATTGTAGAATGAGTGTAGAACTGTAAGAGTAGAACATTGTGAATGTTTGAAGGACAGTACAGAGTTGCATCAATCCAGGTTGTTGGATTTGAGTGTACTTGAGAGTGAGCTCTTGAGGAATAGAGATCTAGTGAGAGATCTTGTGTGCATCTGAGAGGTGTGGAAGAACGAAGTTTCTTCAAATTGTATTCCTATTGTAAAGAGTTTCAATACAAGTTTTCAGGGTGTTTTCTTGTATATCTTGTTCTGTGCTATTTATCATTTCAGTTACTTATCTATCTGATTTATTTCCACGTTTATTGCTTTCAAAAGTGTAATCTATTATTGGTTTGATCCCCCAACAATGGGAACCCATAAACAACATAATTTGTTTCGAAAAGTTGATTGTGATAGGAAGCATAAGTTCTTCTAGCAAATATATAATAGATAAAGATTATTCAATAGAGATTGTGGTTAATTACCATTGAAATACAAATATAATAACATTATAAAACATAAAATAATATTAATTCATGATTCCTTCTTATTTATATGAACTCAGTCTACATATACAGGAAAATCTCAAAGGCACATGGTTTGCTTGTAAAGTTTTATTTAAACACCAATAATCCACACCTCAATCAGACAAATTATAAAATTTGATACTTAAATAATGTGTATTATTCTTTTATATTTCCAAAAATCAATACATTATACCACTCACATTTGCAATACAGTCAAAAACTTAGATGATAAGGTCTCAAGACACCATTCTTGAAGAGGTCTATAGGTATTTTCTTGATAACATGGGATTTATTTTCATATCTTTCTTCAAATTATGTTACTCAAGAGCATAAATTAACTACCTCCATTTTAAATTGCATTCCTTTTTTTTTATAGAACCATTTGGAGATAAATTTTGATTAACTTTTGCACCCCTTACCATGGCTACAAGCAAGCTTAGCTAGGTGACTTCAATCAAAAGTTATTTTTCTAGTTATGGATCACTTTAGACCATGTAAAATGGCTAAAAAGATCCATAATTTCATTATAAACATGTTCATGAGATTTAATAATCCATTCCACATCCCTATAAATGCTTAAAACACACTACAAATTCAAATTTTTATATTACAAGTTTTCGGCAAGAAAACCTTTATTTGAAAATATAAGCTATTTCAATGTAATTCTATGCTAAAAAAATGAAACATAAGAAATATTAAGGCCTTATAAGGAAATATAAATAATTATTAAACCTAATATAATTTAAAATTGTCCAAAATTGTCCTAAAATACTCCTTAAGAGTGATGCCCTTGCATCACTTACACTCCTCCTGAATCTTGATGGATTTGCCATCACACATATGGGATTTGCCATGCCTATAAAATAGTTTTCCATAGATTCACCAAATCATTCAAATAATATTTATTGTATGAGCTCTTAAAATTTACCTTGCTTATATCCATCCATCGATTTACAAATTCCTCTAGATACCCAATATGAAGAGTCAAGTAATTAAGGACATGATCATGCCGTAGGTGATTTTGATGTTGTGGACTCCCCTTACTCATTGCTGATTATCTAAAGGAATTAATTATTTATATGTATTATTACCCAAAATTATAAATTCACTATATGTTTATTTCTAAAATATGAGAAGAGATATAAACCTTCTATGTAACTCAGTGATTCCGTGTAATGCCTTCATGCATATAATCAAAAATTCCATCAGTAGGATCATCTATTTTCCAATTCTATCTCCAAGTAATAAATCTTTATATAAAATTTGATGAAGTGGATTGGAATGGACAATTACATAAGTAGTTTGGTAAAGCATATAATGTCATACATTTTTAACTATAAAATAGATAATGAGGCAATTGCATTATACTTTTGTATAACATTTTTTATAATCAATTAAGCCTTGACTGATATAATAGATAACATATTCTCTACAAGTATTGTTTTATTAGAAAAGTATTTCCCCAAATGATATGTGGGTAGAGGATATGTATATTATTAATGGATAATCATTTTAATATGGATTAATAATTTGAGGATGAAGCAAAGATTATTTCATGTTATCAAATGATTTTTGGCATGAATCTATCCATTCTAAAGCATTACCTTTTTTAAGGGAATTAAAATAATCAAATAAGGTAATCCATTTCTATAAAATATGGATAACTACCCCAAGTTTCCAAAGGTCTATTAATATGTTAGGAATAGACAAGGACCATAAATAATGTATCATGTAGCCCTTCATGATAGTAGCTAAGTATATAATTTGTAGGGAAAGCCAAGTAAAATGAAAAATAAGAATGAAAATCAAAGTTTTAAAAGCTAATTTTAATTTTTTTTAAGGTAAATAAATAGGTACTACTAAAAAAATAAAGTGATAATCAATGTAGATTAATTCCCTTTGCTTGAATTAGGAAGAAAAAAATAGAATAAGGTCAACCTAGTTAACCTGGTCAACCAAGTTGAACAAAATAAAATAAAATAAAATAGGGTCAATATGATCAACTCAATATATTGGAAAGATATGCCATAATAAATGTAGTCTAGCAAATTAACTTACTTATCTAGGTAGAAAATAGATACATAACTAAGTTGAGCCATTTGAATTAGTTGACTATAAAGGTATAGTCTTATAGAATTGAAAACTTGGTAAAAATATCACTAAAATTTAAAATTTTAAAGAGTGAAAATATACTTACTTAAAAATTGATAAAAGGAAATTACTAATCTAGTTAGAGTGAACCTAGTAGATAAAACTAAGTTGACTAGGTTGATGTAGTAGTTTTCTAGAAGAGATGGAATTGTTGTTTTGAATTACGTTATCCAGGTGAAAGTTTAAACTTGAAAAAGTAGGAGATAACATATTAAATAGACTCAATATCATTGAAAAATTATAAATAAAAATGGTAAATAACATGAAAAATAAGACCATGTCAATCAAATTGATGTAGTTATAGACTGAAAAATATAGAAAATAAAAGAATTAAGAAAATTGATTTAATTAAATATCAAAGGTAGAAAAAGAATCTGTGTATATCATATGAATCTAATTTTGTGTTACTAAAAATTACACATGTATAAGGACAAATGTTGGGATATTGGTGGTAGTGATGTGTTGTAATTGATGTCAAGTAGCATTGGTGATGACAAAGTGGCATGGGAGTGCTCTTGGTCTAATATGGATGATCTTAGTGCTCAACTAGTCTTGATTGCCAGTGAAGGCTTGTGGGAGAAGTTGGTTCTATGGAAGCATGATTGGATGGCATGGAGAATGGAGAGAGAGCACATGGTATGTCCATGTGGTTGAGAGATAAATTGGAGTCCTTCTTGGTCATCTTCAAGTGCAATGCAAGTCATCTTCAAGTGCAATGCAAGTCATCTTATGCCTTGTGGGCCTAACCATGTGTGGTTGCCTATGGGGTTTTGAATACTTTGAGAGATATATCATGATGAGGAGCTCTGTATGTTTGGCATATGCATGTTATCATTTATAGGATGATAATAGGTTAGGTGTATGGTTTTCAAGAAATGGCTAGTGGTCTGCAAGATAGGTTGGCCATTGGCCTAGTTGGCCTTGGTGGGCTTGTGAGGTTTTGTGAAGGGTCAAAGAGTATTTGCAAGTTGATGAAGATTTTTTTTGAATGGAATATAGATAGGAAAGTTTGTTAAATAATGTTGATGAGATCTAAGGTTAGAGAAAGAGATATAAAGTCAAGATAAGTCTTCATGTGTTTTAGAGGTGACTCAAATGGTGTATTTTGAGCTCAAGAGGAAATTTTCAATGTTAACTAGTTCATGTAGAACTTTTTTTGGGGACCTAAGCATTTTTTTAGAGGTTGAACATGGACCTAATAATCCTTTCCAAGTATTTTTTAGTGGATTGAGGGACAAAGCTTTATGAACATTCGTTAAGAATGTAAACTGGTAAGAAACACTTTATAAACCCTCATAATGGAGTGATTGGAGAGATATTTCTAAAAAGGACCTATAATGGATTATTTGACTAGTTTTTACTATTAGAAGGTATAGAGGATTCTTCTTGGCATCTCCACGTGGTAGTGGTATGTTAGGGTAGTGAGAAGAAGGTACACAAATATGTTTATTTCTAAAGATTTTAGTACTCCAAGTAGGGTTGACTAAGTCAACACATGAGAGTAATTTGAGATTGAAGGTCAAGACTTGTTATTGAGTTCTATAGAGTCATTTGGGAAAGTTATATGTTCTATGTCAATTATCTAAGTCAATAAAGTTACACTATTGTTAATCTACCAAATAGAGAAAATAGTGACAAAAAGCCCATATGAGTGAGAATCCATTTAGGGATGGTGTGAAAGTGATTAGGGGTGAATTAAATGGTTTGGGGTATTTTTTTAAGACCTGTTACTTATGTTACCTTGATTGGTATGTGATTTTGATGATCATACATAGGCAAGAAGGTGCCTTCAAGATGATTCGTCTGAGTAATGAGGATAGTAAAGAAGTATGTCTCATAGAATGATTTATATGTTTCAAATATGACATTAGACCTCTATATGTTTATGGTTGTAAATTTTATAAGGTTATTATTAGATTAGATGAATGCATTGGATGATCCAGAAAGTGGCTAAAAAAGTGTTAGATGCCATGTTTATCATGACTAGTTTTTGGATCTTGTACAAAGTCTAGAGTGGCCGATTTAGAGAGGCTAGTTTGAGCTATTCTAAGTAGAGTTTAAGGTGAGTGAGACCTTGGTGATATTATATCAGGGTTAGATATTTAGTAAATGGATTTGGTATTTATAATTTGTCTCTAGTTTGTTTGGAATAGTCAAAGATCTTTGACTAAGTTTTTGGTGTTAATAACTAGTTTGAGTAATCAGTTTATTTGAGTTGGTTTGGACCTGTGTGAGCTATGTAAAGATGAAAAATAGATTTTGAGTTGTTTTTTAAGTCACAGAGGACCTATCAATGTGTTTTTTAGGTGGTTATTTGATAAAATATTTTATATGCTTTAGCTCTATATGATTATGTTTTCTGGGTTTTTAGGCATATTAGTGAGTAGTCTAAAAGGCTTTGTTCAAGATATGAATTGGAGTTATAGAAGTTGTAGACCCATGTGGGAGTGATAAATGATCTATTGAAGGTAGGTTTGATGATTTTAAGCATTTTTAAGGGATATTATTCATGGAGATGGTCATATGTGGTGAATGACCTATAAGGGCTAATGCATTAGGCCTAATTGAGATCGAAATGAGGATTGAGCTGTTTTTGAAGTATGGATGAACTATGGAGTGTTTGAGTTGGATTGAAAAAATGTATGATGATCCTTTCTAAGGGTAGGATAAGTGTGGAAAATATCTTGGTTTACCAAGATGGGTTAGATGAAAGAATGGTTTATATACTAGGTGTATTTGGCTTAAACTAAATAAAAGAGATTAGTCAAGGAGTAGAAAAGCGTCATTGAGGACCATTAGAAGGAGAAGATGAATAGTCATGTTTGTTTGATTAGGTTCAAGTCAACATGTCATTATACTTAACAATCTAAAGGGTAACTTGGCTAAGCAAATGAGGTAGGTGTGTCTACTTAGAGAAGAGAAGTAGATTACATGTGTATGAGCTTCAAAAAGTCATCATCAAGTGTAGAAGACATAAAAGTAGTGGTGGACATCATATCAGAGGTGGTTGAGGGGGTGCTTAATCACCTAGGGGGTTTTAGTCTCCTTACTAATTAGAGCTAGCTAAAGGTCTAGTTGGAGTTTTACTAAATTGAGGGGTGGATGCTCCTTGATCAGTTGGTGTTGGTCTAAAGTTTATTATTTTCTTCATCTTTGTAGGATAGTAGTCCCTTGTTGTTTCAAGCTTGAGAGTGTGTTTTCTCCCCTTAGAGGGTTTCCCACATAAATGATGTGTTTATATGATGTATGCTCTTGTTAATGTTTTGATGTATAAGATTTCATGTTCATGTATGATGAATAGGTTTTGAAATTGAATGTACATTGTTGTTTACTAATTCACCCCTCTCTTAGTAGCTACTTCCATTAATTGGTATCAGAGTAGGTCCTTCTTGAGGCTTAATCAGATTTAAATGTGATCTTATGAGTAGATTGGTTGTTGTCTACCTAGTCAACTTGTTGGTAGAGTTGTTGGAGTTGTTGTTGATCAGTGTGGTTGATGTCATGGTTATTCATGTTTTCTTATTTGTAATTTCAATACTGATGACTTTTGAAGCTTGATATAAGATGGAAAAGGATGTCAAGGTAGGGATTGTTCTTCAATCAAGCCAATGTGAGTTGTTTGCTATTACAAATGGTTCTTTAAGCATGAAGGTTTGTCAAAGAATGCATATTGAAATGGAAAAGAATTATGTTAAATCCAAATCAAAAATCAAACCTAGGTTGATAGATAAAAAGGACCTTGAACTCATATTGAAAGACAATCCTATTTGTATTAGGTATCCATGAGACTTAATGAGGGTATGAGAGCTAATGAAGCTTTTTGAGTAAGGGAATATATATTGAAGATTAGATTGCATTGAAGGTTAGGGTAGAGAGGTAGGAATGGATATGAAGTCATGCCTCAAGTTCATGCATTAACTATTTAAGGTGCTCATATGAAAGAGAGAAAGTGGTGACCTAGTTTATAAGTGAGAGAAAGAAAGAAGAAATTCTTGAGGGTTGCAAGAAGAATGAAGTAGAGAATAGTATCATGACATGTCAGTGATATATTCCTAATGTTTTTAGAAGTATGAAGACCTTTTTTGTTATGTTTGAAGGCATGATGAGAAAGGAAGATGAAAGGCAGCCCTGATTGATTGAAGAGATAGCTTGTTTGCATGTAGAGGATAATTTGAGAGAGATATAGATCAAAGAAACCATCATCAATTGTGAGAGGACAACAAAAAGAAGGTGGAGTGTTTTAGGGTGCTCAGGTTGGCTTGTATATTCAAGGGTCTAAGTGATTGATTGGTCTATAAGACCAATATTGTTTATGAGATTTTAGGAGATTGTTGAAAGTGATCTTGAAGGTTTTATGTAATTTTAAGTTTGTTATCAGAATTCTAAGTATGTTTACTATAAAAGTTGAAGAATGTTGTTTCAAGAATTGCCTTTGAGTGTGTACCTTGTAGATGAGATGTTTCAGAAAGGGAGAATGATATGAGGATCATTGAATTCTTTTAATAATGTTTTTTGGTCTCTGAAGATACCAAAAGTTTTGAGTTTCCTATCAAATCCATACAATGCTTGTTGAAGTTGATTCTTTGAGTATATATGAAGAGTCTTCAATAAGATTTTAGTGGTATAAAAAGGTTGAATATAAAATTAGGATCATGTAGCTTGAGCTCACTCATTTTGGTATTTTATATTGAGTTTTTTGAAGGAAATAATGTATATTAGATATTTGATAGAGATCAAGTATTTTCTTAGGTTTAGTTGGCTGTGTGTCACCATATGTTTTCATGAAGCACTTTGAAGAGTTCTTAACCATAATAGCTTGTGGTGTCTTAAGGATATATGGTTGATCATATGGGATCTATTCCTAATTATCTCAGATGTTCAAGATTTCTTGAGGAGGTCTAATTGATCCTATAGGTCAGTGAAGATAAAATAAGGATGATTGTTCAAAAGGTATGTTTAGGCCTTCTAGTCCTAATGTGCATTTTTGATCAATTTTTGATGCCTTGGTTGAGTAGTGATTTGAAGAAGAAATGTGGATTATTTTGTTTAATTTCATGATAAAGATAGCCATGAGTCATTTCTTGGTGGTTTGAGATTTTATGGTGCTCAGGTGTGTATTTTATGGTCAAAAGTCAGAGTTGACCAATTTTGGTAGTGATGACTACCTAGAGTGTGCCCAAGTTGACTTATGATGATTTTTGATGACTAGAAGATTGGAAATAGATTATTCAAGTTGTGTTTGAATTTTTAAAGTATAATATAAGTCTTAGAGATGATTTTAAGATGTCTGGATGTGATTTTGACCATTTGGTCAAGGTCCTGTTGTAAATGATAACTCTATTTGCCCATAATGCTTTGTTTTAAGGGTCACTTGAAGAATGAAGATGTGTCATGAAGTATGTTATACTTAAGAAGGTATAAAAAATTGTTTAATACATGTTCTAAGTGGTTTCATAGGTGGATGAATGTTTTTGTTCTAGGTGGAGCATTTTGAGTGGTCACTGGATTCTCTTCTCAAGAACATGTGTTTGGTGGTGTAAAGGAAGTCATTGTTCCCAAAGGTATGGAAGCTTTAAAGTTGGAATGGAAGTGAGTTTTGATGGTCTCTACGTCTGGTATCTATCTTAGGTATATATGTTGATCAAAGGTTGACCTTTGACTAAGGTTTACTTTGAAGGCCTAGTCATTTAGGCATGATTGAAAAAGTGGTATATCTTTAGATTTAGAGGATAAAATCTTCAAATAAACTAAATGGGACAAATGGGTGGCTGAAACAAGTTTTATAGTGGTCTGAAGGAAATCATTTTTCAAGTTATTTGAGCTTTTGCTCTATAGGAGGCCCAATTAGCTAGTAGGTTAAAGAAAGAAGTATGCAAAGAAGGATGAGTTGGAATATTATTATTTGCATGTATATGGGGGCATGGTAATGGAATTTATATATATATATTCATGTTTTTAAAGTACACACACATATATTTATGAGGTTTGTAGTGGCCAGACAGGGCTACAAGAGGTCTAAGTAGGCCTAGTGGAGAAATTGAGCAATTTTGTGATATCTTTCCAAATAAGGTTGGATTAGTTGGTTCCAATTGAGTGTATTGGTATATTTTAAGTATGTTTTAGGTATGGTGGTGTGATTTAAGTGCCTCTACTGATCTAAAGAGTGCTTTGAGTGTAAAGTTATGAGATCTTGCATAGTGTTATAGTGCTCATATTATTATTTGAAGTAATGGTAGCAATTCTTGGAGGTCCTATAGATATACATGGGTTGTATAGACTAAGGGGGATCCTTAAAATTGGAGTAGGGTCCTATGGGGAGCTATGTTATTAAGAAAATTAGTGATAGGTCCAAGATCTAGGAAGTGTGGTTAAGTGTTGTCTAGATCTCTTGGAGACTTAGAGGTCTGAGTTTAATGTTTAATAAAGAGGGAGATAAGTTATTTGTTTCTAAATTAATAGTGGTATAAGTGGGATCTAGTTTTCTTTCATAGGTAGTTAGGTCCAAGGATCTTGTATGTATTTTGGAACTATGACCTGAGTTAGTTCTTGAAGGGAACTTGATCTAAGGGGGAACATTATGGTTGATTTGTGATCTGATGTTGATAGTTGGTGTGATTTGAGTTTTAAAGGATGAAAGAGAAAGGTATGTACTATTTTTTTTGTTCTTGTTTTATCTTCTTAAATTTCTTGATTAAAGATAGATGAACATGTTTGATAGATGAGTCCACTTTATCATTTTAGCAAAATGGGAGAGAGTAAAGGAGGTATTGACATCAATGACAAAGGGGGAGATTTTTGGGATATTGTTGGTAATGATTTTTTTAATTTATTTCAAGTTGAATTGGTGATGAAAAAGTGGCATGAGAGTGCTTTTGGTCTAATATGAATGATCTTAGTGCTCAACTCAGTCTTGATTACTAGTGAAAGCTTGTGGGAGCAGTTAGTTCTATGGAAGCATGAGTGGATGGCATGGAGAATAGAGAGAGAACACATGGTATTTTAATTTGGTTTATAAATCAATTTTAGTCCTTCTTAGTGGTCTTGAGGTGGAGTGTAAGTCATCCTATGCCTTGTGTGATTGACCATGTGTGGTTGCCTATGGTGTTTTGAGTACTTTGAGAGCTATATCATGATGGGGAGATTATTATTCTTGGAATATTAATTTTATACATGTATAGGGTGATAAGAGGTTATTTTTATGGTTTAAAAGAGGTGGCTAGTGGTCTGCAAGATAGTTTGGCCATTGGCCTAGTTGGCTTAGGTGGGCTTGTGAGGACTTATGAAAGTTCAAAGAGTGTTTGCTGGTTGATGAAGATTGTTTTTCCATGGAAGATGGTTAGGAATTTTCTTTTAAACATGTTTATGAGATACAAGGTTAGATAAAGAGATATAAATTCAATAAAAGTCTTCATGTGTTTTAGAGGTGGCTCAAATGGTGGATTTTGAGCTTGAGAGGAAAGTTTCCACATTCACTAGTTCATGTAGACTTTGCATGGGGACCTAAGAATTTTTTAAGAGGTGGTACATGTAAATAATAATCCTTTCCAACTATTTTTAAGTGGATTTAGGTACAAATCTTTATGAACATTTGTTAAGAATGTAAACTGGTCAGAAACCCTTTATAAACCCTCTTAAAGGAGTGATTGGAGAGATATTTATAGAAAAGACATAAAATGAATTAGTTGACAAATTTTTACTATTTTAAGGTATGTAGGATTATTATAGTCATCTCTAGATGGTAGAGGTATGTCAGGGTACTGAGCATAAGGTACATAAATATGCTTATTTCTAAAGATTTTAGTACTATAGGTAGGGTTGATTAAGTCAACTCATGAGAGTAATTGGATCCTAATGTTCAAGACTCATTATTGATGTATATGGAGTAATTTTGGAAATTTATGTGATCTATTTCAATTATCTAAGTCAATAAAATTTTCCTATCACTAATCTACTACATAATGAAAATAGTAACAAAAAGCTAGTATGAGTGAGAATCCATTTAGGGATGGTCTGTAGGTGAGTAGGGCTGAATTAAATTATTTGGGGTATTTTTTTAAGACATATTAATTATGTTACCCTTATTTTTATGTGATTTTTATAATCATACATAGGCAAGAAGGTGCCTTCAAGATGACTTGTCTGAGTAATGAGGATAGTAAAGAAGTATGTCTCATAGAATGATTTATATGTTTCATATATGAAATTAGACCTATATATTTTTGTGATTTTAAATGTTATAATTTTTTTATAGGATCACAAGAATACATTATAATATAAATAAATTATTTTCACAAGTTTTATATGTCATGTTATTCATGACTAGTTTTTGGAGCTTGTAGGTAGTATGGAGTGGCTTATTTAGAGAGGCTAGTTTGAGCTATTCTGTGTAGGTTTTGAGGTGATTGAGACCTTGGTGGTATTATATGAGTGTCATATATTTATAACATGGATTTTTTATTTATAATTTGTCTCTATTTTTGTTGGATCAATCAAAGATCTTTGATTGAGTTTCTAGTGTGCATGACCAATTTGAGTAATCATTATGTTTGAGTTGGTTTGGACCTGTGTGAGCTATGTATAGATGAAAAATGGATTTTTAGGTATTTTAAAGTCATTTAGGACCTATACATGTGTTTTTTTATGTGTTTATTTGAGAAAATATTTTGTATGCTTTAGTTCTATATGATTGTGTTTTCTGGGTTTCTAGGCCTATTAGTGAATAGTCTAAAAGGCTTGGTTCAAGGTATGAATTGGAGTTACAGATGTTTTAGACCCATGTGGGAGTGATAAATGATATATGATAGGTATTTTTTTATGTTTTTTAAGCATTTTTGAGGGATATTATTCATGGAGATGGTCATATATGGTGAATGACCTATAAGGGCTAATGGATTAGGCCTAATTAAGATCTAAAGGAGGATTGAGCTTGTTTTGAAGTATGGAGAACTTATGGAGTGTTTGAGTTGGATTTAAAATGTTTATGATGATTTTTTATAGTGTTAATATAAGTTTTTAAAATATCTTGGCCAACCAAGATGGGTTAGATTAAAGAGTAGTATATATACTAGGTGTATTTGGCATATTTGTATGAGTGTGTGAGAGTAGAGTGGACTAAAGTGAATAAAAGACCTTATTAAAGGAGTATATATGGGTAATTAAGGACCATAATAAGTATAAGATGAAAATTCATGTATTTTTTATCAAGTTCATGAGCTAACAAGTCATTAGACCTAATAGTCTAAAGGGTGACTTGGTTGAGTGAATGAGGTAGGTGTGCCTACTTTGAGAAGAAAAGTATATTATATGTGTATGAGATTAATATGGTCATAATAAGGTATATAAGACATAATATTAGTGTTATAAATCATATTAGAGGTGTTTTAGTGGGTGATTAATCACCTAAGGGGTTGTAGCCTCCTTGTTAATTAGAGCTAGCTAAAGGTCTAGTTGGAGATGGACTAAATTGAGGGGTGGATGCACCTTGATCAATTAGTGATAGTCTAAAGTATCTTTTTTTATTCATATTAATAGGATATAATTCCATTTTTTTATAGGCTTTAGAGTGGTTTTTTTCCCTAGAGGGTTTCCCACATAAATGATGTGTTCATATGATGTATGCTCTTGTTCATGTTTTGATGTATAAGATTTCATGTTCATGTATGATGAATGGGTTTTGGAATTTAATGTACATTTTTATCTATTGATTCACCCCCCCCCTCTCAGTAGCTACTTCCATCACCAAAAAAGTTTTTAGGCTTACTTTAGTTGGAAACTGTATAAAATGATGACCTAACTAGCTCGAAAAGGTCTATGAGGCTATAAAAACTTTCATATGGAGATAAAGTAGGTTGATTAGGTTGATGAAGTTGTAAAAACAAACACGTAGATATGATATAGGTAAAATAGGTTGATAAATTATGATAACCTACACAAAATTTTAAACTAGGTTGAAAGGGTTGATCCAGTCCTCTATAAACAAAAAATTAAAAAACTACAAGGGTTAGATTCATGTCGAGTTCACTATAATGTATGCAAGAAAAATAAGATAGATCTATAACTTATACTTTTTAGTAATATCCAAGATAAAATAAGGTAATCAACTAACTATGTAGTTAGAAATACTTTATTATATTAGGTCATTACCAATAATGGATTGATTAAACCTACACCAAGGGATCTCTTATCACACAATAGAGAAAGAGAGGTTTCCAAGGCATCTATCCAAATGCCATTTTATGATAACCCTAGCTAGGTATTACGATTTTAATAATAATGATCAAGTTAATCTAATAAATAAACATGAAATTAAATATAGATAATGAGTATGTAATCTAATATAGTGCTTGCTAAATATTGTGGCACAAATGAGGAGGATAAACATGCAAAGACAATTATATCTAATATAACATATAAATAATGTAAGGATAGATACAATTGAATATATTAGATTCTAAAATATATAATTATTGAAATATGAATGGCTAGGACTATACTTACCTTTGTTGAAATGAATCATCATGCCTCAATCTCACCATTGGTAATTGGTGATTTGTAAGAGGTTGTTATGGCTTGTAAGGATCACATGTATAAACCAGCTCTAGGTTACAAGACTTATGCTATGTAGCCAAGACCTCCACAAGATAAGTGTTACTTCTCCAAGGCAAAAAACTTAAGAAATGAAACCTCATATTGATTATACAAGTATAGTTTTGAGCAATAATGATGCACAATTTAATTTTACTCTATTTATAAATGAATTTGAGGGGGTATTTTTAGCCATGGATTGACCCTAAATCCTTCTAATAATTTAGTCGATGAATTCATCTTGATTATTTAACTTGATTAACTTTTTTAAGCAAGAAATAGATCCATTATATCTAAAACTATATCATTTGGGGCCAACAGAGATCTGTAACATGTGTTAAACCTATAATGGTTTTGACTTAGTCTATATAGTAGGAAAATTTGTAAAAGGGGGTTTTTTTAGGTAAGGGTTATTTTAGATGGTGAGTTTCTTATAAAAATGTATAAGCAAGTTTTCAATGCTTAGGGAATTAGATAAGAGTATCTTGTATTGATTTTAGGTAATGGTCTAGGGGATAACAATCCTATGAAGAATCAAATTTCTTATAACCCCTTTCCTAGTTAACCCTTTATGTCATGACATAGGGAGATTGAGATTTTATATGTTTGTGCAAGATAGAAAGCAGCGGTAATTTATAAAGTTGAAAAATATTATATGTATGCATAAATGATAAATGCATAATGTGAGAATGACTATAATCCCATTGGGTCATTTAATTCCATTATTAATTACTTGAAGGATAATTATTACCATTTTAGTAACTATGAGGATTAATATATCAAGTTATAGTAGCTATTCCAACATTACAAGTAGTCAGTTGAATATTATACCAATGAGTTTCATGTATACATTAAACATATGCATGAGGGTTTGAAAAAGAAACATAAGGTACAAAAATTCATTAGTATAATCTCACATTATGTTTTCAAAAAAATGGAATTATTAAATTTAGACACATTGGGGAAAACATGTTGCAATGTGGAAAAATTCAAATATAATGCAAAGATGAAGTAAAATTTATCTTCTTGATAGAACACTATGTGTAAGAGAAATTATATTCAAAATTTTCCATCTTACTCTTTAATTCATGAGTATTAAATGTCACAAAATAGGTAAAAACCTAAGAATACCATGAAATTATAGAATAATTCAACATATTTTACATCAAACAAAGGTAAGAAGAAAAAAGCTATCAAGTGGTGCCATCAAAACTACACAAGATCACATATAAATTTTTAATGTTGTGCACAATAGTCCTTGATTATGAAGACCACATCAGGTCCCATAATAATATATGAAACTCATCCAAATGACATTTTATTAAAACCATTATCACTACCATAAGACCTCTTAGGAATGAGATAATTTATTTCAAACCAAAATTTGGGTAAAGGGTTAACTCTTCATGCCATGATTAAATCATTACATGAGTCAAAATAAAATCATTGCATGAGTAATAATGCACTATTTAATCCTTGCCATTAAATCACATCCTAAAATTTACTATTTGGGTTGGATTATGTAGTGGATGGATAAATAAGTCCAATGACAATGTACATTCTATTACAAATTCAATCACATGGAGAATAAAGTCACCTTTAACATTTTTCCACTTGAGGCCTATTGAATTTTTATTAGGTCATATTTGGATTTAAAAATTCTAGATATAAAACTAGGACATAGTGATGGGCTGTATATGTCAAAGAATAGATTCATCAAGCTCTTTTAGTGACCTCCAATATATTAAATCATTTTCAACCTTGTCAACTAATGCTAAAATCTTATTTTTCACATGTGTAAGTTTGTGATACTCATGATCTAAATAAAATAACATGTGTAAGAAGGAAATTATGGATGTAAAACACATAAAGTCACTCAAACACCATTGTAGTATAATAGTATTGGAAAGATATTCATTTTTTTTAGATGTTTTTTAAGAGCCAAAGGGTCTACCAACACATTTTGTGGTAAAACATAAAATCAACTTGGATCCTTTATCTCCTCTTATAAATTATCTACCATACCATAGATCCTTTTAAGATAATTTTGATGTATGGATCAAACATATCTCTTCTCCTTATATAATATTAATATTTCTCATTCCAAATAAATATGTTGGATTTTGTGCATAAACAATCAAACACTCAAAAATATAATGGTGAATAATTGATAAATAGTACTAAAAATTTACAATATCCTAGCCTAGCTCAAAGATGAAAAACATTTCACCAAGAATAACCTAAATTTAGGCTATCACTAAATACTAGTCCAACCTAAGGATGTTTGGAAGATAACATTAAAAACACAAGAAGGATTATATGAATGATTTATTATGCCATTTGGATTCAAAAATGTGCTAGAAACATTCATGCACTTAACAGATGATCTAATTATTATCTTCCTTAAACTATTTATCCTTGTATACTTGGATTACATTCTCATTTTGAACAAGACTTAGAGACATTGTAAAAACAAATATTGAAACCAACATAAAAAACTATATATTTGGTGCCACATGTATTCAATATTTAGTCTACAACATTGACTATCAATTAATCCATATGTATCAAAATAATATCAAGGTGATCCAAGATTATCAAACTATACAAAATCTCACTAAATTGAGTATTTTATTTAATCTACTAACTTCTACCACATTTTTTTCTAGATTGATTTAATATAGTAGGGTCTCTCGGTCAAATCATATGCATGCCAAAAAAAATTATAATGGAATATTTCACAATAATGTGGTTTTTATGATCTCAATTAGTGATTATATAAATCACCTATTATGGTAATACTTGAACCCTTAATATTCACATTAATTCATCTAATTATGCACTTGGCATGGTGCTCACACAACATGGACATCTAGTCACATACTACTTAGAGACAATTAAAGGTATGGATTAGTAATACTAAACCTTTGGAAAAGAGTTATATGTTAATGTAAATAAGTAAAGTAATATAACCACTTCATATTAGGGAAGGAGATACTTATTCATTGTAATCAAATGCAACTTCTTATTCATACATATGTAGAGAAAGCTAGAGAATGTACACCATATTAAGTGGATGAATTAGTTGTATGATTTCCATTTCGTGATAAAGAATAATAATTTAAAGGATAATAAGGCCAAAATTAACGCTATTAAAATGTTCTTACATATTTTTATCACATTATTGTACACACACACACCCATAAATTCACTAATTAGGTACTCTCTACTAAATATATAAGCAATTTGTAGAAGCCTACATCACCATAGGGAAAACATATTAATAATTTATATATGTTAGAAAATATTCTATATAAAATTGGAAATATATTTTTTCATGGTGGAACACCTCACCAAAGCCTCATTTGGAGGTGCACCATGCCAATAAAATAAAATATTGATATTAATAAGGCATTAGAATATTTACAATGACACTTATATAGTCACAAATGAATATATGTTGAGATCATCATTAATTAATTAATTCCTTATTGCATCTCAAATCTCAAAAAAAATACAAGATAGGAATTTAAATAGCTCTTTTAGTTCCATCTAGGCCATGGAAATCCATCAGCATGGACTTCATGATTAGACTTCCTATAAAAAAGACATAATGATTATATTTATGATAGTGGATAGGTTCTCTAATAAGTATAGCATGATTTAATACAATAATACCATAAATTTATAGGAAATTTTGTGTTCTTTATTCATCCATGTCTATTTCAATTTAGGTTTACACACATCCATTGTGTCTTAGCATGACCCATAGTTTCTCAGTCACTTATTACAATATTTGTGGGACATTTTTGGGTATTATCCTAGGCACCTATCATTCAGTCTATACCATTCATTATTATTAAATAAGTAATACTTAATAATTCAACATATTAGACAAGTGATCCTTAATGCTCACTTGAGGCACACAAAGAGAGACTAATACGATAGGGTTGGGTTAATTTCAAAGAAGATAAATTGTGAACCTTGTTAGAATTTATAGCATGAGAGTGAATGAAAAATTTAAATTATAAAATAATGATTAAATATTATCCAACTATTAAAATATTACACACCATCATAAGAATTAACAACCCAATGAACACTGTAAAATATGAAAAAATATTAAAGAAAGTTTTTTTCTCTTTTCATCAATGATTAATTTGACATGAATGCTCAATAATTAATAAAATTGATATTCAGTGGTAACAATATAATAAAAATTAAAATAATCTTCTTAACAATAATGATAACATAAAAAACATAATCTAATAAATAAAGTGGGATTTTAAAAGTTTAAGCTAACACCTTGTATTTATAATCATTAAATGTGTACTCAACATAATGTGCAACAACTTTATGATAATAACATGATTAACTATTGTACATTGAATTTATTTGACTAAAAAAATCCTATATTTGTTCCATGTCATGCCAATCCTCTTAGGAGCATTTCTATAATGGGTTATATTAATGTTTTCATTCCTACATACTTATTTTCTTCCATCTTCTTGAAATTTTCTCCTCTTTTTGCACTTTGTGGTTCACATAACCTCCTAGTGTAGTGTTATATGTTACATGATGAAAAACTACCATCATTAGTACACAGATACTTGGTACATCCTTCCACTCCATTTACTACTATATTATTGGTACATATGCACATCTACTTTGTCACACACCATTGAACTTGATGGTTTTTTGATATAATTCATCAAAATTGGTATTCACTTTATTTTCCCATGAATTTTATAATTTGCACTTGTTTTCCATTAATTCAAAAATCATACATACTTTTCACCATTTTAATGTTCCATAAAATTAAGCACATTCCCATACTTGGCCAAATATTGGGGCCAACATCACACCAATCTAGATATATTATTTTTCCATAGACAATCCTTTAACCATGAACTAGTGTTCAAAAAATATATTCCATCCATTTTAACCTCTTATTAAAATAGTTTCCATCTAGATAATACAACCTAAATTATTTTTGTTCTATTGTTCATCTCCATGAAAAACTATCTAAGCATGGATGGTTTTAAATTTCATGACTTTTTCTTGGCTACTTGTATCTTCAAGATAATACCTTCATAAGTCTTGTGCACAATGTTTCTCTTATTTCATAGATATATTCTTAAGTAATTTAAAACTCCTCTCTATTTTTTTATTCTTTTCCTAAATCTACTCTCCTAGTTCATTAACATCCTTAATTATTTTTTAATCTCAACCCTATACTTAGTTTAGAATACTTTTGTTTCTATTTATTTTTTATTCCTCTTATCATTAATTAGTCTCCCATTTATGAAATCTATTTGTTATTTAAATATTAAGAACACCTGATCCACTAAATCCACTTTTTCTTAGAGCTTAGCTAATATATTCTCATAGTTTTATAGTTTTTAATTCAATTCCTATTATGCCTTATCCATTTCATATTGTTATTAATATTTTTGTGTTGGTAATCTTTCCATTATTATTTAATTATTTTTTAACCATTATAAAAAAAATAGACAATCTCTTTAATAACTTATATGTTGAATTCATCCATTAAGTTTCGCTCTTCCTGGAGGGTTTTTTAATGAAAAGTTTCAAAACAAATTAGGCCAATGATTGTTAGGATTTTAACTACTATTGTGCATATTTTGTCAAATTACTCTAATTTATTCTTATTATTTCTTGTAGTCACATTATTTAAAACATTTTGATTTGATACTTATGAAACCAACATTACTATTGCACACCCTACTTAGAATTAAGTCATTTTTTAAGTTTGCATGCATAATTTTCTACTCCTTGTCAATGGTTTATTGATATTATAAGTGCACAAAGTATTTTTAAATTTTAATGAGGGCTCATATAGGTGTTTGTAAAAAAATAGAGATAATTATTTGCGTATTTGTCTAGAAAAGATCTCTTTTTGAAGTATATTCTAAAACATTTCTTCATTTGGTACATTATTTTCTACCCTTTCCATTGTCGTATTTTCATCCTCCTAAAAAAAAATATTTTGGTTAGTTTATATATTTTTATGTTAAATATACACCCCAAGTCATGTGGTTTACTTGATTTTTATCTGACATCCTTGGCTCCTTCGTGTTGTGATGCTTCAACATAATGTACCTCTCTTTGCTTAACTTTATCCATTTATTTATATACCATTTCAAAATTCTCTCTTGTTCTATAATATTCATTCCCTTCATTTCTGAAAACCAATGTATTTTAACTCACCCAATCCTAGTTCATTTTAAATCATGTCTATTTATTTTGATAGCAATTTATCACCTTTTTGTGCATTCTCAT
Organism: Torreya grandis; assembly: GCA_037957365.1. Lineage (NCBI taxonomy): Eukaryota > Viridiplantae > Streptophyta > Pinopsida > Cupressales > Taxaceae > Torreya > Torreya grandis. Next base: position 948,282 of record JARHVA010005181.1, on the reverse strand, counting down.
TCCCTCCCATGGGATCACTGTCCATAAAATGTATTCTTCATAGAGACCATTATAATTTTACACACCTCCATAATCATTAACTATATCAATTAATGGGGTTTCTATTATTTCTTTTTCTTACCATAATACTATGACTAGGGTATCCTCCTTAGGGAGTGATGAGGTAAACCTATCCTTTTCCCATTCTAGCTCCTTGTAAAGTCCCATTGATTCTTATATTGGTTTTGGATAATCATAGTAGTTTGGTGGTGAAATTTAAAAGGTTAAAATGGTCATATCAAATTTTATATCAACATTATCCTCATCATCCTCATTTATCATAAATTTTTTCAAGGGTCTATGCATGGATTCATTGGTGTTGGATTGTACTTATAACTCAGTCATCAAACATTCATTTACTTGGGTTTATTTTGATACTTTGTTTTAGTATGCTATGTGATGTGGTTTCTTAATGTTTTAAGATTTATTTCTACTTAGTATGAATGGAATTATATCATTTTATTCAAAATCCACCACTAGCTCAACTCTTGGGTTTTTATCTAAATCTTGCATTTATGCTTATATATAATGGGTAATGCATTAAACCTTATGATTCCATGGATTTAAGGAAAAAGAGATGTGATATATATGGTTATATTTATATCTACTTACTATCTCTACAAGGATGAGGTCTATTAATGTTGATTTATCATCTAACTCATCTTTTTCCATCGCTACCTTATTAGGATATTTATGTAGAACCTAAAGTAATAAGATGTCTTCATAATTTTTCTCAGTGTTTAACTTTTTTTTGTTCATTGAGAACTATAATTTTTGACCTTTCAAAATAATTCCCTAAAATGTCATATGGTAATTTAAGCCATCCTTACGCATTTCCATTATCCAAGCGTGTGTGTGTGTGTGTGTGTGTGTGTGTGTGTGTGTGTGTGTGTGCGTGTGTGTGTCTATATATATATATATATATATATATATATATATATATATATATATACAAGGGAATGGTGTATTATGCCTGGAAATTTAGCATAGCTTGTATAGAATTTTATCTTTCCCTACATATTGTGCCCCTTACCTCCAAATTATACCATCTTTTTATCATACCATCTATTCATATAAATAAAGTATGATTTATTATATGGATTGGGACACATGATTTTTATATATATTCATTATTCATACATCCCAATATATATGGAACCATACTATTAGAAACCCATTGAGCTAACCAATAATATCACTAATTTTTTCCATATAAGGTACACTTATAAAAACATCTTTAATTATCTAATAAAATATTATTTGATTACATAAATGCATCCAAACAATTAATGTAGAGATAAATCCACCCAATGGTTAAGTAAAATTATTCTTTTATTTTTCAAATAGCTCATAACAAATTATTAGATGAATATCTCTCACAAAATGATTAATGGAAGGAACAAAGAACTACAAACACTGATATAATCCACATTTCATCTATAATAAGCATACAACCACTATTATCACAATATTCAAAATTATTTTAAAAATTCATAGCCATTGTTATGTTGAATATCCTTCAAATAATGATGCAAAACATATTACATTATAATAAAATTTAAATATACAATAAAGTGTGTACAACAGTAAAAATGAGATTCACACAACAAATCAATGATCCATGAATATGCCTTGAATATGATCCTAAATGGTTGAATATCTAAATAGAAGGAGAGAATCATTCAAGTGCTTTACCACCAACCATAGACCAATGGTCTCCTAAAAATTTCCCCAATAGGAGTGGCCCTACCATTCATGGATGGGTAGATAAGAATAATACAGATACCAAGAAATCAATTGAAACCCATGTGTGTATTATATTTATTACATGTAATAATCATATAGACCATGGAATCCAATATTGTATCTAAATGACATCAGATTACACATGTAAATTAGAAAGTATAGTTGAATAACAATGTCTCAGCTATAACATTACTTTGACTAAAGTTTTCATTATAGAATTTAGATCTAAAAATCTAAGTCAATTCCACTTACACAAAATATCTACTACTAAATCATGACTATCACATGGTATCAGGGGTTTGGTATATGAGTTACCCATTGGCATACTCATTTATCTATCTCCTATTATCCAAAAATATAGTCTAATAATTATCATATGGAGATTCAAATTAGAAAAATATTTATCATACATAACCTAAACAATATTATGTGATGTAAGTAATCATGAATTATGAATCTCATTATTTCTATTCATTAAATCACCAATGTGACATCATATGTTTATCAAAAGAACTATATTCAAACCCAGATATGTATGGTATACTAGAAAAATAATCAAACCATTCTAAGTCTATTATTAACATACCTTTAGCCATAATTCATTAATATAAACATGAGAGTATAACTCCATCAACAATATAATCAAATGAGTCATTAGTTATCTCATCAAACACAAACAATGTTTAAAGTTTATCTTGTATTTTGTGATAGAGTTTGTCTTTCATAGACTTCTTTTCTTCATTATATATAATTATCATATTTTAATTCATCTAAGACATAAACATATCATTAATAGATAAATTTACACATTTCAAAATAAAATACAATCACTTGAATCTCAAACCAAGAATTCTCATTATCCCTTATAGCCATACAAAAATCACCTTGATAACATAAAATATTTATGTAAATAGATATCATGAAATATATATCTATGTGTGTTGGTATATATATACACATACATGTATGCATGCACATGTATGTGTGTGCATGCGCGCGCGCGCGCGCACACACACACACACACACACACACACACACACACACACACACACACACACACACACACACACACACACACACACACACACACACACACACACACACACACACACACACACACACACACACATGGGCATGCTAGTGTGCACACGTGAACACACACACATTTAGACATATATGTATTTTTGAATCCATTTTTTTAAACACACACTAGACACTTAATTTGTATTCTACACCACTAGTCTTGAAAAACATTTACTTAATATGTACATATCTCATAGTAAATATTTTGACATAATTCATTATTATATCACGTGATAATATGTAGTCAATAATATAACCTAGGGAAAATACCTCAAAATAAAATTAAGATTATAAGTTTCCATTATACATCTTTCCTTTACTTATTTCAACATGTTCTATTGAAAAAGAAGACCATATTAGAATAAAGTTCAATCCTGATGATAACTAGGTCTACCCTATGAATCACATATAAAAATAATAATAACCATTTAATTATTACAATATCCAAGTATGTGTATATGATACATTAGTTACCCTACAACTCATCCAGTCTATAGATAATTTATTTTGATAATACATTATGAGTCAAACTCATGACATTCCATATATATAACCAACAATAAGATGTTTCACACTTTAACACAAGTCAAGCCTATAATTAGTTTGGCATAAATATGCATGCATAGATATCTCTCATTACATGCTTTACAAAGTCAACCTACAATGTTTCAATAAAAGATCTCTCCCATTTAAATAATAAAATACATGCATATAACATGAAAAAATTTCTCATAATATATTTTCAAATCATTATAACACTTGGAAAATCACCCATATTGATGAACATATCAATAATTGAACATTTCACACTTAGAATCATAACCTACAACTACACACTATTATCTATGAGATAAATTATTTTATGCTCAGGTTTCTATGTCCCAAAAATAGTTCACTCTAGGTATTTAATTATGTTTACTAACTTATATACCTTAGTCCTTATAATCCCATTAAAATATGCAACTACATTGGTAAAATGTATATACATTTTCTTAGTGCTAATTTCACATAGCTCACTCTAATTAAATACTTGAAAACACATTATACATATCAAGGTTTATACTAAGAAAACATATTCATAATAAATTATTAAAATCCAAATGGTTTTCCTTCTAAGTCCATAAATGACATTTGTACTTTTATTTTGTCCTCCATTAATCCATAAATAGGTGTAGATACTTACTATAACCTACAACTTTATTTATTCACAAATAGAAAATATATGTTTAGATTTAAGTCCTTATTAGTTGTATACATATTAAATGTATAGCTGGGCATAATTGACATTAAAATGGTTAATGATATGTGGTTAGTATAAATAATTATACACTCAAAAATATCCAAACTAAGTCAAGTCTATATTTAATACATTTTTGATTACATGATTAATCATGGGTACATTTTGACCAAGTCTTAATAACCAATGAACAACTGATAGTGTTCTTTTCCTGTTGAGCTGAGTTTATGATCCTATCGCCCTTTTTTCACCATGATACTTATCTAGATACCTAGGCTATGGGATATCTATAACTATCAACTAATTTCTATATTAGTATAAGCAAAGGATGGACATGATTCATAAGATAATATATCATATGTGTTACAAATTTAAAATGAAAGCATGTGTATCTTGAAGGTACTTAGATTTCCTTCTACAATGAAACTCACCTAGTATTCAAGAAATATCATGAAACACTTAAAGAATTTATTTTTTAAAATAAAAAAATCTATATCTCACTGGTAATTGATTAATTATTACCACTTCTAGTTGAATGTAAAAAACTAGGTCTAGACATAACAATATTTATTACTAAACTCTTGAAAATACATTTCTTACCAAATGTTTACAAATTGATTACACACACACACATGCATTCCATTATCCAAAATTTTATACACAAGTATACAACATCCATATATATATATATTAAAAATTTTAAATGTTCAAAATAAATTTATTAAACTTGTACCAGTCTAAGGCATCTTAATGTCATTCAAGCCATAATAGGGTCAAATATTTCCATATAATGACCAAATAATAAGGATTAATTTTAAGCAAAAAGCTAGGTTTGTATATAATATGGTTTGGCTAGCATCTCTATAGTCTTGAGGATGGAACCAAATTCTATCCCTGAGTCTATACACCTACAACCTAGGGTTTAGATTATTTTTAGCTAAAGATCATCATTACACATATTCAAAATAGATGGATCAAAAACATTTTAAAACCATATTTTGTTTCCTTTTGAGATTTTTATCAATCATATATAAATATATAACTCAAGAAAGACCAACTTGATGATGATATGGTGTTCTTTGTCTAGCTATGTGTATTGATATCCCTATTTTTCCTCCATTAAATTATGCTCCTCTCGTTCTTTTTCATTCTACCCTATTTTATTTCTCACCTTCTTACTTATTCTTTTTCCTTCATCCATGCACATTTTTAACAAATGTATTTCTCCCTAAAATTTTTCCCATTTCCTCATCATGTTGCTCACAGTCATCAATGCAACACTCTTACTCATTTTCTATTAATTTTATAGTCAATAGCTCTAGATTTCTAGCATGGTGGTAGTCCAAAACCCTCATCATGCTAAAAGGTTCCCTATATCATGGAAAAATAGAAATAACCCTAATTTCATTTCCATTTTAATTTTTGGCATTGCCAATGAAACATCATAACATTAACATCTACAAACACCCAAGACTTAATTTTAGTTCCTTTCAACTTTATACCTTATATAAAAGGATATAACAAACAGCATTAAAAATTTTGAATCTTATTTAAATCAAATTATTTTCAATGGTGTTTTTGACTCTTTTATACCTTTTATGAAATGTCACTAAAAATGGGAGATAATGTGACCAATAAAGATAAATAAAATAACTAAATAAGAAATTTAATACTCATACCTTTACAAACCATAATGCAATCAGGATTAAATAAAAAATAAGTTTTTATGCATATTTTAATGAAAATAAATTAACCATCATAAATGTAATTATAATTAAATAATTCCAAGTACCATACTCATCAATGTAATAAGACTCATTTATTATCAAAAAACTAATGCAATATATATTTACTCCAATCAAATAGCTAGAAATAGTGTGTGTAGGTTCATTATAAGTCTCTCAAGTCCCAATATTGATATTTGCATCCCCATTCTTTGATGAAATTTACATTTTAACTACCCTTGAGGGTAAGGTATTCCTAAAACCACCTCATTCAAATGAAAGGTGGTGCAGAGGATAGAACAATTGTCTCACACTTCTCCTTGTTCAATGTTCACTCTCTAGACCAAGGTTCATATGGTCATTTAATGGGTCATAAATGATATATTTGTTTTGTGGTCCCTATAATCTTAATAATTCTCCTTAGGGTCTATTTAAACCTCTCATTGCCTTTGTAACACTCTTTTTTCACTTATTTCAAAGCCTTATCAACTTCCTTCATTCACTTGCAGTCAATTCTAGTAACCTTTTTTAGGAATTTCTTAATAATACAAATGTATAATGAGGAAATTGAATAATCCATTCTAATATACTAGTACCCTCTATCAAGATTCAACTTTTCATGAAGTTTAAACTCTAGATTCTAATTCTATTATCTTCATTCAAAAACATTTAGGTCACTGTTGGGCTTGATTAGGCCTTCCTTACATCTAATTATCTATAGTCTCCAACAATTATACTAATATGTATGGAAACAAACCATAAATTACAAAATCTATGAACACACATGTATTCCTCTCAAACTACAAATTTTGAAGGAATTTCATTGATTAAAACATCTTAAAATTAGATTTGAAGGTTGAAACCCTAGATTAAGGTTTACTATCTCTACATGCACCAGAGAGTAAACAAATTGATTTTTTAGGATCCCAACAAGATTTCAAAACTTTATGAGAGTTCCTAGAGGTCTATTTTTCCCATCTAGACCTTTTCAAATAATTATATTTCTTCATCCATGCCTAATATAGACATTTATGGAGGAATTTGAAGAATACAATTTAATATTCTAATACCCTTTATCAAGATTCAACTTTTCATGAAGTTTCAAATCTAGATTCTACTTCTAAGACCTTATTTTAGACCTTTTTCAGTCACTATTAGGCCTAATTAGGCATTCTTTACATCCAATTATCCACAGTCTCCCTATAATTATACTAATATGTACAAAAACAAACCACAAATTCCAAAATCTATGAACACAGATAGATGCATCTAAAAGTAAAAATATTGAAGGACTTTCATTAGTTAAAACATCTTAAAATTGGGTTTTAAGGTTGAAACCATAGATCAGAGTTTACTATCTTTCTATGCACCTAAGAGAAATCAATTTAATTTTGCACAATCCAAACAAGTTTTCACAACTCTATGAGAGTTCTTAAATGTCTATTTTTCCCCTCCACACCTTTCTAAATCATTATATTTATTCCTCCATGCCTTCATTCTATTACTTAAACCATGTTATTACTTTTTATGTGTACTTAATCATAGTTTTAGGGTTTTGTTAATCAAAATTTGAGACTTTATCTTTAAATGAGGACATATAAACTAGAAAAAAGGTTGACTAGGATTTTTTTCAATAATGTACATCTATTCTAATAATTTTATCCTTATAATAACTCTGTTATACCCATTTTTGGTAACTTCTTTAACTCTTTTATATCCACAATAATAATGTACAAGGTCTATAGGTTCTTTATTAAGGTCTTCTTTTGATCTCAAATATTTTTAAATTGTCTAAATTATTTAGTGGATCCATTAAAAATATAATCCACTTTAAAAATAAATAACCACTCATCATGATGCCTCTGTATACTCTTTTCCTATACTCTATGTGTGCTTTATCTATGTGTACACCTTCCCATAGGACTGTAATGTTTTGAAAGATAAATGACATAGAAAAATAAAAAATAATTTATTCAAACAAGTTTAATAAAATAGAAAGGAACTCACCAAATTTAAATTAAACACCAAAAACAAATACATTTTGAATCTTCTTCCTTTAAGCAATAAACATACAATAATTCTCTATTTGTGTGCATAGAAAAATAGCGTTATAGACCTGTTGTCAAAACTTAAGGTTATTATTTTCATTATTTATTGGGAATAAATTCCCTTATCCTTCAAATAAATTAGCATAACTTAATGAGAAAACTAAAATTTATATGTTTTATACCTAACATAACTACTCTAACTACTTGACAATGGTTACTTGTAATAGTGTTTGTTCCTTAACACAAAATTAAAGGTTAATCTTCCATATAGAGTGACATTTGTCCCATGTTATGATCCATTGTGTCTTTATTCATGTTTCCTAATCACTTTTCACTTTAAAAAATTATTGAAAATTTCTCCTACAACATCCTTTCTATGCTAATTATTCAAATTTTAAAATTTGACAAAATGGAAGGAAAATGCTAATTTGAAAATATATACTATCCTACCACATAAAAATAATTGGAAATAATTACAAGGTTTATGACATGACTTATAACACCCTTATAGTGACTCTAAACACACTTATTGACTCTTATTCACTTGATCAAAGCAAATTTGCTTGACGACATCAAAAGATTATCATCCATATAGGATGCTCTTGCATCATACTCTTGGGGTCTGAAAGAAAAATTCCATGAAATTTTATTAACTTTTATTTATCTCCTCATCATTCCTCTCTTTTTTTCTCTTCTATTTTCTCTACGCACCTAGTCATAGTTGTAGGGTTTTATTAACCAAAATTTGAGACTTTACCTTCAAATGAGGACTTGTAAACTAGGTAAAAGATTGAATAGGATTTTTTACAACAATGTAAATATATTTAAATGATTTGATACTTTTGATAACTCTCATATACCCCTTTTTGATAAATTCCTTAACTCCTTTGTATTTACAATCATAATGAATAGGGTCTACAAGTGCTTTCTTGAGGTTTTATTTTGATCTCAAATGGTTTTAAATTATATAAATGGTTTAATGGATCCATTAAAACTTCACTCTTATTTCAAATAAATAACCACTCATCATGATGAATTTGTATACCCTTTTACTATACTCTGTGTGTGCTTTATCTATGTGTACACCTTCCAATATGATTGTAATGTTGTCAAAGCTAAATGACATAGCAAGATATAAAATAATTGATTTAAAAAATTTTAATAACATATAAATGAACTCACAAAATTTAGATCAAACACCAAAAACAAATACATTTTGAATATTCTTCCATTGAGCAATCAACATACAATCATTCTCTATTTTGTACATAGAAACCTAGGGTTGTAGACCTGTTGTTAAAACTTAAATTTCTTATTTTCATTATTTCTTAGGACTAGAGTGCCTTATCCTTCAAATAAATTATCATAATTGAATCAAAAAACCAAAATTTTCATGTTTTATACTTAACATAAGTACCCTAACTACTTTCCAACAGTTACAAGAGTGTTTTTTCCTTGACACAAACATCAAGGTTGATCTTACATACAAGGTGACCTTTGGCCCATGGTATGATCCATGGTGTCTTTAGTAATGTTTCCTAATCACTTACCACTTTTAAAACTTCTTGACAATTCTCCTACAACATCCTTTCTATGCTAAATTATTCAAAATTTAAAATTTGACAAAATGGTGAGAAAATCTTAATTTGAAAATCTAGACTATCCTAGCACATATAAACACTTGGATAGAATTAAAAGGTGTATGAAATGACTTATAACAAACTTATAGTGACTCTAAACATACTTATTGACTCCTATTCACTTTATCAAATCAAAGTTTATTGACAACATTAAAAGCTTGTCATCCATTTATGATGCTCATGGATCAAAAGGGTAGTTAGTCCAAAATCATACTAATCATTGGTGCATAACAATAAATAAATTTTTGACTGAAAATAATCTGAAAATGAAATCATTCTTCATGATCATAAATCATAATAAGACATATACAACAACTATCCATCAATATAATAATCATGAAACAAATAATATAACTTTTAATCATATAACATACACACACACACACACACACACACACACACACACACACACACACACACACACACACACACACACACACACACACACACATACATACATACATATATATATATATATATATATATATATATATATATATATACATATATATATATATATACATACATACATATATATATATATATACACACACATACATACATATATATATACACACACACATAGATATATATATATATATATATATATATATATATATATATATATATATACATACATACATATATATATATACATATATATATATACATATACACACACACACACACACACACACACACACACACACACACACACACACACACACACACACACACACACACACACACACACACACACACACACACACACACACACTCACACACACACACACACACACACATATATATATATACACACACACACACACATACATATGTGTGTGTGTGTGTGTGTGTGTGTGTGTGTGTGTGTGTGTGTGTGTGTGTGTGTGTGTGTGTGTGTGTGTGTGTGTGTGTGTGTGTGTGTGTGTGTGTGTGTGTGTGTGTGTGTGTGTGTGTGTGTGTGTGTGTGTGTGTGTGTGTGTGTGTGTGTGTGTGTGTGTGTGTGTGTGTGTGTGTGTGTGCATGTGACTTGAGAATAAATATCAAAACTACTAATCATTAGTCTCATAATCTACTATATAATGTTTAAATAGTTTGTATAAGAAACTAGATGTGACATATACCCTATCACCTTACCAATATGGAATGCCAATTTCATCAAGAACAAAGGAAATTATTATCAAAACCCATCTAAATAAATCAATAGTTTTATGGTATTTCTTTGTTCCCTTAATATTGTCATTGTAAATAAATTTTATGATATAGAATTTTACATTTTTGGCATACACATAGTGTGTAATGTAGAGATATTTCTTATTTATGTTATCCCAGTGGATATTATCACATAAATTTGTACTAACTAGGCATGCCACCATATGCATGGAACTATCATCTAGGTGTTTAATTATTAAGGCGAATTGACATTTTTGTCAATTTTTATATCTCTTTAGTATTTTTCTATGCATGTTTGAGGACTATCCCCACTATCCTCTATATAATTATCCAAATTCTCCTCCTAATACTCCTTATTGGTGGTCCATTTGGCATAAAACACTAACTCTATGAGGAAAAGATTATAGGAAAGGCTCAGTTGCTAAGGATTTATCCTCTTCCCTTCCACCTATTTTGAAATAAATTAGGGTTAGTAGCAACCTCCCCAAGGTCTTTGTCTACCAAGTCATGGTGAACTAGATACCTTAGTTGGTTGATGTAAGTTGTTTTGTATAAGGGTCCCATTTGGCGTACATTATAATACTTATGATAGAAATTTTGGTTTATATGCCTAAACATCAACTCATTTATATTTATCAATAAAATCATAGTTAAAGGGAACTTCGCATTAGTCTACAAGATTAAATAATGATTTAAGAATGATAAGTAAATGAAAGAACATAAAAATAAGATATAGATGCAAGCACAAATTATAATTTTAAAACTAAACCACCTATTCTAATAGAAGAAACAAAATAACAAAATAGAAAGGGTAGGGAGAAAGGAAATATGAGCTCATTTTCTAATGAAGACCACCTTAGCTCTTTTGGATAGATAAATATATTAAAACTAGTATTTTTTTCCATCATATCACAACTATAAAACAAAGATGGTGTAGGAGTCTGAGGATAAGTAGTTATGTGTAAGAGGAAAACAAAGTCACCATAGACATGCACAAATAATGAAAATCACTAATAAATATTTCATATTAAATATGATTGATTAAACACAAATATAATATTCATCAATACTCAAAGGAGTTACCAAAAGTTCTTTGAATAGACATAGCTCATGCATAAAATGAAAAATTAAACTAAGAAAGTAAGAAACATAGGAAATGACAATACATAGCCCTCTACTCTAGCTCTAATTCTAAATGAACTAGCCCTTATTACAATAGAAAACTAGTAATTTACAAGAAATTAAATCCTATAGAGTCATCGATCAACCCAATATAGGGTGGATACAATCATTGAATAACACATGCCCACATGAGGCCAAATCAGAATTGAATCATGCCCAATCCCAATTAAATCAAGATCAAGACCATGCCAATTTATCTCTAAATTAATGTTTGGGTGGTTGATGTCATTGAAGATCCCCTTGGGAGAGATCATTGGTCATACTTTACTTTGTGATGACCCTTGCCCAATCAAGGCAACACTTTATATTTTATGCTCTCTCTTCATCCCAATGTATACACAAAATCTTCTAATCAATGCCACTACCTAACTACCTAGGAAACTAGGTCCCATGGTCCATGTTGCCAGTAGATGAAAAAATACCATTCAATTATTCATGTGTGATTGGAATCATAGTATAATTTATAGATATTGATTACCTAGATGGGTCTAATGGCCATCTTATTTATGCCTTGATATTATTCATGGAGGTCCATATATATTCATTGGGAAGACCATGCTATGTGGCTACTTCTCACTTCTCAAGGAGCTAATGTGTTTATCAATATTAGGGTACACAATACATGTTAGTATCTCATTATTTTGCTACTTGATTAAGGGCCGCATGTCCTTTTGACTTTTCATTAGACCAGGGTGTGGTGAGATTTTGAGAAGCAATAAGATACTTCTCATTCATATTTCATAGTTCCCAGGTCTTTTCTTGATTCAACTTGCCTACCTCAGAGCCTTAATATTATTCCATGTGGCATAATCCTAAGTGTTAACTTGATCTACATGTCTACCTAACTATCTTGATGAACCTAAGAGTAAGATGAAATGGGATGCTACCATGTGGCATCATCACATTCACCTAAAGGGCCTACTACCTACTCACTTTTTATTGACCATCTTAGGGGCCCAGGGAAATGGGATTTCACCATGTGGCACCATCTCAAACATATGAAAGGTTCTTAGATATCTTTTTGTTCAAGTTTCTCTAGAGAATTAGAATATCAAGATCTTGATAAGTGGCATCTCCTCATTTAATTTAAACTTACAACAAATAAACTAGCCATTAATTTTTGAATATATAAATTAGTTATTAGACTTCAAATTTTTCAATTTTAAATAAAAATGGCTAAGTTCAGAAGTCTAAAGAAAAGATGAAAAGTCTCATAAAATTAATAACTAAAAAAGGGTATTTATTCAAAGACATAATTATTCCATTTAATAGATGAATGGATAAATTTTAGATCAAATAATAGATAAACACAATCAATTTTAGGCCTTATTAAGGGATGAGTTAGACCTAAAATTGAAAAACTTGAGAAAATTTATACACTTTAGTTCAACGAGAGATAATTTTTATTTTTTATAGTCTTGATTGGCCACATGACCATAAAATTTAATATTTTGCAATGCTAACATGGATTCCAACATGTCATCTAATTGCTAGGGTCATGCCACATGGTATCCATCCATTCATCCATGGCTTAATTGATTGTTCACCTGGGTTAATTGATTTAATGGGCTTGGTGAGGTGACATCATGACACTTGTTATTATCTCACTCATATGGGGCCTCATCAAGGGCTTGGAGATATAAAAACCATTACAAAGAGGGGATAAATAGGATCATTCTATGTGGCATGATCTAAGGTATCTAGGAGCTTGATAATTGATCATAAGTATATAGACCATCCTAGGATCACAATGAAATAATATTATGTCACTTGGCATGATCCCATACATACATAGGATTAAAGTATATCTTGGAACCCAAGATGGTTTGAGGGATCAAGGAATAAGGATCATGTCACATGTCACATATCTTCATATCAAGCTTTCAAAAAATCTTTGAAAAATGACTAAGTCTCAAATAGGCTTGGGGATATGAACAAGAGACAAGTGGTAGCTCTTAGATTACCTGGGAGCACATGGGGAAAGAAAGTGATCATTAGTCTAGTAAAAAAGATAAAATCCATTAGATTTTAAATTTAAACCTTAATAAAAAAATGACTAAGGTAAAAATAAAATAAATACAAAGGGAAATAAGTCTACGAATAAAACCTAGTCTTTATCTAGCTTAAATCTATTTAGTCCATATTTAGTAAAGAGACTAATTTAAAGAATAAAAACATGGAAATACCTATCGAATTAACCTTGAAATACTACAAAAATGGAAATAAGTGTTAAGGAAATGAAATAGACACATTCAAATAACTATATAGTCTACACAGAACTGAGGCAAAATGGTATGAAAATAAAAACTATAATTCAATTTAAAACATGATTTGAAATATACTAAGACTTATTAGATTTAATAAAATTCAAATATTTGTATCAATGAATCCATAATTTTAAACTCTTTTAAACTAAGTGCATATGATGGATATTTTAAGTATATACTTAGCTCAAAGAGTGGAGCAAATATAATATTATGACTATAACTTGTTAACAATCTTTCTTAAACCATATGAATAAATATAAAAGGCCCAAAATTTATTAAAATAGAAGACCATAGTCTAGAAAACAATAGGTTCCATGATTTCAGTGATGAAAGTAGGGTGTGTTATGAAAGCAATAATAAATGGTGACTCTATTAGAGAATACTCTCAAGTATTTTTTAATAAATAAATAGTCCACAAACCTAGAATTTATGGTTAAAATAGTGTATGGAACATGGATAAATATAAGAAAGGGAAAATATGGGAGAAACTTAGTGACCAAATACAATATCCCCATTGACCTAATGTGTGTAAGATTATTAAATTTTCCATTTGATATGACTTGCAAGGATTAATTTCTATGTTTCCAACCATCATGCTAGTGAGTCCTACCTTAGAGACATTTTCTTGCACATTTTACCTCTTTATCTAAGTGTATATAGCCCCGATTGATTTTCCTATGATATTATTCAAGTCCTTGATCTACTACTAGATAAGAATCCATATCCCTATTAGATATTACCTAAATCACCCAAGACTAAATCATTTTCAAATTAATTTTCTCTCCAGTTATTCTTTTCTCACCTTTTTTTTGTTTTATGTCTCATTTTAGGGTTGAAGATCACTATGGAAAATGAAAGGAGGAACTATATATTTTTCAACATAGGTTTTCACCATAGCAAGTTTACCCAAGTGGATTTAGAAACCTGATAAGATGTGAAATTTGTTCCTAGTTTCAGGAGGATACTTTCAAGATCCAACTAGTTTTACCCAAACTCTGTCAAATCTAAACAAGTATAGAACACATAAGATAGTTCAATCCTTAAAGACTAACCCAATAATAGAATCTAAAGAAAAAAAATACCTTAAGAATAATATTATAATTATATAATTTTCACTTCATCACTTTTAATTTAACAACATGGAACCACAAGATAAAATAGTTGGGACAAACCCAATGCCAAAAGTAGAAAAATAAGACAAGTAAATAGACCTAAACTAAACAAGAAAAATAGAAAATTAAAACCAGTAAAGAAGGGAAAGTAAGGATAAAAAAGGAAAATATTTAAAGGATCATTTCAAGATATTTCAAACTTGGAAGTAGGGGTTGAGGATATGCCCTTTGACACACAACTATATCTCCTCATTCGTTAGACACCAAAAATAGAACATATTCATGTTCAGGATTGTAGGAAGGTTTGTAGGAATCCTAACAAGTGAAGAGTTGTATTTACACTTGTTTTGTATTTTTCATTGAAAAACACTATCCCAAAGATCCTTATTAAAAAATTTTTAATGTAAATTAAGCATGTTTATGCTAACAAATTCAGCCATATACTTACATTATATCAATAAGAAGCATTTGGTTTAGAGTTTATAAAATACCTCTACCCAAAAATTAAATTGTGGTGGGCAATATGGGTGGCAATTAATATATACCATAGTAACTTAAAACTTAACTTGGTAGAGAAATTTTCCTTGTGACAATCAAGTGGTGGCTCCATTATTGGATATTTTTAATCTAACATTGATACTTTAGTGGTATCCATATTATTATTTTCATCATCAAGAAGATGTATACTTGGTTCTTCCCCAGTTAAAGACCTTCTAAATTTATCATTAGTGGATGAATTATATGAAGAGTTGTATTATATTTTGTCAATATAACCTTCAATTCTCATTGGCTTATCTTATTCATTCAAGCCACCATGTTCATGATTGATCATCTCAAACTTGACTATGTCTTCTATTAAGGGAACCTCATAGCTATTATATTTCAATTTTATTGGTTTTTTTCATATATCCCAAGTATTCATGCTTATGTATAATCACTTTGATATCTTCCACCTCTTACATCTCTAATAAAGAGATGGGGTTAATTTATTACCACCAAGATGCTAATCTTCTAGAGTCAATTTATCAAATATAAGAGCAACAAATGATATGGGTGTTTTAGATGCATAAAACACATCTTCTTCTTCCATATTATCCAAATATTATATTTCATATTTAGGATGAATAAAAAAATCATATAATTCTTCCTCTTATGCACATAACTCTCTTTTGCTCAGATCTTCATGAGGGAACTTGCCTAAAATGACTATTATTTCTTCATCATTAGACTCATCTTCATCACTACTCTTAGGGACTGAAACTTTCATTTTGAATGGGAAATTCTCATTATAACCTATCAAATTTATAAATCATTTAATCCAAGTTATAAACCTAATAATGTAGTCTCATAAGTTATCCCTTGCATTGTTAGTTGAGCACCTCTTGCACAAATGACACTTGATTAGTCAAATCACCAAGAGATTATTATTCACTATTAGAAGCTAAAATAACGTATTGATCATATATATAATTTTAAGAATTATATGATTTAAAATAAAATATATATTCTCATTCATCACAAGGAGGTTGGATTAATTGTAAATCTAAGGCATTGATTGATTATAAAGGACAAATTATTCTGCAGGATAACTTATAGATAGGTAAGTTAGAGGATTTTAAGTGTGATTACTTAAATGTATTGATGAGAAAAGTTGGTCAAGACCATAACCATTTGGAATTTGTTTTTTTGAAATGATGAAAACCTATTGATAAGTGGATTCCAAGGATGTGAGTTCATATGGAGTCTTCTAAATAAGCATACAAATTAGGGGATCTAATTCTCTAAGATAAACCACAATAGCCACCAACTCTATATGCAAGAATGGGTCTTTCAACCACCTATATAGATGGTGAAAATGACTATTAAATTATCTCATAGGTTCATTATGTTCCTTAATATCTATATAAAATTTATAGTACAAGGTATCAGGGTCAACATGTACACTAAAATGGTTGACAACCAAATTTTCAAATATAGCCCATGAAGTAATGTATCCATTTAGAAACCTTAGATACCAATGGAAAGAATATTAATCTATGGAATAGGGAAATAGGTGTAAATATATATCCTCATGTTATATTTGGGTTAGATGATGGCCTCTTTAAATCACTAGATGTGTTATTGGGTAGTTTGAATCCCACCATGTGTATATTTATAAAAAAATTGTCAAGATTCTTAAGCAAGTCATGAGCAAGAACTAGAATGTTATAAGAAGAAAAAAATTTCCACCCAACCAAGATAAATACATAAGTGGATTAAAAAGTAGGAAAAAATACTAAAATCAAACATAATCATTAAATAGTATTTGGTTTAGACCCTCTATTAGTGTCAATCTATTGGTATGTGTTTTAATCACACAACAGAGTGTGGAAATCATGAAGGATGGGATTAAATAATCAATAGATAATATATCTCAAAATAAACTCCATCTAATCCCTCTTTATATAAATAATGTGTTGGTGCTTATTTTAATCATGTAATAATGTAGGAAAAACAGGAAGGATGAGCTAGAAGAATCCACATATAGTAGCTATCAAAATGCACTCCATCTAGGCTCTCCTTCTAGCACTAGTCTATTAGTGTGAATTTTAAGCACACAAAAAAGTTGGTAAATAATTAAGGATAGGTTGAAATAATCAATAGATAATAGATCCCATAATGTAATTTATCTAGGCCTTCATTGTAGCACCAATCTATTGATCATTTGTTTGGTACATCACACCAAATCTAGGAGGAAAATAGGAGAGTAAAGTCTCAATTGGTGAGGATTTTCCCTCTTCCATTCTACCTATTTTGAAACGAAGTAGCGTCATTATAAAATTTCCTAAGGTCTTTATCTTATAAGTCATGGAAAAATATATATCTCAATTGGTTGATGTAAGTTGTATTTTATAAGTGGCCTACCTATAGTACATTCTAAGATTTATGAGAGAAACTTTGGTCTATATGCCTACATATCAAATCATTAAAATTTATCAATGAACTCATAGTTAGTGGGCACTTGTCATTAGACTAAAATATCCAAAAATGATTTAAGAATGATAAATGAATGAAATAATATTAAATCAATAAATACATGTAAACATAGATTAAAATTATAAAACTAAACCACCTATTTTAATAGAAGAAATAAAATAAAAAATAAAGGGTAGGAAAAAAGGAAATATCAGCTTGATTTGTAATCAGGACCACCCTAGATCTATTGGGTAGACAAATCTCTTGAAAAATCAGTATCTATTTAGTCAACATAACACAACCAAAAAAAAAATATGGTGCATGATTCTAAGGACCAAGTAGCTATGTATAAGAGGGAAACAAAGTCACCATATACATGCATAGCATATGAATATTATTCAAAAATATTTCATATAAAATATGATTAATGAAACAGAAATCTAAGATTCATCAATACTTACATGAGTGATAGAAAGGTATTCAAATAGCCTCAACTCATGTAAAATGGGAAGAACTAGACTAAGAAAGTATGAAATAAAAGAAATGGAAATGGCACAACCCTCTCCTCTAGATCTAATTCTAAATAGTATTGAAATAATTAATGGTTAAGTGGTATATTTATGTACCTTTAATACATTAAATTACATTGGTTAAATAGTGATATATTTTATTATTTATCATGAGTTTATCCATGTATTAAATGACCTTTAAAGAGGTTGAACCCATTAATATGGTGGTTGGAAAAAGTCATGTATAATGGGTAGATCACCTTGCATATATAACAAAGAGTTTATATTGTAAGATGTAATGAAAAGATAAGTGAGAGGAAGAAATACTATATTGGGTACTTGTTAGTTTCTCATAATATGAATAATTTTTGTAGGTTTTTATAATTCTTTGAAGGTTTTTCCATGTATATTTGTGTTATGGTGTGTTCAACTTTTCTCTCATTATTTCATGGTGAATGTCTTTACTATTGGTCTCACATCTAGATCTAGTGTTCGTATGTAATCATATTTCTTATTTTGTCATCAGAGCTAGTTGATACATGATCAAGTGGAAAGATCATCGATCAAAGTTTTTTAGCTTTTGTTCAAGCCTAGATTCATCCATTTTTCAAGTAATGGTATGATCATGAAAATTTTCAAGCTTTTCTTTTTGTAGGAAGTAAGTTATTCTAATTTTTCCTATCTTAAAAGCCTATAAATCTCATATCTATGATATTTTTCATATTTTAAGCCTATTTTCATGTCATATATCTAACTGAGAATCTTAAAATGGGCTAAAAATGCATTTTTAAGCATTAATTTTTTTAAAGATTTTCCTATTTTTTAGATTAATAATCTATATGAAGGTGGTTGAAGCTCTTTAGTTATAGATCTAACACTTATAGGGAGTTGTAAACATTAAGAGAACTAACAAGTGAGTGAATCAATGCTTGGAAATTCTTTTATGGCTTTTGTATGGCCTTCTTTAAAAAAAAATGTATAGTAAATCTCCATTATGGTCACTCAATTGGATTAGCTTGACCATTTCCAAACATTTTTTACCTTTGTTTCACTTGATTTGGATTCTTTTAGCTCATTTAAAAAATTTCTCTCTCCTCCCAATGTCATTTTTAGCATGTGTGAGATAAAAATTGATGAAAAATTAGATTTTGGGTAGTAAATCTTAGTTTTGTTTTTTCCATTTGCTTAGTTTGGCCATTTCTAAGCAAAGAAATAGTGAAATATCATATTTTGTGTAGTAAATTCTAGTTTTTTTTTTCCATTTGGTTAGTTTGTCCATTTCCAAGTAATTTTGATATTTACTTTGTCTGATTTGGTCTCCTACAACTTTTTTTAAAAAATTTCTCTCCTCCCAAGCATCATGATTCAACTTGTATGGACATGGAATAAGAAAAAAAATATAAATCATGTATTTTCAATCATTTTATAAGATTTAAAGTTTGATTTCATGTTTTCTACAATATTTAACCCTATTGGAGCCATTTTCAGACCCTGAAGAACATCAAAAGGAACCTATATTTTTTTTACTTCTACCTGGGTGCCATAATATGTCACAATAGTAGTAAGAACATTAAAACATAATTTTTAAGTCAAAAAATCATAGATTTAGGTCTACCATTATTTTTGGATGGTAATTTGTAAGTGTTTTCAAGCTTTGGATCATTGAGAATAGATGTCTAGAGCTCCTACAATCCTTTCCTGCTCTCCACCTATGTCATGCTTCTATATAAAGCATGATAAATAAATGAATTAATGGGTTGTTAAATTTATAATGAAAGTATTTTAAAAATAAAAAAATTAATTAATTGGATTTATTCCATCCAAGTGTGGACCCCACTTAAGTTTTTTAAAAATCTTTTTTTTTTCCAAATTCTAAATAAATACTTGCATTTTATTATGAAAGTATTTAATTATGGTTTATTTATTTTTAAAAATAAAAATAAAAATAAAAATTATACCAAAAAAATATTAAACATAAGACATAAGTTAGTGCTTACTGGATGAGTTGTAATTATCCAATTTTCTATGCAAGCACATGGTGGGCCCATGTGTGTTGACTTATATTTTCTAGAAAAGATTTTATATATATATATATATATATATATATATATATATATATATATATATATTCAAGAGATATTTATTTTACATGTATTTAATATGTTTATTTAAAAAAATCAAAATTAATTAAATCATGTAGCTTTCATGTGAAATCTTGTATTGGACAAAGGGAAGTTTACTAGTATTTTTTCGAAAATATTTATAGATCCAAAGTATTTAAATTAAATATAAATACCTATATATATTTTTTAAATAAAAATGAATTAATTTTAAAAAAAATAATATGTTAAAAATTTTGGTTATTAGTTGTGCAAAATCTCATGTGTGAAGCTTATAACGCTTTTGACAATTTTGACACCCTTGACTTGGCATATTCTTTGTCAAAGATGGTCATGTGACCAATCAATATTTAAGTTTTTACACCTTCTGGACATATTTTTATGGTATTTTATTTGGTATTAAACATCTTACTATTGATTTTATGATAATTTATTCAAATAGTATAATTTTCAACACTATTTATGATACTTGTGATACTTGCAACTTTTACCATTGTAATTATTTGTGTTTTTGAATTGTTTTGTAATCAACTAAAGTGGCTAGTGTTGTTTACACAATAGAATATGTCTATTTATTAAAAAATCAATTAAAAATCACATTAAAATTTTTGCTTTCTAAAACATTTTTTTTTTCAGTTTAGTAAAAAATGCAAACTTGTACTGTCAACTTTAAAAGGAAGGGAAAGTATTCATGACTCAAACTATAATATAAAAGTTATTCCTAATAATAAATTTAATTATTAGTGAATTTAATTTATGTGCATCACATAACCTACTTGTTAAATTTAACATGCTTGATTGCAAGCTTACATATATGTCTATTAAAAGTTGTATTAAAGCTTGATCCAAAATCTGTGTGAAATAAAGCTAACCCCTATTTATAAATATCTTGTTGGTATTTTGATTTATATAACCATTATTAGGATATATATTTCATTATAAGTGGGTGTTTATTAAAGATTCATACAAGATCTATACTTGAATCATTAAAAATTAGCAAAGCAAATACTTTGGTATATAAAAGAAACTGTAAACTTTGGTTTATATTATTCTTTCTTTGATTATGCTAATTTATTTGGTTCTTATGATTCTAACCATATTATGATTAGCCTACTTTTAGATATATGTTTATGTTTGGTGTAGGTTATATCACTTGGATAACTTCATGTGGAAGTTGTTAAAGAAGCCTTGTGGCTATGAAGGATGATAGAAGAACATTGTGTGGATATTCCTCATTATACCAACCCTCTTTGTGCTAGTCAAAATTTTATAACTTTGGTGAAAAATCCAATGTATCACCAATATGAAAGTTCATTCAATGGTAGACTTATCGAAGTTACCATTTAAGGGGAGTGTGCATGACAATGTCATTTCTTAACAGCCATGTGGGTCATCTTTTTCCTTATATATATCTATACTTATTATTTTAAAGCACTGTAATACATAACTTTATGTTATTTTAGTAAACTTCATATAAAATTCTACATTGTACCCAACACATAGTAGCATGGAGGTCTTTATGTTATAAAAGACTCTAATATGTTTGGTTGATTATTTATGAGAAATTGTGGGATGTATTCTCACTGTGGGATGTAGTCTCACAATCATGCTAACCTAAACTAAATTTATGTGGTTTAAGATAACATAGTGTAATTCCTTTAAATGTGACTATGTAATTTTGGTTACATATTGTAATACTTTTGGGTATCTATAGTTGTATAGTGTAATTCTTTTAAAGGTGATTATGTGATTATAGTTACATAGTGTAAACCTTTGGGTGTCTATAGTTAAATAGTGTAATACCTTTTGGTGACTATGTTTACATATCATAATTCCATTAAATGTTACTATGGCATGATGAAGGATGTTTCTTTCAATTATTACCTCTTAAAACTCATCATGTATGGTTCATGGAGTGTAAGTTCATTATGTTGTTACCTCTTAAAAATCACCATGTATCTCCACATAACATTAAGGGGGAGTATTGGAACAATTAATGGGTAAGTGGTATTATTTATGTACCTTTAATACTTTAAATTACATTGGTTAAATAATAATATATTTTATTATTTATCATGATTTTATCTTCATGTAAATAAATAATAAAATATATTAAATGACCTTTAGAGAGGTTGGACCCATTAATGTGGTGGTAGGAAAAAGTCATTTATAATGGGAAGATTACCTTGTCTATATAATAAAGATTTTATATAATAAGATGTAATGAAAAAAGAAGAAGTGAGAGGAAGAAAGCTTGTATTGGGTACTTGTTAGTTTCTCATAATATGAATAATCTTTGTAGGCTTTTTACCTCTTTGAAGGTTTTCCCATGTATATCTGTGTTATGGTGTGTTCAACTTTGCTTTCATTATTTCATGGTGAATGTCATTGTTATTGGCCTCACATCTAGCTATGATGTTCATATGCAATCATATTACTTTTTCTATCAAATATACCAAACTTTATTATAATGGATAACTAGTCTTTTATAGAAAATGCAAGTCTATGGAATCATTGATCAACCTACTATGGGGTGACTACAAGAACTAAATGGGATGTTCCCACTTGAGGCCAAATCAAAATCAAATCATGTCCAATCCCAATGATATCAAGATCAAGACCATGTCAATTGATATTTAAATTGAATTTTGATTAGTTGAAGTCATTGAAGATCCCCTTGGGATAACAAATTAGCCATACTCTTGTCAATGATGGATATTTTATAATTAAGGAAATACTTTATATTTTATGCTCTAATTTTATCTTGATGCATACAAGAAATATTCTAATAAACATCCCTACCTGGCTTCCTAGGAAATGTTGAGCATGGTCATTAATGTCTTAGGTTGTCATTGATGTCAAATAGAGCATAGGGTACTAGTGTATGAATGACAAAGAAGTTATGTTTTATATCTTGGAGAGATATGGAAAATGTGTAGGTCTGTAAGGACAAGGAAGAAGTTGTGAGGCATCCATAGATGTCTTGGTGAAGTTTTGGTGTGTCATTTGATTATTTGGAAAGAGAAATATGTGTATTATACCTTTAGAGAAGCTAGAACATCACAACACATCATAAAAATATGAGTGATTCATCAAGTTTTTAATTTTTGTGGAGGTAATCATAAAGTTGGCATTGGTAAAATATTTTGATTGAGTTATTTTTTATAGTGTCAGGAAGGTACTCTAAATATTTGGAGTCTTGAAGTGTTTTCTAGTTCAAGATATAAATATTCAAAGTTGCTCTAGAATATTGTGATGAATTAGAGACCATAAAGTTTAACTACATTGAATTCTATGGCCAAATAGTCAAGATAGATCTAACAGTGAGAATTCATTGTTCACATTGTGATCCAATGATGTGAATGAAGTTAATTTGTCAAAGGTTCCTAAAATTAGATGAACTAGTGACATGTGTCTCAATCATGATGATTTGACAAAATATCAATGCCACATTGGACTTCAAAGTGGAACAAGAGTGGGGATTTATATCAATGTGATCTAAGAGCACATGGGACTACTAAGTGGTTCAAGCATGTTAACTAAATGGACTAGGGGCTCATAAGGCACATGAGGCTAACAAGTATCTTAATTGTGGAAGTGTGAATCTAAGATCAATGGTGGGAAATATAAGATAAATTTAGGAGGATAGTAAAGAGATAAATTTAACATAATTTATATAGCTTTTAGGGATCATGAGATGAAGACACATGTATTCAATATTTGCATTTACTAGTGACTGTTGGTATTTGAAATTAATAAAAGAAAAACTAGTGCTAAGTATTTTGCTTATATATTTTGATCTATGATGAATTTAAAGGTGATGTAAAAAGAATTTTTTTAAATTACTTAAGTTTGAATATATAAAATTTTATAAAAATATTTGAATGTTTATATATTCAAAGTTATTGGGATCTAAAGTTGACTAAAGGTTTGACCATGTTTTGCAAATGACCTTAGGAGGATAATTGAAGAGTTCTTGATGGTATTTCAATGTTTCAAGATGAAATAACTATTGGATAATATTATAGAATCCATGAGGACCATATTTATCAATTTTTTAGGTTTTAACAATCCATATTTAGTATGAATAAAGGCTTATAAGTTGACTGTGTTTATTGAATACATTAGCAGTTTGAGTGACCATCTTAAAAAGGTAAGTTAAAGGTGTTCTGATCAGAGTTGATGAAACAAATGAATATGAAGATGTCAAGGAAGTATCAAATGTTAATGAGAAGGTATTGGATATCTTATGTTTCCCTTGATCAGATATGGAGAGTCAAAATAGTATAAATATATTTTGATTATGTATGGCTATCTTAAGTGGTCATTTTGAGAGAGTTGTTTTTAGTGCTTAGAGATTGTGTTGAATTGTATAAAATAACATGGACATGTTTTATATGTATTTAATGTTTAACCCATTTTATATAATCATATGTCTATGTCAAATATTTGAGTAGTTACTTTAGAAGTTTGAGACTATGTTTTCTGTGTATGAAGACTTGAAGAATAAAGAGACCTAATTGGTAGGTTCAATATTGAGTTGGTGTTATAGGTGGCATAGACCCATGAGGGAGTGAGAAAGGGTCTATTAAATACATGTTTTATGTATTTGAATCATTGGTAAAGGATGAAGTTGGTCTAATTAGTCTCACATAAAACATGTGAGTATAAAAGCCTAATTATTTTAGGTCTCACCAAGACATAATGGTGGTTTGGGGCTATTGACGTATTGTCTTACCTAAGGACTATGTTTTTATTACATGTAATGTGTAGGAGGAAATTTTTAGAAGGTGTTTCAAATATGTAAATCATCTTACCCAACCAAGATGGGTTAAGGTAAGAGAGTGGTATAAGTATAAGGTCTAATTGAACTAATTATGTTAGTTATATGAGTGTGGATTCAAGCAAAGGAGAGAACCTTTGGAAGAGAAGGTATATCTCATTAAGGACCAAAATAGAGTGAAGAGTATTAGTCATTATTTCATAATCAAGTTGATATAGGAGGACACATAGGTCATTGGACCTAATGAACCTATAAGAGCTATTTTTAATGAGTTAGTCCTAGAAATATCTTGAGAGAGATTGGATGTGAAGAGTGTAGACAAAGGTGGTCATCATCAATTGAAGAGAAATAACACATGTTTAAGATAATATATTAAATGTAGCTAAGTGGGTGTTTATTTTCCTAGGGGTTTGGTTCCTCATTGTAAGATAAAGCTTGATAAAGGTCTAGTTGTTATGAGTACTTAGCTAGATAGGGGCAGTAGCTCCTTTTGGCATTGGTGTCTCACTAAACTAAGGGATGGGTATTCCTTGATTAGTTAGTCCTATTATAAATGTTGGATCTTGTTATTATAGGAATATAGTCTATCTTATAGGTTTTAGTGGGTTTTATCCCCCAAGAGGGTTTCCCATATATATCATGTGTTTTGTGCTTGATCTTTTTTTATCTTCCATGTTCATTGTTATCAATAATATATATGCTTCATGATTGTATGTGTTGAATGGCTTATAATTGGATCAAATATTTAGCAACACTAACTCTCCCCCCTTAGTGATTATACCTCTAATAATTAGTATTAGAGTCAGAGCTTCTTTTCAAGTTTAACCACATGAAGGTGATCTAAGGTACAATATGGCTAAACAATTGAAGAAAGAGAATCAAGAGTTGAAGGGTCAAGTAGAGGATACTTATGCATGTAAAAAATAAATTGAATAAAAATATAATTAGTGCATGGCACTTTTTGAGAAGTATAAAAGTAATATGAGTGAGCATGATCAAGAAGAAGCTTATAATAAGATCATGGCCTCAACCTATAAGGCTATTAAAGATGAGTGAATCAATCTCAATAAGGATCTAGAATCCTTGAAAGCAAGCTCAAGATCAAAATATGATAAAGAGAAGATCAAAATTATTGAGGATCAATTAAGGGTTATAAATACTAATATGAGTTTAAAAGAGGAAGAATGTAGACATCTCAAAACTCAATTAGAAAATAAAAATTCAAAGTTGAGTTCAAAGCAAGGTGAGCATGATGAGTCGAAGTCCAATCTTGATTCTATAAATATTATTAAAGATTAAGCATCTATACTGAAGGATGACATGACCAAAGAATATAATAGGGATAAAGAGACCATCCAATACCTCAAAAATCAATTAGAGGATGCAAGTTCAAGTATGAGAGTTAAAGAGGATGAGAGTGTTCAATTGAAGACCAAGCTAGATTCATTGAAGGATGAGCATTATAATTTTTTTGCAAAGGTAAAAAAGACTAAGAAGTATGAAGAGAGGTTAGCTCAAGAGAAAAATATGAAAAGACTGATTAGACAACCAAACACTATAAGGTATGAAATTTAATTTCATGGTCATTGTTTTATATATAAGATTTTTGGTCATAATGAAATAAAATATAGAAGGAAGAGTAGCTAGTCCACTAGAGGTATGGATAATATAGTCTACTATAATTGTCATGACATGGAATATATTACTATATTCTACCCTAGAATGCATGGGAAAAGACCAACCTAGGTATGGATACCTAAGATAGTTAAGCTTGAGCATAATGAAACTAAGAGATAATATGGTATGTTTGCTATGATTCATAATATTCATCAAGTAGAAGGTATGAATGATGCTATTTATTTTAGTTATTATCAAGTTAGTCATATTGAAAGATATTTTAAAAGCAAGCTCTCAAGTCATAATAATGTGCATAGACATCATATAATGCTCAATAAAGTTCAATCCTTTAAGGAAATCAAAACTAAGAAAACAAATTCAGTTGAATTGAAAGATCAAGGTGGAATGCTTGCTAAAGCAAAAGATAAATCAGATATGAACAAGGTTTAGGAATTCCAAGAGAATGTGTCATTTATCTAGATAAGAAAGGAGGGTTAAATATTAGTTTAATTTGAGCTCAAAGAAAAGACCAAGGTGCTAATTCAGGATATTTATGAGGTGTGTATGGATACAAGTAAA
The DNA here is from genome assembly GCA_037957365.1 of Torreya grandis. Lineage (NCBI taxonomy): Eukaryota > Viridiplantae > Streptophyta > Pinopsida > Cupressales > Taxaceae > Torreya > Torreya grandis. The sequence goes on along the minus strand of JARHVA010005181.1, from coordinate 920,465 downwards.
CATTCTACTATTATTGAACAAGTTTCATGTGAAGAACATCAGTTGTCAATGTTTAATGATGAGGTATGTCATGAATATTTATTGTCTCCATATATTATATATTCATTCTTAAAAGAAAAGGATAATATTGTAGTGGATGAGCAATTTGCTTCTCTTAAGTCTAAGAAAATGAAAGAGAACTATCAATTTCAGATGACCAAGGAGGAGGAGGAATACGAGGAGTTATGGGTAACTCTTGGTTTCACATTATTCTAAGACATTATGGGTTAGAGTGTCTCTATCTAGGCTTCAAGGAGACACTTGAAAAGTAAGAAGAAGCATGGTAGATGAAAATTTAGATTTAGTTGATGTTGTAGGAAAAGAATATCATTTGAGGATGTATTTGATTAAGGGGGAGCTAACTCAGTTAGCATGACTGGATTGAAAAAATGTGCATGATGTGAGGGGGATCATATGTGAAGATGCTTTAGTCATGAGAGAAGTGTGAAGATGTGTACTATAGTTGTGAATTCAATAACATCAATATGATGACTTAATCAAACCAATTCATGTGTTTTGACAAGGTATTAAATCTTCATGCATGAGAAAACAAATCTTGTGAATTCTATAGGTAGACAAGTCCAAGGATTAGAGAATCCCAAGTTTAGATTCATGTATGTCAAAAAATAAATGACATGAGATGGAACATGATGTTTGGGGGAGATTTCTAATCTCTATGATCATTTTGTCAGGTCTAAGGATCATAGAAGTCTATGTTTAGATTAGTGCATATCAAAGAGGGAACAATTGATTCATATGATTTAAATTATATAAGTATCTTGAGAATATTAAATAGTATTTGAATGTATACATGATGTTAAGGAATGAGTTTTAGCATGTTGAGGAAGGGAACCTTTGTCATTAATGTCAAGGGGGGAGAAATCAAAATGAATAGTTTAAAATGAGTAGGAAGTCATTCTAAGGGTCTTTTAACATTAATGACAAAGGGGGAGATTGTTGAACATGGTCATTGATGTCTTAAGTTGTTATTGATGTCAAAAAGAGCATGTGATACTAGTGCATGAATGACAAAGAAGTTGTGTTTTATATCTTGGAGAGATATGGCACATGTACATGTCTATAAGAACAAATAAGAAGTTGTGAGGCATCCATAGGTGTCTTGGTGAAGTTTTAGTGTGTCATTTGATCATTTATAAAGAGAAACATACATATTCTAGATTAAGAGAAGGTAGACTATCATTATACATCATGTAGATATGAGTGATCCAGAATGTTTGTGCATTTTGTGAAGGTAATAAAAATTTAAAAATTGGTTAAATATTTTCATTGAGATGTTGTCTATAGTGCCAAGAAGGTACTCTAAAGATTTAGAGTCTTGAAGTGTTTTCTAGTTCAAGATATAAACCTTCAAATTTGATCTAGTAGACTATGATAGACAATAGACCATTATGTTTAATTGCATTGATGTATGAGGTTAAATAGTCAAGATATATCTAATAGTGAGTATTCATCATCCAAATTGTGATCCAATGGCACACATGAAGTCAATTTGTCAAAGGTTCCTAAGATTATATGCACTAGTGGCATGTGTCTCAATCGTGATGATTTAATATAAGATTAATGGCATGCAGGACTACCAAGTGGTGTAAGAGTGGGAACTGATAACAATGTGCTCTAAGATCATGCAGGATTTTCAAGTAGTGCAAGCACATTAACTAAATGGAGTAGGGTGATTAGAAGGCATGCGAGGGTCTGAAGTGTCTTAATCTTGAAAGTGTATATCTAAGATCAAAGGTGAGTGATTTAGGATAAAATAAAGAGGAAAATAAGGACATAATAGAGCACAATTGATCTATATTTTAGGGATCATGAGATGAAGACACATGTCTATAATATTTTCACTTACCAGTGACTATTGGTATTTGAAATTAACAAAGGAAAAACTATTGCTAAGTATTTTAATTATATCTTTTGATATATGAAGAATTTGAAAGTGTTGTAAGAGGAAAAGTTGTAAAAGACTTCAAGGTACATCCATAAAAGTTTATTATAAGATTTTCATGTTTGTATATTAAATTTTATTAAGCTCTAAAGTTGAATAAAGGTTTGACCATGTTTTACAAATGACTCAAGAAGGATAATTGAAGAGTTCTTGATGGTGTTTCAATGTTTCAAGCTGAACTAAGTATTGGAGAGTGTTTTATACTAAATTAAGACCATATGTTTTTAATTTTTGAGTTTTTACCAATCCATTTTTATTATGAAAAAATGCGTATATGTTGATTATGTTTATTGAATACATTGGTAATTTAAGTGACCATCTTGTAGAGGCAAGTTGAACGCATTCTAAGAAGAGTTGAGGAAAAAAATGAATATAAAGATGTCAAGGAAGTATCAAAGGTTCATGAGAATTTATTTTAAATCTTATTTTTCCTTTGATAAAATATGGAGATTTAAAATAGTATAATTGTATTTTGACTATGTATGACCAGTTTGAGTGGCCATTTAGAGAGAGTTGTTTTTAGTTATTAGATCTTGCGATGAAGTGTCTAAAAGCACATGGAGGAGTTTAAAAGGTCCTAAAGGTTTCAACCATTTTATACAATTATATGGATATATGAAATATTTGAGTATTTTCTTCAAAAGTTTGAGACTGTGTTTTCTATGTATGAAGACTTAGAGATCAAGGAGACCTAATTGGTAAGTTCAAGTATTGATTTATTGTTTCAGGTGGCATGAACACATGAGGGAGTGAGAAAGGGTATATTTAAAATTATTTTTATGTGTTTAAATCAATGGTAAATTATGAAATTTTTCCAAGTAGTCTCACATGTAATGTGAGTATAAATGCCTAATAATTTTAGGTCTCACCAAGACCTAATGGTGGTTTTGGGCTACTGAGGTATTAGAAAACATAAGGATTTTGTGGTTATTACATGTATTATGTATAATTATATTTTTAAAATTTGGTTAAAATATTTGATTCATCTTTGCCAACCAATATGGGTTAAAGGAAGAGAGTGGTAAGGTCTAATTGAACTAATTTTGCTAGTTGTGTGAGTGTGGATTCAAGTGAAGGAGAGAATATTTTAAAAAGAAGGTATAAGTCATCAAGGACCAATAGAGAGTGAAGATTATAATTTCTTGATCAATTTTATGTAGGAATAAACATAGGCCATTATACCTAATGATCCTATAAGAGGCAGTTTTAGTGAGTTAGTCCTAAAAGTAGCTTGAGAGAGATCGGAGGTGAAGAGTGCAAACACTGGTGTTCATCATCAGTTGAAGATAAAAAATATTTGTTTAATATGATATATTCAAGGTATTTGAGTCAATTTTTAGTTACCTACATGGTTTTTTATTACTTATAAGATAAAGCTTTCTAAAGGTCTAGTTGTTATGGGTGTTTAGTTAGACAGGGGCAATAGCTCCTTGTGGGATTGGTGTCTCACTAAACAAAAGGATGGGTGATTATTTATTAGATACTTTTGGTCTAAATATTTGTATTTTTATTATATTATTATATGCCTTCTTTTAGGGTTTAGTGGGTTTTATCCCCCAAGAGGTTTTCCCACATATATCATGTGTTTTGTGCTTAATCTTGTTTTATCTTCCATCTTCATTTTTATGAATGATGTGTATGTTTCATGATTGTATGTGTTTAATGGATAAGAGTTAAGAGGGTTTATAATTTTATTAAATATATATCATAACTAATTCATCCCCCTTAGTGATTTTAACTTTTATGGGTAATGGGACCCCATGGTCCCTCTCACCACTAGAAGACAAGATACCCTTCACTTTTTTAGATCTAATTGGACTCAAATTCAAAATTTTGAATATTGATAGCATAAATGGGAAAAAAACATAAAATTTAGTCCTTGATAATATTCAATAAAATCCACATATCTAATAAGTCTTGGTCTATTTTAGATCATGTTTTGAAATCCATTAAATTTTCTATTTCTAGACCAGTTTGATTTAGATTTGAGCAAATTATCTAACTATTTTAGAGTATCTCTATTATTTACTTAGAATTTAGATTTTATTCATTGATAAGACTCAAGATATATATATATATATATATATATATATGTTTATATTGAATGAGGATCCACCACTTGTTGAGATCTTGAGACTTCAATTATCTATAGTTCCTCAAATAAATAACTACCTAGGAACATTTTTTATTGATTGGTATGCTTTCATGTGGCATAATCCCATTTCCTTGAGCCCCTAGGTTTATATATGTATGTATGTATGTATATATGTGTGTGTGTGTGTGTGTGTGTGTGTGTGTGTGTGTGTGTGTGTGTGTGTGTGTGTGTGTGTGCGTGTGTGTGTGTGTGTGTGTGTGTATGTATGTATGTATGTATATATATATACATATACATATACATATATAAACCTAGGGGCTCAAGGAAATGGGATTTTGCCACATGAAAGCTTACCTATATATATATATATATATATATATATATATATATATATATATATATATATATATTTATGTTAGACTTCAAATTTGTCAAATTTAACTAAAAATGGCTATCTAAAATTCTAAAAGGAAATATGAAAAATATCATAATATTAAAATTTATAAAATGGGAATTTTATAAAATATATAGTTATTACATTTAATAGATGAATAGATAAATCTTGAGATTAAATAATCGATAAACATAGTCAATTTTAGGCATTATTAAGGGATGAATTAGACCCAAAATCAAAAGACTTAAGTAGATTTAAACAATTTAGTTAAATAAGAGAGAATTCTAGTTTATAACAATATTGAAAATCTATATGGCCATCATATTTAAGCTCATAAAATGATAACATGGATGTCAGAGTGTCATCTACTTGTAAAGGTCATGACACAAAGTATACATTCACTCATCTAAAGCTTGATTGATCATCTACCTAGGCCATTTGATTTCATGGGATTGGTGAGGTGAGATCATGTCACTTATAAATATATCTCTCATATAAGGCCTCATCAAGGGCCTAGAGAAATCTAGACCATTATGTGTAGTAGAGAAATAGGATCATGAAATGAATACAAATCCTAGGCATCCAAAAGAATGACTACTAATCAAAATTATATGAACTATCTAAGGGCCATGGTGAAGTAGGGTTACTCCATATGCATGATCATGTGCATCAAAAATATCAAAGGCTAGTCTTATAATTCAAGAGGGTCCAAGAGAATTATGAATCAATATCATGCCACATGTCATTATCCTAGGATTCTATAAGATATTTTCAAAGTGACCAAGTCTCAAGGAGGCCCAAGATATAAGTGAGTGGTAAGTGATGACGCTAGAGATTGCACCAAGTGGTAGGAAAATAGGTTCCTTCCCTCTCCCCGCAACATGGAAACTCCTCTCTCACCTGTGGGATGGTGAAGCAGGATAGGAGAGTCTCTAGGTATGGGCTAGTTCCCTCTGATGTATCTTGTTTGTTTCAGGCAGTGAAAAATATAGATATATAGATATACTGGGGGGGATGAAAAGGGAGAAGAAAATAAAGGAAAACAAATAGCCTATTCTAAAGAGGTGATACACCAAAATAAAGGTCGATCCTCTGACATCCAAACTCAGAATTAGGCCAAACAATATGACATGCACTTTAGGCTTGGCAAAGAGACCAGTTTACAATAAAAGATAGGGAAAGGTCCTAAAAAAAGTAGAGACAGAGACTCACCAAGGTGTTGTACTACACACACTGTAAGTGACTTCCCTTGTCTTACTTCTCAAAAGAACTCTTCTCCTGTGAACTGTGAACTGGAACCCTATAGATCACTGGTCTATTGGCATTAACCTATGAAAGCATAAGAGATAATGACTAAAAAAAATAATACTCATGACATACACAAAAAAATCTATCCAAGATGGAGGCAAAAACTATATTTTATTGATTCAGGTGGAAAATTTGCAGAGCTGGGCTCTTTACAAAAATGGAGAAGATCCTTAAAATGACCAAGTTTGCCCATTTATATGGAAAAGCCAAGAGGAGTCTCATTGGCATTTTGCTTGCAAGTGGGTGCTTGAGTCTTCATTGGGAAAGGGAAAAACACTATAGATGACATCAAAAAACTACTGGGACCATGCTTGCTATTTTGTCCTTTTTGGTCAACGGCCTGCCTTCCTTGTTTTCTACACGACCTGCTCTTCTGCCAGCTAGTTTTTTATGTTTTGCAGGCTTTTTTCCCCATGGAATGTTGTGAGCAATAATTTTACCACTCAATGTTGTGAGCAGTAATTTTACCACTCAATCCACTAGCTATCGTGTGGGCATTGGCTTGGTCACTTTACTTTATGGCTCTTTCCTTTTCTATTTCCCTCCCTGCGGGCACCCTTCCACTTTGGACAGGTCATTGTTTACTTATGTGGAGTGTTGGGCCTTATAAATACTTCCACAAATTGTCACTTGGCTTGTTATTTTTTGCATCAGGCTGGCCAAAGTCTCTTCGCACCTCCTTATGTCTTGTAACACTTTGGCGGGCACTTGTTGTTGTGCAAGTTGTTATGCACAGTGAAATCACTGCCGACTGTTATGCACGGTGAAATCACCGCTCACTATAGTGCCGACTACCATGCACAATGAAATCACCACTCACTGCAATGCTGACTACCGTGCACAGACTACCTGATGAGCTTTGATGGTTATTTCATTGGGCTTTAGTGTTGAGCCGTAGGCTTTGTGAAATGCCTACCTTTTGTTAACCCGTGGTCCACCCTTTTGCCTTTGTATTTGCACTAAGCCATGTCTGAAGGAAAATGGGACTGGGTTAAAAATCATGAACTCATCTGAGCTTGGGATTTTGAACAAAAAATGAAAAGAACCTTGGACCTTGACGCTAGAGATAAATTGGTCAACAAATTGGTGACTCACAGGGGAAGCATGCTTGCAGTGCTTAGAACCCAGTTGCCTTTGAATATCCATTGGGTGTGGAGTCAGATGTAGCTAAAAGAATTAGTAACAACTTGAAAGATCCTAGGATCAAATACACAAAATTTACCCCCACACGTGAAGGGAAACACCCAAGACTACAAAATAACTAACTGTGCAACTACACTTAAGGAAAGCAGGAAAAGAAACTAAAAACAAACTACTATTTATAGCTAACCAAGAATACTTGCCTCCCTCCTGGATCGAAGGGAAAATTTATTAAGTCCCCTTCTTGGTGAGAAGACTTATGGTGGTAGGCAAATAGCTGAAAGAAAATGAGATTTTGTGACTTGCTCCTCTTGCCTGTCACCTGAGTTAGCTAGAAACTGAGGGGATCAAAATCAAACATGCCTCTAATATATATGTATTCTGATTGTCCCTAGAGGCCTATTAAATGCTTGTCCCTGATATTGGTGCTCTTCACCAAGAAATTTGTGTCTATCTGCTCATCACCGTAAGCTTTCTGATTTGTACATTCCTTCTACAATGTATCATGGTCTGATTTGTTTCCTTCTACTTCATATAGGCTCTGTCAGACTCATCCTCTACTTCCTCTTGGCCTTCTTGAAGAAGGGTGAATGTGGTGATGTTTAAAAGGGACTCACAAAATGATTACTCATCCCACAATACTTCACTTTCCTGTTTAAAACTCACTTCTTCAAGGCATTCCTCCTAGAAGACTGGCCTCTCCTTTTCCTCTTTGCCAATCAGGGTCTCTAGATTTTCAAAATATTTTCTTGATCCTCCTCTAATTTAGGATCTTCAATGTAGTCATCCTCATCAAAATAGTAAGGAAGTTCATCACACTGAGGGGAAGAGAGCTTACCATGTGTTTGTTCCTCCTTGAATTGCTAGAACATCCGCATATACACAAGGCCTGCATCTTCTCCACTGCTGATAAGGTCTTCACAAGGAGCATTAATGACAATTTCTTCTTCATTGTCACTCATGACAACCTCCTGAAGGACTAAAAATTGGATCTTTTGTTCCTCCCTTACCTCTTGCAAAATAGGTTCTTATTTGAGAAGGGGTGAAGTGGAGAAAGTTTGTGGAAGAGGAAATAGTCCTTGAGCTAAAATTGAATGATTCTCCTCTCTCCACTTAATCAACACTTCATCTATATCAGGCATAGCTTGATAACTCTCTTGGAAATGTGTAGGTGGGGTGTGTTTGGGCATGGAATATGTTGTTTGGCCCAAACTATCCACCACACATTGGCTGAGGAATTTCTCTTTGGATTCTAACTCTGCTATTCTTCTGGCCAGATCTTCTTGGAAAAGCTTTTCCTAGAGGCTGCCAGCATCATCATAATCAGACACAGCTTCAGCTTCTTCAAAGTTTTGAGAAAAAACTTGCTTTTCTTCTTCCATTCTACCCCATGATTCCACTATTCTTCTCCAGTTCAGGATCTCTGAATTAAAATTTTGCCCTTGCGAACAAGTAGCAACTTTGTTTTCCATAAGGTCCTGAGGCTCCTCTACAAGGTCTAACAATTTCATCTATCTTTCAAGGAGCAGCTTCATCCTAGCCTCTAAATCTTCAATTTGTTTGGCTAGGTTGTCCTGAAAGAGTCTTTCTTGGAGTTGACTAGCATCATCTTGTTGAGTAGGATCAGCATTGAGTGAGATGTGCTAGTTCATGGCATTTTCCCCAATGGAAAATTCACAATCTAAGGAATTTAGGAGGTTCATTTCCATGGGAGGTTGTTTTGATACCCTTTGGTGTTGGAAAGCTAGGTGAACTAGATTGGGAGTAGATGTATTTAATGCACTGGAGTGAGCAAGTATAATTTGATAAAATAGATTGGTGCAAAAGAGGGGGTTTTCTTCAAGATAGGAAGGGGTGCACAAGGCTGGCTGCCTTTGAAAAGATGGATTTCTCCATTCTGGTGCCTCTTCCTTCATGGATTATATGGCATGTGCTTGCTTAAACAAGTGCTCCTCTTCATTCATCAGCTCATGCTGATATCTATACTACTCTTCCAGCCTATTAATTTCCAATTCCAAGGCCACCTCCCTTTTTATTGTAGTGCAACTAGGAGAGCTGCTTGAGGGGATTCTTTGAATATTTTGAGTCTGGTCAATATTATATACAGGAAAACAAAACCCATGATTTTTTCCAAAAGAAGTATACATACAAGATGTGATTTTTGAAGGCACCAGGTTACTTAACCAGTAAATTTACTCAGAGTTGCTAGATGCTGAAGAAACTTGATTTTCTATAACAGGACCAACATCAATCTTGAAACTCTATTGCGTTGGAAACCAATAAAATATAGTCCCACCGACCGTGCCAAAACTATTGACGCTGGAGATTGCACCCAGTGGTAGGAAAACAAGTTCCTTCCCTCTACCCGCAACATGGAAACTCCTCTCTCACCTATGGGACAGCGAAGCAGGAGAGGAGAGTCTCTAGGTATGGGCTAGTTCCCTCTGATGTATCTTGTTTGTTTCAGGCAGTGCAAAATATAGATATATAGATATACTGGGGGGATGAAAAGGGAGAAGAAAATACAAGAAAATAAACAGCCTATTCTAAAGAGGCGATAACCAAAATAAAGGTCGATACTCCCACATCCACACTTAGAATCAGGCTAAACAATATGACATACACTTCAAGCTTGGCAAAGAGACTAGTTTACAATAAAAGACAGGGAAAGGTCCTCAAAAAAATAGAGATAGAGACTCACCAAGGTGTTGTACTACACACACTGTAAGTGACTTCCCTTGTCTTACTTCTCAAAAGAACTCTTCTCCTGTGAACTGTGAATTAGAACCCTGTAGATAACTAGTTTGTTGGCATTAACCTATGAAAGCATCAGAGATAATGACTAAACACAAATAATATTCATGACATACACAAAAAAATCTATCCAAGATGGAGGCAAATTTTTTATTTTATTGATTCAAGTGGAAAATTTGTAGAACTAGGCTCTTTACAAAAATGGAGAAGATCCTTAAAATGACCAAGTTTGCCCATTTATATGGAAAAGCCAAGAGGAGTCTCATTGGCATTTTGCTTGCAAGTGGGTGCTTGAGTCTTCATTAGGAAAGGGAAAAACACTATAGATGACATCAAACAATTGTTAGGACATGCTTATTGTTTTGTCCTTTCTGGTCAATGACCTGCCTTCCTTGTTTTCTATGTGACCTGCTCTTTTGCCAGCTAGTCAGGCCCTTTCCTGTGTTTTGTGGGATTTTTTCCCTATGAAATGTTGTGAGCAGTAATTTTACCGCTCAATGTTGTGAGCAATAATTTTACCACTCAATTCACTGACTATCGTGTGGGCATTGGCTTGGTCGCTTCACTTTCTGGCTCTTTCCTTTTCTATTTCTCTCCCTGCGGGCACCCTTCCACTTTAGACAGGTCACTGTTTACTTACGTGGAGTGCTGGGCCTTATAAATACTTCCACAGACTATCACTTGGCTTGCTATTTTTTACATCAGGTTGGCCAAAGTCTCTTCACACCTGCTTATGTCTTATAACACTTTGGCAGGCACTTGTTGTTGCGCAGGCTGCTATGTGTGGTGAAATCACTGCCGACTACCGTGCATGGTGAAATCATCACTCACTACAGTGCTAACTGCCATGCACAGTGAAATCACTGCTCACTACAGTGTCGACTACCGTGCATGGATTGCCTGACAGGCTTTGATGGTTATTTCGTTGGGCTTTGGTGCTAAGCCGTAGGCTTTGTGAAATGCCTAACTTTTGTTAATTCATGGCCTACCCTTTTGCCTTTGTATTTGCACTAAGCCATGTCTGAAGGAAAATGGGACCGGGTTAAAAATCATGAACTTCTTTGAGCTTGGGATTTTGAACAAAAAATGAAAAGAACCTTGGACGTTGACGCTAGAGATAAATTGGTCAACAATAAGTGGTAACTCTTGTCTTGCTATGATACCATAGGGAAGGAAAGTGACCATTAGTCTTGTAGAAAGAATGAAATATGTTATATCTTAAATTTAAACCTTGATTAAGAAAATACTAGGGGAAAATTAAAAGAAATATGAAGGGAAAAAATTCTAGGAATAAAAACCAATCTTTATCTAACTTAATGCCATTTAGTCGATCTTCAATAAAGTAACTAAGTTAAATAATGAAAACACATAATGAGATAACCACTTAACCTTGAAAAATTGTAAAAATAGACAAAAATTCTAAGTAAATAATGGAGATACTCTAAAATAGTTAGATAATTTGCACAAATCTAAATCAAAATGGTCTAGAAATATAAAATTTAATGGATTTCAAAACATGATCTAAAATAGACCAAGACTTATTAGATTTTGACAAATTTAGATAATTATATAAATGAAGCCCCAATTATAAAATATTTTAATATAAGTGAATATGATGTATATTTTACTTTTATACTTATCTAAAATAGTAAATCAAATACAATATTATGATTTGAACTTTTGAAAGGCCTTTCCTAAACTAGATCAATAAATTTAATAAGTCTATAATTTTTTAAACTAGAAGACCAGACTCCAAAGAAAAATACGTTTCATGATTTCAATGATAAAATTAGGGCATGTTGTGCAAGAAAAAAATTCCCACTATCCACCTTAACAATATGAATATATTTACCCCACATAGGTTCCCATTTATTAACAATGAGTAAATGAGACCCTAATGAATTATGTCACTAGAAAAGATTGACTAGAATGAGATTACAATGCTCTCAAGAGATATTACCAGGAAGTATGGCATGTTGAATTTATGTCCCTTAAAATGATTTAGTAATAAAAATTTATGCAAATACGTGATGTGAAACTTACCTTCCAAAGCTATATATCTCATTATTTGAAAATAGATAATGGGCCATGACATGGGTATTTTACATATGAAAGTAACATGGGCCATGACATGGAATGTTATTTATTTCATAACTAATGGCTAACATATTCTTTCTATATCACGCTTGCATTTCCCTAGTATTTATAAGTGTTGAGGAGGATATACAAACTTTTCTAAGGACTATGATGTTGAACTTTCCTCTACCCATTAGCCTTGATAAGTTTGGGGCATCTTGTCCATAGGTGAAAATATGTAGGTGTTATCATTCTAAGACCACTATACCATTGAGATTTATACTATTTAAAAATGTCTTACTAACATTTATATCTTATGTAGTGTACATGAATATGCTATTTTCTATGATATGATCACATTACATATGCATAGTATAGAATACCTTTATGAATCTATGTTCTATTTATGTTATTTACTTTTGCATAGTATATTACATCTTGTTTGTCTATTGTGTTGGTCCTTTGCCCTTATGTGTAAAATATTGATTGGTACATCTCTATGAGATTTTGTGTGTTGTATGTAACATTTGAACATGTCATTACTCTTGGCCCTTGGCCCTATGTGTGTTTTACATTTGGATATGTCCCTTGTTTGTGACAATATTCATGTTTATAATATGTGTAATTTTATATTTTTGACATTTGAACATGTCCCATGTTGCATCCCTTGGCCTTTTATATGAAATTTCTATCATTGTGCTTATTTTGTGTGTGATTTTTGATCTTGTTAAATTTGATAAGTTTCATGATCCTTATCAAATACTCATAACATAACATATTAATTTTAGTTTTTAATTATATGAGCTTCATTGACATATTCTATAGGCCTTACCTCTTAAGTTACATTTAAAATGAAAATATTATTATGTTAATACACTTTTTCCATATGATATAATTTTCAATGCTAACATATTTATTATGCATGTTCCAAGTTAACATTTATTTTGAAATGAGTGAATTTTTAAGATCCATTCTCCAACCTAAAAAGGAGGACTTTTAGTGTGATTCTCATGCATGAGATAATCCTTTTTAATGAGAAAAAAAATAAGTTTTGAAACAAATACAATTTTAAATTTTTTGAAATGTTTCAAAATTTAATCATTGGTACATATTATGGGGGAACAAGCCACGCATATTCACTCCTATTTCAGTTTTGAAGTAAAATTTTACATAGTTTCAATCATAATTTATAATGAGCATCTACATATAGATTTAGATTATACATTTACAATGGGAGAATGATATAGTTTCATGATACATTATTCAAATTATATTTTACTAGATACAAACATGGTATGATCATGGATGTAATCCATTCTATTGTGATCATGAATTTTAGGAAAAATATATAATTGATTATATAAGTCATCTATATCAGTTGATTTACTTTAGTTTCATAGTACATAATTTGGAGTTTATTACACACTCTAGAATTATTTTTGTGAATTAGTTTTGGATTTTAACTTGTTTCACATCTTGGGGTTAAAAACACCAACAAATATAAATTGAAGTTTCAACATATTTCAATGGGTGTTATTTATATTATACAAGTGAAAATTTAAGTTGGGGTTTGATCACCCCAAATTTTCTCCAATGGTTTAGCTAAGGAACCATCTTCTCCAAGTTATTCATGAGAGACACTAATTATCCAGTGCTTCAAGAAAGAATCATATTTAATAAAATTAACAAATAAAAACATTGGTTTTACTATTGCATAAAATTTGGGATTTATGTAAAAAATCTAGATGACAATACTACTGCAATAAATCAAGAGAATATTATAACATTGAAAACATTCACTAATTTGGAATTACAAAATTATGGAAACTTACTGAAACTAACAAAGTGTAAATATATAATACATATTTAGATAGAATTTATGCCTTCAAGAGGAATCAAGGTATAAAAATTATTGTGTAGAGAGGTCTAGTGACCAGAAGCAAGAATATGTAACTGAATATAGGCTTGCATAATAACATTAGAAAGAGGGAACTATAGGCATGGCACTATTTTCCAACCTAGGATGATCTTATCCAATTGAAGTGAGTAAATAAGGGTTTATGGGTTTTCTATTCCTTCATATGTAGATCCTATATCTAGTGTGGGAGCTTACGATCACTTGTATAAACCACTGTGTAATTGATTTTACTTTAAACCCTAATCCCTAGACATGTGAAGACCAAATCAAATCAATGGATAAAAATTATTAAGTGGTTAAATTTGTGTGATACATCAATACTCCATGTGTTAAGGGATACCTACATACTAATACTCTAAAGAGGGATCAAACTTCATGTATTTCTCCTATGATATGGTGATGTGTGAATAATTGGTGTAATATACTAGATGTCAATGAAATACTAATGTGATTTTGTACCTTAACCATTAATTGTGACATACTATATGTATTTATACTTGATATTTTGTTTACTAGGACTATATGCCATCATAATTATGAGAAATTAGTGTTTTGATCTCAATGAGCAAGTGTGAATTTGATGTTTTTTGGTGTGGAAGCCTCCTTATGTAAAAAAGGGCTTGAAAAGTGTTTATATTTTAATATAATTTAAAATAATTATAATATGGATCATTAGGTATGTAATAAAACCTTCCTATAGCTTTTAATTTATTAAACTATTCATTATTGGTGGGAAGATAGAAGGGGGAGGACACTAGAGTAGTGCACTCCTATCCCCTAGGGTGCTCCCATACAAAGGGTCATTTTATCATGTCAAGGGTTAAATATGGGCTAAAATGTGTCTAATTTTGATAATTATAGGTATAATATAATTCAAGGGTCATATATCAACTTAGAAGAGTGTGGAAGGTGGTCTAAAGTGATTAAAAGGGGGCCTAAGGTAGGTCTAGAGCTAAATGTGTAAAAGAGTGGTCACAAGTGCATGATTTTCACTTAAATGTTGATTTTATGTGCCAAAATTTGACCCCCTTTTATTATATTAATTCAAAAATGTGTAATTAATAGTTTAAAATGAAAAAGAGTGTGTACCTAAACTTACCTATGGAAAGGAGTCTTAGATGTAGGCCATAATGTTGAAATGTGATCTACACAAAACATGAAGTGAAACATATGTAATACTAGTCTTTACTTGAGATAAATATAAAGAAGTAAAATTAAAAAATTGAGAGAGTGACAAGGAACAAATATAGTTTATCGAGTATATGAACCATTGAGCCTTTTTTTAGTAGACAAACTAATGACTATGATATGTTGTGTGTTTGTATTAACATTGAATAGCTTGGTTTAGACTATGCATGCTAAAATACTCATTAATAAGTGGGTATGGTAAGGAAATAAATGTGTGGTTAACTTCATCATTGTCATCCTAGATTAGTGTAGTATCTTGGGGTCCATGTTTGAATCTTAATATATATAACTGATTGCACAAAATGGTGTAGATAATAGTACAAAAACTAGTGTAGATACTAGTGCAAAAATTGAACCAACCATTTTAGATGGAATAAGGTTTAATTACAATTTAAAAATACTCAAAAATGGTGTAAATATTGTGTATAATCTAGGTTTGGTGCATACAACGTAGAGAATGACATGAATTATCTTTTAAAATATGAAATTGATGAAAAAATTGCTACAATAAGGAAATAACATGTCATGCACATACCCTCAACTACTATCTAGTGCATATATATTCTAATATTAATTAAAAAAATCATTATTTTGAGAAGAAACTTATGTGCCCAACTAGAACATGTCATTCATGATTGCACCTAAACTAAGAAAAGTTGAGATAAATGATATAATTATGAGTATTTTTGGTAACTAATATTGTGAAAATGTTAAGTACTAATATGATTATACTGAGGCTCTAATAAATTAAGTAAATTCCATTTTTTAAGGCATTTAGACAATATCCCTAAGAAGGACACTAGAGTAGTTCTCTCCTATCCAATGTGGTGCTTCTATCCAAAGTGGCTTTCTGTGTGCTTTCTGAGCCTAGAACTTTGTCAACTACGTAACCATTGTTAAATCTTGTTTGTGCAATAATTTGTTAAGGTCAAATATATAAGATAAACCTCTATGAAAGATACTTCTTTTGAGGTGATTTTTTAATCCTTCATAATAAACTAAATTAAAATAAAAGGTTATGAAGTAGGTTGTTATGATGTAAAAAATTTAAATCTAAGTAATATTGACATTATGAAAAATCATGACATCAATATGTATTTAAAATAATCATATTAATGACATAAGATGCATGTGAAAATTAGAATTCACAATAATTATGTCTAGATATATGTGATAATGCATCACACACACACAAATATATATTGATAAAATGAGTATATAATGTTGAAAATAACTACTTAGGGAGGAATTCATGATGTCCATAATAGATTTGGAAGGGGTGGGTACATGATGTTCATCATTTCATCTAAATATGAGCAAATAAACAAGTGAAGTGTCATGTCCATGATGCACACAATTAAAGAGTATATGCATAACACATAAAATGCATGATAGAAGGCCAAGGGGCCAAAAATAAGGGACATGTTTCAATGTCACTCACTTGAATAAAAAAACACATACAAAGGCATGTTAAAATTCCCTCACATGCATACATGAAAAAAATATATGCTTAGATACATAGAGAAGCGCTTGTTAAAATGTCATCACATGAAAAAAATATACACACAACAACATGTTTAAATGTCCTCACACACATATAATCAAATATGTAAAATCTTAGAGCCATGTGGTAATGACTTATTAAAATTTAATAAAATCAAATAGGGAGATGCGTACAAGATACAAATATAGGAAATCAATATAAACAGCATGCATGATTATGTATTCTACTCAAAAGAGTGAAGTTGTAATCTATGCAATATTTAGTACTAAGTAGTAAGTAGTATATCATAATGTTACTTAGTGTGTAATATGGAAAGATGTAATAAAATGTAAAGGATTGAGTGTCCAAGTAAGATAAGGTGGGTAAATAATGATAAAACCTATGTTTACCATGCCCACAATGAGATATCTAATGAGTTTACATGTTCTATGAAGCATATGTGAAGTGTAGAGTTGAGTAGTGGTAGTCTAAACTCATTGAGACAAGAGTAGGGTGAGAGACACTAGAGAAATGCACTCATATCCTCAATAATGAATTTTGTCTAAATATAATTTCTGAGTGTGTAACAATAAAAACACTTGTAACTAGTTTTGGGAATGGTGTCCTATGTAATATACAGTCACTCATATACATTGCTGAAGTATGTATGATATAAAATTGATTAATCATATATAAAATATTGTGTACAACTGAACCGATGTGTGATAAATCACATATAAGCATCCATAGTCTTATTTGTTTTGAAATATATATATATATATATATATACACACACACATATATATAGTGACCTTTTTCAAACAAAAAAATGTGTGTTATAATGATTGATCTGATATCAATGGAAATTTTGAGTATCGACCTTAATTTGTGTTAAACCTATCGCTACCATACTAATTATGTTGAACTATGGGGTTTTTTGGATCCCATCTTGAAGTAGGGGAAACTTTTATTGGTGATTTATATGATGTGCCTATGATACTCTGTAATACCAATTGATATATATATATATATATATATAGTGACCTTTTTCAAACAAAAAAATGTGTGTTATAATGATTGATCTGATATCAATGGACATTTTGAGTATCGACCTTAATTTGTGTTAAACCTATCGCTACCATACTAATTATGTTGAACTATGGGGTTTTTTGGATCCCATCTTGAAGTAGGGGAAACTTTTATTGGTGATTTATATGATGTGCCTATGATACTCTGTAATACCAATTGATATATATATATATATATATATAGTGACCTTTTTCAAACAAAAAAATGTGTGTTATAATGATTGATCTGATATCAATGGACATTTTGAGTATCGACCTTAATTTGTGTTAAACCTATCGCTACCATACTAATTATGTTGAACTATGGGGTTTTTTGGATCCCATCTTGAAGTAGGGGAAACTTTTATTGGTGATTTATGTGATGTGCCTATGATACTCTGTAATACCAATTGAGTGTGTTTTAGAATAGAGAGTGGATATCTATAATATTTGTGAAATATCTGCTTAAGGAGCCTCTCTAATATAAGACTCCATGGAAGTGTAGATCCCTATTATGAAAATATCTACATAGGTTATACCTTTTTATGTGGTTAAACTAAAGGATGTTATATGGTATTTAAATATTTATGTGGTAGAGGGTACTCATAAAGGATCCCTATAAGTGTAATGACTTCATTAGCATATATGTATTTCAATCATATGTTAATTATATAAGGAATTAAACAAATGTATTAAATAAAATGGCATCCTAATAAAATGTCAAATACCCCTACATTGGGTACTATTGTGAATTTAGTGGCCACATGTGCAGGATTGACCTATAACGGTAAAGTGATCTCACTAATAGATCTCTAAATGTGACTATTGAATCCGTTTAATACCATGGCTATGGGAATTATATCTTGATATGTGTATCTAAGATGATAAATTAGTCTATTCATACACATGTATACACTTGAACCTTTATCGACCATGACACTTTGAATAGGTTGGAGATCTGTGTGCATGTAAATAAATAAAGAATATAAATCTGAGTCATCATTTAGCATCTCATGTTCTATAAATGTGATTAATATCCTATATATATTGACATATGTTAAGTACCTATTATACCATTTAAAATATGTTTTTCATGTGCATGGGAGTGGGAGTCATAAGAAAATGGTGGAGGGTGTGAATTATATTCATAATGCACACTTAATATACATTTGGTCTCAATAGTCACATGCTTAGGAAAATGATCACTGAAGATTTTCATTTCTTTAATTTCACTTGTTTGTAGTGTTGTATGTTATATTAGCATACCCACATCAGTGATGTTTGCATCTATCAAACACTAATTCTTGTGTCTCAAATTGATACATCTAGTAGTAGTATCTTTTGGTGCCCTATAATAGTCACAAAAGGCATTTTGGTCAAAATCTTTTGAAATATGTTGATTCATATTAAAATCTTTAATTAGAGGGAGAGATATTATATTTCATTCCAATAGTTTTTTGAGAACCTTATGTGGATCTTATTAGGTTGGTGAATTTCCTTCATAGAGGAGATGATAACACAATGTGTGGATTACGATCTATAAGTACATGTACTCTTGACTTTTTATCATTCTTTTTATTGGTTGACCTTACCTTATATGGTGGATTGATTTAGTTTTTGGTGTTAACATCATAATTGGTTGTGTACTTAAACTTGTTCATTTATAATACCTTTACTTCTCTTTCCTTTATTATATGGCACAAATTTATGAATGAGTTAAAAAATTTAAACATAATGGATTCATGTAGAGATGGAAATAGAATTTTCTTAAATACATCTTGTAGTTCTTTATCTACCATAATATTTTTCATTTTGGATAATATTTCCTCATATATTAAAACATATTATTTGATAGGATCATTAGGTTTAAGTTTGAGTAGGTCTACTTGATCAAAGGAAACCTTCTTGCTAATGATGGTTGGGAAATATGCAAGAAACATATTGGAAAAAGGATTAAATGCATGCATTGATTGGTGTGGTAAATCATAGAACCATTGTAATTGATATTACTTGAGACTTATTAGGAATATATTAGTCAATAATATGTCATTGGATATATATTCCAAACATGTTTCATGAAATGTTATTTGAGGTCATGCTTACCATCATATAGTGTAAGTTTGGGTGCCACAAATATTATAGGTAAAGGATATACTGATATATTCTATGTTAATGGACTATACAATAAAACATGAGAATATATTTCCTAATTATATTTTTAATCACCTTTCTCAAAATGTAACACCTTAGTTTTTAGAGATTGAATCTCTTTCATAAGGGATCGTAGATTGAGAGAAGAAGAGTGTGTATTAACCAAATGTCGAATAATAATAATTTGCATGGTAGTTTGTTTTATCCCTTGTTCATAACCATTATGGTAGGTGGTAAAAAATTTGTATTAAAATGAGTATTAGGATTATAACTCTCAAAGTATTATCCATCAAATTACTTCTTAAGTTCCTCTCTAATAATTTTGATAAAATCATCTTACATATCCTTATTCTATGAGTTAAACCCTTGTAATTGTTATTTATTTTTGTCATCAAATATGTCAATTTGCTCTACCATTATGGATTTATTAAGTAAATTTTTTAAATATGTGAATTGGGAAGATCTTATTCTATTATTGTGATTAAAGTAGGGAAAAATAATATATTGAATTGGGATAGTAAAACTAGAATGACAAAATAGTGTAAATATTATAGAATTAAAAAAATCTAAAAATTATAAAATAACTAAGGAAAAAATAGAAATAAGGATACAAACCCTAAGAAAATATGTGGTTATATTTTGGTAATATTCACATAAAAAATAGGTTCACCAACATGTTTGATCAAATTTGGAATTTATGTAAACACCATATATGACAACACTACTATGACAAATCAAGAGAATAATATAACAATGATAACATTCACTAATCAGGAACTATTGTAATTTTGGAAATTACTAAATAACGTAAAATATAAGGAGGAAACAAATAATTAGATATAAATTATATATTTGAGGAAATAAGGTCTAAAACTTGTTTTGTAGAGAAGTTTAGTGATTGAAATCAAGAATCCAAAATTGAATTTAGGCTTGGACAATAGTGCTAGGAAGAGGACACTAGAGGAATGGTAATCATATCAAAGTGAGGGTGACCCTATCCACTTATATTGAAAAAATCAAGGTGTTTGTGTTCTTTGTACCTTTATCTACATAGCCTTTATTTGGTGTGGGAGTTTATGATCACTTGTAAAGACCATTGTGTAATCAATTTTCCTTCAAAACCCTAGCTCCTTCACATGTGAAGACTAATGCAAAGAAATTAGTAAAAATTATTTAGTGGTTTATGTTTGGTTAGACATCAACACCCCATGTTTTTATCATTTACTACATACCAATACTCTTAAGAGGGATTAAACTTCATGTAGTTCTCCCATGCTATGGTGGTGTGTTAATAACTGGTGTAACATGCTAGATGATAGTGTAATAATGATGTGCTTAAGTGACTTAACCATGACTTGTGACATATATAATGTATTATTAATTGATATTGGGGCTACTATAGCTATATGCAATTATAATTGGGAGAAATTGGTATTCTTCTCTTAATGTGAAAGTGTGATTCTAGTGTTTTTTGGTGTGGAAGACTTTTTGTGTTCAAAAGAGTTTTAAATGTATCTATATATTCATATCATTGAAAATCATTCAAATAGATCTCATTAAAGACATATTCTAACCTTCCTATAGATTTTAATTTATACAATTAGTTGTTTTTTGGTGGGAATATATGAGAGGGGTGAAGGACACTAGAATATTGTAGTCCTATCCCCTAGGTCACTCCTATCTAAAGGGAAATTTTATAATGTTGAGGGTTAGGTAGTGCCTAAAAGGTGTCTAAGGCTAATAAGGATATGTATAACATCATTTAATGGTCATATATTATCATATAAGAGTATGCAAGGTGGTTGAAGTGACCAAAAGGGGCCCTCAAATAGGTATAAAGCTAAGTGTGTAAAAGAGTGGTCACAAGTGCGTGATTTTAGCATAAATGTTAATTTTACATGTCCACATTTACACATAAGGTACATTCCTTTGATACTCTCCTTTAAAAATTCAAATTTAATAAATATCATTTATATTTTCAAAATTTCAAAGTTGAACTAATTTTCAAATTTAGCAAAGCTCATTTCAATTTTCAAATAATCAATGTTGAATTAATTTTCAAATTTTTAAATTCAATATTTTTAAGTTTTAGTTTTCATAAGGAAAAAAGTAACTACTTCATGTTTTTTACATGTATTTCCAAAGTGTATAGCTCCTTGCATTATTTAAGTACCATATTAATTACAAAATGTGTCTTACACACTAAGGTAATGTTTTCCTAATCTAAAAATTTTATTTTTAGACTAGGGGGTATAAATATAGTAACCTAAATTTGGTTACAAATACTTGCTCATGTTAGTTTTTCTCTTTTTATCCTTAACTAACTTGTGTATTTGATTAGTACTTATTTTTTCACTTAGCCCTATCCTAAAGATAAGAGAGGGCCTATTTTTATTTTATGACAACCATTTATCACATACATAAATGTTATGATTGATAACAATACCATTATGTATTTGTATGCTTTAACCCAAACCCAAATTTTAGAAATGTACCCTAGGGGATAAGAACACTGAATAGGGACAATAATGGTAAACTTTAGTTTCCCTATCCAATATTTATATACTTCTCATACCAATGATGATATTTTTAAGTTAAACCCTCCCTTAGGTTGTCCTCCATGTTTATAGTCTTATTACCATGTATTCATCCCTTTTGAATTTATATAAAGGCACACTAAAGTCACTTATTACTTCAATTCAAAATTTTAATTAGGAGGCTTACCTACACAAGTGAACATTGATAAATTTCCCCTTATTATTCCTAATTTAGGTCCTAAACACCTCAAGCAGTCCTCAACCAAGTCACAAGCATGTTTTATGTAGCATTAATCAAGAATGATCAAGTATTTAAGTTTATTTTATATGCATTCATATATTCAAAAGATGAATATTTCACAAAATCACTCTAGGTGGGAGATCAACATTGGGATTGATTGTTAAGCACAGAATATATTGAGAGGGGGGGTGAATCAATATATCATATATCTTATAAAACATTCCCTTAATCAAATTCCACTTAATCAAACATTCAAGATATGTAATAAAATTAAAACAATAAACACCACACAAGAGAGAAACACCAATTATAATGTGGAAACCCAATGTGGGAAAAACCATGGAGAATAATCTCAAGTATATGAATGAGAACCAACCCAAACAATATTCACAAGCACCAACTTGTAGGAGCACCAACCCCTTTGCTGAACACCAACCCAACAACAATTCATGAGCACCAACCCACAGGAGCACCAACCCCTTTACTAAGCACCAACATAGCAACAATTCATGAGCACCAACCCCTTTGTGTAAACCACATAACTATCTCTCAATGTTGCTATCTTAACAAATGATAGTTCATTATAACATCTCTTTCCTCTCTCTCACCTTTGCTCTTCTAAGCTAGATATAACAAATACAATTCATATTCATCTCTCATAAATGATCTTCTAAGCTAGATAATACGATATCAAATCAACCTCTTCACACATATTACAAATGGCTTCTCAAGCCTTTATTTATATCTTTCCAAATTACCTTTGGCCTTCCCCCTTTGTGGCCCTTCAATCCTCATGGAAAATGGCACCAAACTTGTATGACCCTTCATATCCTTGCCTTTGAAAAGTCATGTGGTGACCCTTCATGAGCAAAAATGTCCTTCCCTCTTTTGTCTTTACTTTGGTGACTTTTTGTATTCCTCAAAGTGTCCCTTCATGAGAAATTGTGCCCTTCCTCTTTTATCTTCACTTAGTGACTCTTGGAATTCCCCAAGATGACTCTTCATGGGAAAATGCATCCCATCTTTCTTTTGTCTTTACCCCATGGCTCTTTGGCTTCTCCATGGGCCCTTGTTTTGTCTCATATGCAACCAAAAATATATTTGTTAATGTTAAATAAATATTAACACACATTAGCCAAGATATATCTATTATAAACATCATTAAATGCAATGGGGCCCTTATCATAAAAAATTCTAGATCTTTGACATCAATGACAATATTTCCAGCAATTTTCCCCTTTGTCATTGATGGCAACCTCAATCTTGAAACTGCCACATCCTGTCACTTGCACATACTATCATCTGAAAACATACAGTAACCCCCCTTACTATAACAACCTGTACCTATTCCTTGTACCTATTTTTACACCTATACCTATACCTATTATTCTCCCCCTTTGACATCAATGGCAAAGGGCCTACCTAGAGCTAACACCTAGCTCTCCCTCAACTGATGTTGAACCTCAATGGCAGGAAGTAAAGGAAATTACTCCCAGCTTCTCTTGTAGATACTCAAATGTGTCTTTTGGTAGTGCCTTTGTGAAAATATTTACAATCTACTCTTTAGTACTAATATATTCCATCTTAACCTGTTGATCTATAACCTACTCTCTCAAGAAGTGATATCTAATGGGAATATGTTTTTTTCTTGAATGCATTACTAGATTTTTTGAATTATTTATAGCACTTGTGTTATCACAAAAAATGGAAATATGTTCATCATACTTTACCTTGATATCTTCCAAAGTTTTCTTCATCCAAAGCACTTGAGTACAACACAATACTACTTCAATACATTCTACTTCAGCTATAGAAAGTGATACTAAGTTCTACTTCTTGCTTAGCCATGACACTAAACTATCACCAAGGAAGAAAGCTCCTCCACTTGTACTCTTTTTGTCATCTAAGCACCCTACCTAATCTAAATCTGTATAAGCAACTAAAGCAAAATATTTACCTATGGGATACCATAATCCATAATCCAATGTCCCCTTGATATATATGAATATTATTTTCACCAACTGAACATGACTATCTCTTAGAGATGATTGATATCTTACAACCATACCTACTACATGCATGATGTCTGGTCTTGATGCTGTCAAATATAAAAGACTACCAATCTAGATCTATACAAAGATTGATCTATAATAGGTGAATCTTCATTCTTGCTCACCTTATTTCTTATACACATAGGTGTGCCAAGTGGTGCACAATCCTCAAAACCAAACTTCTTCAATATTTCCTTGGCATATTTATTTTGAGATACGAAAATTCCTTTATTTTATTGAAATATTTGCAATCCTAAAAAAAATGATAATTCTCCAAGCATAGACATCTCAAATTCTTTTTGAATTCTATTAGAAAATTCTGTTATCATCTTTTCAATATTTCCTCCAAAAATGATATCATCAACATAAACCACAACAATCAATTGGTGCTCACCTTCTATTTTGATTTAAAGATTACTATCAACAAATACTCTCTTGAATCCTTGATCTTGTAGGTACTTATCAAGTCTTGCATACAAAGCTCTGGGATCTTGTTTTAATCCATACGATGCCTTCTTCAATCTGCATATATGGTTACTAATATTCAAGATAATAAACCCCTTAGGCTACTCAATGTAGACCTCTTCTTCAAGATTCCCATTTAGGAAGGTAGATTTGACATCCATCTGAAACACTTTGAAAATTTCAAACATTGCATATGCAAGAAACATTCTAATAGCCTCTAACGTTGCTAGTGGTGCAAAAGTTTCTTCAAAATATATTCCTTCAATTTGAGCATATCCTTGACATACTAATCTTGGTTTATTTCTGGTCACTTCTCTATTTTCATTCAACTTATTTCTATAAACCCATTTTGTTCCTATCACATTGTGATCTTTTGGTCTAGGCACTAATTCCCAAGTATCATTCTTTTCTATTTGATATAATTCTTCATTCATAGCCTTAACCCAATGCTCATCATGTCTAGCTTCTGAAAAATTTCTAGGCTGAATTTTAGATAACAAAGAGAAATTAACTTGTTCAGATTCACTTACCATCATTATTCTAGTGTAAATTCCTTATTTTATATCCCTAATGATGTCACTTTCATTATGATTTTTCTAAACATATTTGGATGGAGTCTTGGTGCCCTTTTTCTCCTTCTCCTTTTCCTCATCTTCATCTAATTCTTCAAAGCCTTCCTCTTTAATGATTTTAGGAATGTCTACTGGATCACTGATTCTTTGTGTTCCATCTTCTTTTATCTTGACACTTTCACTTTCAAAAAAATGGTTGCTTCTTTTGTTATAACATTTATAAGCTTTACTTTTGCAATAATAACCAAGAAATATACCTACATCTACTCTGGATTCAAAATTACCAAGTTTTTCATTGGTTCTCTTTATGAAGCATTTGCTACTAAAAACTCTGAAATAATCAACTATTGCTGATTTGTCTTTCCATAGCTCATAAGGAGTCTTGTCACTATTGAATCTTAATAAATCTCTATTCTAAATATGTAATACTATACCAACCACCTCTCTCCAATATTTATTTTCTATCTTGGATTCATTTAGCATTATCCTCGCCATCTCCTAAACTGTTCTATTTTTTCGTTCAACTACTCCATTTTGTTGTGGAGTTCTTGTTGTTGAATACTATCTCTTTATTCCATGATCTTCACAAAAATAAATAAATTGGTCTAACATGAATTCTCCTCCTTGATGTGATCTTAGACACTTAATATTCAAATTAGTTTCATTCTCAACTAATGCTTTGAACTATCTAAAAGCTTCTGATTTTTTCTTTAAAAACATTATCCAAGTCATACATGAAAAATCATCAATAAGCAACATGAAATATTTATCAGCTTGAGTACTTTGAGTCCTCATAGGTCCACATAGATTAGTGTGAACAAGCTCTAGCATCTGAGTGGTTGAGTACTCTTTTGTTTTGAATCACCTTCTAGCCTGCTTCCCATATTGACAAGGTCCACAAAGCATGTTAGATGGATTTGTGATCTTTGGAAGATTCTTGACTACTTGCTTTTTGCATATTTTGACAAGATTGTCAAAATTTATGTGCCCCATTCTCTTGTTCCATAGCCAACTTTCTTCAATCTAACTGAAACAACATTTTTGACCTTTGATGTCTAATATCATATATAAGTTATTACTTATTCTCTGAGCATCTGCAACCAATACATCTGAATATTTTCTAATAATTTCACAACCTTATAAATAAAACTTTAGTGTGTGCCCCTAATCACACATTTGACTTACACTCTAAATATTATGCTTAAGACCTTCTACATATAAAACATTTTCAGTTTTAGTTCTACCATTAAAACTTAGTGTACCTTTTCTAGCAATTCTTGCAATAGTATTGTCCCCAAATTTCACTATCCCACCATTGATCTTCTTCAAGGTTATGAACTTTTTCTTGTCTCCTATCATGTTCCTCAAACATTTGATATCAATAAACCATGGCTTTTCTTCATTTCTTTCATGCAAAGCTGTCTGGACCAACATAGAACCTTCAAGTTGTTTCTTTTGCCATGTCTAAGCCTTTTTCTTGATGAATGGATCCCTAAAACTCTGGTCCTTCTTGACTAACTCGAACACACTTCTACAATAACAAGCTATGTGTCTAAAGTTGTTACACTTGTAACAAATTATGGTCTCTTCATCAAAGCTTAATAGAGGAGGAAAAGAGTTATAGCTTCTACTTGACTCTACATGACCTTCCTTTTCCTTATTTTTGAGATTGTTAGCTCTTTTTCTAGATTCTAATTTCTTATGACCATATCCATTACAATAAAAATAGTAACCATAAAAATAGGACATATTTTTGAATCTCTTACCTGATTGCCTTTTATATCTTTGTTCCTTCCAACCTTCTTTGTCCTTTGTATTCTTCACTTCTTCCCTTCTTGTTTCCTCATTTGTAAGAGCTTCAACATATCTCTTCTTTTCAAAACCGATACATGTCTTATCTGATATTACCTTTTGGCTTTCTAATATCTTATTAAACATATTAGTGCTATTCTCAAATTTTGAATCATTGACTATTTTATTATTGATTGCTTTCTCAATCTCTTCTTTTAAAGAGGCTATCTCAGTAACATACCTTTCACATTCTTTTCTTTCTATTTCCAATTATGTCGTTAGATCTTCTTGGCTTCTTCAAATTATGCTTGTAGATCTTCAATTATCTCCTTTGACTCCTTTTCATTTTTCTCGATCTAGCACTTCAATCTTTGAATTTTATTTTCAACAACTTTCAACTCTTTTAAGGTGCACATGAGTTCTCCTTCCATATTTACTTCAGCTTCATCCTCTTCTTCTTCTTGATCAACTATTATTTTACTTGTAGAGGCACCTTTATGTATGGCCATCTTGTGCTTTCTTGATCTACCCTCAAGCTGTAAAACTTTTTCAAAAAGGAACCTGCTCTGATACCAATTGTTAAGCATAGAATATACTGAGAGGGGGGTGAATCAGTATATCATATATTTTATAAAAAATTCCCTTAATAAAATTCCACTTAATCAAACATTCAAGATATGCAATAAAATTAAAATAATAAACACCACACAAGAGAGAGACACCAGATATAATGTGGAAACCGAATGTGGGAAAAACCATGAAGAATAATCTCAAGTATATGAATGAGCACCAAACCAAACAATATTCACAAGAACCAACTTGTAGGAGCATGAACCCCTTTGTTGAGCACCAACCTAGCAACAATTCATGAGCACCAACCCATAGGAGCACCAACCCCTTTGTGTAAACCACCCAACTATCTCTCAATGTTGTTATCTCAACAAATGATTGTTCATTACATCTCTTTCCTCTCTCTCACCTTTGCTCTTCTAAGCTATATATAACAAATACAAATCATATTCATCTCTCATAAATTCTCTTCTAAGTTAGATAATGTTATATCAAATCAACTTCTTTCACACATATTACAAATGGCTTCTCAAGCCTTTATTTATAGCTTTCCAAATGACCTTTGGCCTTCCCCCTTTGTGACCCTTCAATCCTCATGGAAAATGGTTCCAAAATTGTATGACCCTTCATATCGTTGCCATTGAAAAGTCATTTGGTGACCCTTCATGAACAAAAATCTCCTTCCCTCTTTTGTCTTTACTTTGGTGACTTTTCATATTCCTCAAAGTGTCCCTTCATGAGAAATTGTGCCCTTACTCTTTTATCTTCACTTGGTGACTCTTGGAATTCCCCAAGATGACTCTTCATGGGAAAATGCATCCCATCATTCTTTTGTCTTTACCTTGTGGCTCTTTGACTTCTCCATGGGCCCTTCTTTTGTCTCATATGCAACCAAAAATATATTCATTAATATTAAATAAATATTAACACACACTAGCCAAGATATATCTATTACAAACATCATTAAATGCAATGGGACCTTTATCACCAAAAATGTTAGACCTTTGACATCAATGACAATATTTCCAACATTGATTTCCATATTTGGATTATTGGATGTGTAGGCAATGTTCAATCATCATTGGTTGATTGGGGTTATCTCAACCAAACTAAACTTCTATTTTTCATATTTATAGTTTAGTAAATCACTACATGCCATATTAGATTTTAAAACTTTGAGAATATATCTACAAGTATTTTATATACTTACGAAGGTAAAATCAACACATACTAACTTATTTCTAACTATCATAAATGACTCTACAATTAATTTCATTTTTTTTGAAAAAATACAAAATTGGTAGACAAGGATAATAGTGGTAATTATTCATGTACCTACTTATTATTCCTATCCTTACATGATCTTAGGTCCAAATTTTGGGTAGCTTTTGGGTTTGATCCTATTTTTCAATTCTTGCATTTTTTTAGTTAACATAGTCAATTAGATGGTTATAATAATTTTATTTCATCTATTTTAGTTGTTTACCTCCAACCTATTTTTTTCAAGTGAATTTATAGCACCATACTTTGATATATTATATTTATCATAATTAGGGTTAATTATCACAATTACTTCAATTCAAGTTAAAGAACACTCTTAAGTTTATGTATCCATTGCCTCTTCTTTGGACTCTTTGGTAGATTATTTTTACTAAACTTCCCTATTGAGTTTACCTATCTTCCCCTATTAGTTTTATTGTCTCCCATACTAGGGTTTAATAATAAATTTTATTATGCTAAACATATCATAGGTTTACATCCCTCACCTAGTGACATTATAACCTTCCTATTATCAATCTAGATAGCACCTAGCTGAAGTTAGACGACTCAGACCTACTTCATACTTGGATTAACATTGGAATGGTCTAAGGATGTGGGATACCTATAGTTAGACCAAACCTATAGTTTTGAGGCTAAATCCTTGGAATATATGAATTTTGGATCAATTACTAAACTTATCTGATATTTGGGATGAAAAGAGTAAGGAAGATTATTGAAAGGTAAATATATGAAATGATGGTGATGCACCTAAATGATGTATGATATTCTATAAACTTTGAAACTTAGGCACACATATGAATCAAAATAGAAAAACTTGTCCAAAATGATTACTTATATCAGTACTAAACATTAGCATTTCATATGAAGGTTTGAAAATTTAAGTTGTGGAAATGAAGGTCTTTAAAGACACTACATACTAACATTATTTAATACAATTTCTATTCTTTAACTCTTCAAGTGATCTATAGAGGATGAAATCATAGTAGTAGTTGAGGAAAGGACTTGAAAAATGGGATAATTATTACACTTATATGAAAATCAACAATCAAAGTTACACACTATGACCATGAATGAATATGCAACAACTTTCTTTATTGACTTCTCGCATAAGTTACAATTGCTATATAGTTTCTCTATACTAGCCTGAGGGATGTTAAAAAATGGCCTAAGGTCTGAATATAAAGAAAGATAGAATAATTTCTATCCAATGTAGCATATATGAGAGAAGGAGAATTCAACTATACATTAACTCAAGTCAATTTTAATTACAATTTGGAAATAATAGTCACTAAGACTTCTTTTTGTGTTTAGTGTCTTGCATGTTGATTGCATGATCTTATTTGTCATTGGGAACAAGGTGGTGGGCCCATTTTGTCTTATACAATATCCTTATTTATCATTATATTCCATTATTTACTTAGATAACTCTTATGGAAGTGAGTTAACTCATGAATTAGAACTCAAAATGAGTTATGCATGTGAATGAAGCAATTGAAGCCCAATTAATTGTTTCCAAATACTAGTTAAGCTTGTATCTAAAATCAAAGACCAATTTTTCATGATGTGGATCATTTTAATGGCATGAAAACTCTAGATTATCCCTCATCACCAATCTTATATGCCATTATTTCTTCACTTTCTTGATTAAATGGGCCCATTAGGTCAAATTAGTAACCAAAATTTTTATGATTGGTGGAAATTAAAACCTACATATAAACTTGAAAAACTGAAAATATGATGAATTAAAGACATGAAAACAAAATTATATCATGAAATGGGTCCTCTTTGGTAAGCAGCACCTGAAAATTAGTCAAACTAGTTGACTAGCTAGCTTTTCCTTCATTTCTTATACACTAGCTATTTTGGATGAGCTCCCAAAGGAAATTTTAGGAATATTTATGATCATATTATGATTTGAGGATGAATAAAAAGTTTTATTATTTATTAAAAATGATTGGAATTTCTTTAAACTACTTTTTACCTCTTTTTTATGTTTTTTCTCTCAAAAACCTATTTTCTATCATGTCCATACAACACCCATATAACCAATATTCATGGACATGAATATATAAAATTTTAATTGATTATATAGGTTTTATTTATTAGTTTTCAATGATTATGGATGCATAATCCTTCAAATCTCCATAAATAGATCTACTAGCGAGGTTTTACAAGGGTTTAAGAGTGCTCTAGGTGCTTAATGATTATTCATAGAACCTAGACCTTGAATTCATGAACCAATTCCATAAAAATTTATTTGGTTAGGGCATTTAACTCATAAAAATTCCTAATATTCCCATGAAAAGGGTGTGTGTTATGGTGAGCATGTGAAATCTCCTCTTAGAGTGGAAAACAAGCTCTTTAGACATTACCTAGCCTTCTTTGGCCTAGATGATAATTGATAGTGATTACCTATGGCTAAAACTTAGCGTAAATATAAATTAGGACCTGATGATGATTTTCATGATGATTTGGAGTGCCCTCATGACCTTTTTTTCACTCTTTCTGCTCTCTTTTGATGACCTTGTCTAGTGATGTCAAGAATAAACATAGGTGTATACATAGTTTCTTTAATATCTTGACTTTATGATGAGTTAAAAGGATATTATGCACTATTTAAAGCATTAATATCCTATAGATGATGATCTAGAGTCATGATATTGGATTCATCAATCCATTCCTCTTCAGATTGCATAAAAACAACTCCTTATCTTGACTTATAGACCTATATGTCTTTGTAAATGACTGAAATGACTTTTTTTTGATGGATTTAGAAGTTTTATTGAGAGATTTAAATACTTTATCTTTCTTATCACATTTATTTAATGTGTAATTACCATTTTTTCATTTCTTTTTAGCTTAAAATAGATATAGTTTACCTAATTCATATAGTCAATGTAATGTACATACCAACAAACTAGTCATAGAGGTTCTAAAGGGAGTTTATAAGAATACCAAGTTCATTTCATGGCTCAAACATTCAATATGTATGTATAATTTAGTTCTTTTTCTCCATCAGGTGGTTATGAGGGTTTTTCAAGGGTTTTAGAGGTCCATAAAATTTAAATGATTATTCATAGTGTATGGACCTATAATTAGAAATGAATTTCCATGAAAATGGATTAAATGGATCCCCTCATCAACCATGAAAATTAGGATTTCCCATGCAAAATGTGCTTTAATTTATCTAAGTGGTGAAAAGGTACTTTGAGAGGTTGCTAAGAATGTGTTTGCAATGGAGTTTGAGAAGGTCAAATAAAATAATATTTATGCATTTTATCCACTCCCACATATTATAAAAGGTTTAAATGAACCTCCAAAATTTCTAAATTTTCATCTCATGATGATAAAGTTCATGAAATAGTCAAAAATGATGAATGTGTGTTTATAGGGTTTTAGGTCTGCCTGTTAGTTTTAACCCTCAAGGGCATGGTTTGTACATAATATGGAGTTTTATGACCTCCAAAAATGTGTTTTAATAACTAAAAACACCCTTTGATTCTTATCAAAACCTCCAATGATGTTCTAACCCTCTACCATACATGTATGCATCTCAAGACGTCTTCCTACTCCAACTCTGATTATGATTAGATAGGAAGGTGACTATGTAAAAATAGTGGATATTTCAAGTCTTATAATAATATAAAAAATACTATAGGTATATATATGAACTCAAAATGACAAATTACACCAATTTTCATGATTAGATGATGCATATTTTTGTCTGTAAGTGCTTTTAACTAAAACCTAGCTTGAGCTACTTGCATTTTCCTATCTCAAGACTGAGTTTTTCTCTTTTTAACTTGGTTTTTGATTAATCATGGTGAATATTATTTTAATATATCATGAATATTTCACTTTAAATAGTCTCATACTTCATTTTTCAATTTTCAGCCTTATGCAACATGTCTTAAACCTTATCTCCTCAAGAACAACATTGTGATTGTATGCTTATCACTGTTGTAGGTGATATCGATGAGATTTGAATTTTTTTGTAATCATTACACTATGAATTTATTATTTAAATACCCCTGGGTCCATTTTAAACCTTTTATTAATCTCCTTCTTATTTAATTTTCTCCTCAAGCAATGTTCTTAGGCTCTTATGCACTACAAACAAACCTATTTCCATGCAAGCTTGTTGTACCTTCATCTTCATGTCATGGGAGTACTATAGTAGTCTTGACCAAGGTTTGAATATTTTAATTAATCACATTAATTGAATAATTTAATTCATTTGACACTCTTTATTGGAATCATCTTTCATTGTATATTGATAGTACATGACTTGATATACATGACTGTGTGAGAGAAAATGGCTCTTGTATGGCTATAGATTATAATTTTATGGTTAAATCCTGACTGTATCAATGTTTTGAATCATTATTAATATGATTATAGATGATAATTTTATCTCCTTTTTCTCTTAAAACACTTTATTTAACATGAAACTTCATTTATAAACCATTATGCCAACAACTTCCATGAACTTGGAGATATGCATGCATTCTTATGGCTATAGGTGATTGTTTCAAGAGGTCTTGGCTGAGTCTTTGAGTGTTTGGAGTCCCATATCATAATACTTTGGTATCATCATAATTATTTATATAATAACCTTCTATGAAATTTTTTTCTATGTTTACACCATGAAACTCCATCATGGATTGTTTTATCCTCATTCTCTATAAGCTTGGAAATATGGTTTTGGTTCTTATGGCTGTAGGTGTCATTTTCATGGAAATGACCAAAAATGAGTTTGGTTTTCAACTATGGAATTATATTTATAAAAAAATAATATTTATTTACTTATAAAATTATATTCTTTATACCAACATCATCTTGTTGAAAATAAGCTTCTTTCTTACTCCTAGTTTGACTATGTTTTTGTTGACTATAGGTCCTTGTATAGACTGTAGCAAGATTTGGGATGCTTAGAGAGATTGAATAAACCAAAATGTTTCCATGAGTCTTTATGTAGTCTTATTTTGATCTCCATAATTATAAAAAACCAACATGAAGGTCTACATCCTTGAAATCTCCTTAAAGTATTGTTCACCTTCTAGATGTAGGTTCTTGAAGTTGGTTATAGGTCTCTATTTGTGATTCTTGAGACATTCAGGAACTTGACATGTTTTTTTATTTATCCACCTCATTGAGGTTATAAATATCACTATTTAGTCACAAATTTTATGGTTCAATTAGTTTTCAATAACCTATATATGCCTAAAGAGCTTTATAAGACCTCATAGTTGGAAGGTTTGACTTGAAACTAGGCATTCAGGTGTCTTGAAGGACACTTGATTATTTACTTATGACTGCCTCCTTAGATTGTTTCATTAAAAGTCATCACCTAGGTTAAAACCCCTTAATTTATGCCCATTATAGACCTTACATTTATGTGATGATTTCAACCTTCAAGAATGGTTGTTTCTTTTAATTTCAATTATAGATGATTGTATATGTATGGATTGTGACTGAATTTGACCTTGAAGATGTTATCAAACATGATATGGTCCTTTTCCTTCTATTGTTGAATCTTAATTAGATAATTTGAGAATATAAATTTAAGGAGGTATCTTATAATCTCTCCCTTATTTTTTATTTCATGATAAAGTCCCTAACTACATTTTTTTATGATTGTAGATAGACATTCTTGGTTGTTTAACAAGTGATCTTGGTATGTATATCTTCATCTTCACACTTATGATGGTTTCTACCCCTTAAATCCTTATGAAAATGGATTCATGGAATGGATATTAATGAAAGAGTGATGAGGTGATGATGTATTATGGAAAATAATGAATGGATGGTGGGAATGAGCATGATCATAGTGAGAATGGTAGAGTAAGATAGTGATAATGTAGATGAAAATAAGTAGGGATGGAAGAAGATAAGAGGATTATTCAAAGATATTTTAAAAATTCCCATGCAATCATATTCATACCCTCCATTACATATATTAATTTAGAGGACATTGAAGGAGGATAAAAGGCTGAAATTGAAACCTAAGAATATGCTAAGAACCTTAAAAAATGTTAAAAACATTAACGTTTGCTAAATAGTGACTTTTGGGGACTCTTGAGAGCCATTGATGGCTTCTTGATATCAATATTTGATGGAAACCTTGATAATATTTCTTTTAAAACATAATAATATGAAGGATCCTCTTTCAAAAAAGAAACCAAGAAATCTTGAAACCCTTTCTCTCTCCTAGATCATACAATTCTTATTCATATGCTTGTAGACAATAGAATTAAACTATTTTGAATTATTATTGAGATATATTTTTCCCTAAAAAACGTGTATCAAAACTTATGAATTCCATGAAAAGGTGAATTTTTCTCTTGATAAGCTCCAAAACCTAAAATTTATTTGCTATGATGCGCTGATGAGGGAAAATTCAAGAAAACCAACTACCTTTTTGGATGCAAGAGAAAAAAAGAGTGCCTTGACTTCATATATATGGTTCATGAAGGAGAGGATAAAAAATTTAATATTTAATATCTTTGAGATTACTTTCTCTATCCAAAAATTTAGCCCTGTATTTTCTATCTCATGATCGTACCACATGCAAACTTGAAGGACTCTCCTTATGTACAAAGAAGAAAAATGACTAGGGGTAACTAGTTTTGGGACTATTTTGAATCATTTTTCATTAAATTTATAATATAATACATGATATTCCTTCATCCTCATACTTATGATCTCTTCTATATGGAATGGTTGTACAATTCCATACTTCTCCAAGAAATATGCATGAA
The DNA here is from genome assembly GCA_037957365.1 of Torreya grandis. Classification (NCBI taxonomy): domain Eukaryota; kingdom Viridiplantae; phylum Streptophyta; class Pinopsida; order Cupressales; family Taxaceae; genus Torreya; species Torreya grandis. The sequence goes on along the minus strand of JARHVA010005181.1, from coordinate 884,620 downwards.
AATGGCTCTTTTTTGCCTTTTATTCACAAATAAAGAATTTCACCACCAAAATAGTGATATTAAAATAAATAAAAGATTAAAAAAACATGTTATCAAAATTAATAATCCTCTTACATGGTTTTTGGAGAAAATTGGGATGTGAGCTTGAAAAGAACCATTTTCACACTTAAACTTGCATAAAATGACTTTTTCTAAGTATGAAACTTTATAAATAATGTAAATTAATTTAAATAAATATGTTAAATGGTATTTTAATAATTTTATGACATTTTAATACCATATTTTACATTAAAAAACAAAAATTTATCCTTTAAGGAAAAATAAGCATAGTTTTACAAAGGAAAACTGCCACAAAATATCATATAAGCATATCATAACCTTTTAAAAGGTTTAAAATAGATTTTTTATGTATTTTATCACATTTTTAAAGTTTAAAACACATTTAATACCTTCCACATACTGAATTATACTATAAAATTTCATGACAAGTCACCAACTATTCTATTTTTACCATCTTCATCAGAGCACTTTCAGATCATAGATTCACTTGAAACTCTGTCAAAACCTTAGAATGACATTTGACACTATGAAAATTAAAATTAAAAACTCACTCTTCACATTATATTTAAGACACAATTATGGCCAATAAAAAATTTTAATTATAGGGGTTAGAATTTGGCCTTGATAAGCCAAATTACCAACATTTTTAGTGACTCACAGGGGTTGACTAGCTTGTTGGTCAAGAAAATTTGAAATATCTGTGCTATATCATACCTTAGAATATAATATAAAACTAAAAAAAATTATATTATTTACACAAAAAAAACAACAACACACAAATGAAAAACAACTAACTATTGAAGAAAAACTACTAACAAAGCATGTGCAACATGTGCACTTAAAGGAATGAAAACTACATCTATATATGAAGGAGTGACTATCCAAATAGTATTAATTGATAACATCCCATTAAAAATAATATTTATTTCCTCTCCACTCATTTTGGATATTTAAAAGCATTACTTTCTTTAAAATTAGTAATAACATATGGACCATTCCAAAGGCTATCAAATTTGGAGACTTTAGTACGTTCTTCATACCACTTCAGTACAATGTCACCTTAATAAAATGTCTTGGATGAAGATATTTTGTGAAAGGATTTATTTACTTTATTATATTTCTACCACGTGATATTCAAGGCATTATCTCTTGTTTCCTCAAATTCTCTCAATTCATTCATTTTTACCTCCATTGCATCATTTTCCATAATCTCTAGCTGATGTGAAAACTCCAAAGATGGAAGTTCTGATGAAATAAGCATCCTTTATTATCTTCAATAAACTATAATATAAATATAGTGACCAATGTATTTATTTTTAGTGATTCTATCTACCCATAAGGCAGTCTTCAATGTTGTATGCCATCCTCTCTGATTGTCTTTCATTATTCTCTTGATGATCCTAATCAGATTCTTGTTGGTGGGCTCTGTTAGTATAATACCTTATGGATATTAATTTTATTAATATTTAAGATAAATACCATGATAAATATCCCATTCACATACCTTATTATTTAATTTAAAATCATTATCTGATATGATGGTTGAAGGGACTACAAAATAAGTCACTAGGCTATCATAGAACTCTAGAACTGAGTTCTCATTTTCCTCCTTGAGTGGAAATGCCTCCACCCACTTGGTAAATTAATTTTTGGATATAAAAAAAAACTTATTACCAAAATTTATGGATTATTAATCATCCCAATGAATTCTAAACCCCATTGTATGAAAGGCTACTCAACTTGAACAGGCTTCAAAGGCATGGTAACTAGTCTCTATTTTCTAGTAAACATTGCACACTTGGAACATTTTTTAACCCATTTATGTGAATATTTGAATAAATTATGCCAAAAATAACCATATATTATAATATTTTTTGTTTTATTCTTGGTTTTAAAGTGGTCTCCTGAAGGACTATCATGAAATTGCTCTAATAGCTTGTCTATTTGACTAGTTTCAACACATCTAAAAAACATACCTATGATGTCCTTTTTTGATGAGAAATCCATAAAATGGGATGGATTTTATATATCTCATCATAAATTATCTCTTATTTTATGAATTTAAATCCATGGTAAACTCACCTTTTTGGAGGAATCTATCAATGTCTTGTGTCTAGTTGGAAGGGAAGATAGTTGCAACTCCTTGTTGAGTGTCTTGAACTATCAAAATCACTTATTTTTATTATTTAACATCTGATGTAAGATGTTAAAAAATTCCTCTACCTATAACTATATTTTTAAACTTAAATTCAATGTCATATTACATGCACTTGGTCATCCAACCATCATTCTTATCACTTAAGTCTCTGTTAAGGATAAAATCCTTCACACTAGGATGAGCTACCATAAAAAATATCTCGTTATTGGAAACCAAATGTTTGAATTTTTCAAAATTATTATAACATCAAGAAAATTATTTAAAAATAATAATACCTCTCTTCGTATCTCTCCAATGTTTGACTAAAAAGGTAATGGGTTGCTCCAATCCTTCACTATTATGTTGCATAAACATGGTAGAAATTATACTACATGTGGAGAAATCATACATATAGAAATCCTTAGGGAAATAAGGATTGAGAAAATTAAGATCTTGGATAATGACCTTTTTTATTGCCTAAAATTTTTTCTTACCTCCTTGCTTCATGTAAATTCTTGATGTTTCTTAAGCATATAATTGAGTGGCCTTACCAATTTTGCAAATCTAGGAATAAACCTCCTAATGAAATTGATCTTTTTCAATAATATTTACAGTCCATTATTGTGTTTATGAAATTATTAAACAAGGATTACCTATATTCTTTCAATATTAATGGATAGTCCAACCTTGGATACAACATGTCCAAGAAGTTTTCCCTCATGCATTGCAAAGATACACTTTACAGGATTCAAGGAAACCCTAAATTATCTACATGTATCAAAAACTAGTCTCAAGTGTGTTATATGATATTTAGGATATTTATAAAATATATTAATATCATCAAGATAAAAAATAACCTTTTCACTCAAAATACCCTAAAAGGTAACATACATTGCCCTTTATAAAGTATCTCTAGCATTAGAGAGTCCAAAGGTCATCTTATTATATGAATAAGTAACCCATTTAGTTGTGAAGGATTTTTTGTATTTTTATTTCTCCTTCATAAATATCTAGTTATAATCTAATTATCCATCAAGTAGATAGCACCTCTATGAACCTAAAAATCTTTATAAAATCTGATCCATGGAGGGAAGAGGGTAGTGATCTCTCAGTGAAACTTTGTTGAGATCTTTGAAATCTACGCATAACCTTATCTCTCCATTATTTTTCCTCATAGATACAAGATTTTAAATCCATGTTTAATGATTTATAATAAATATTATATTGGATTCAATCCACTTTGTAAGTTCCTTTCTCATGAGGATCTCAACCTTGGGTTTGATTGACCTTTGCTTCTATCTCATAAGTTTTGCATCTTCTTTAAGCTCAATAGTATGTTTTGTTAACATGGGATAAAAACCTTTCAAATAATGATATTAACATGAAAAAAAATACACGAATTCCTTACATAATTCTATGAAATCTTATCTCTCATTATTAGTGTTCACTTTTCCCAACTTGAGTGGCTTACCTTCAGTTATGGCAATTTGTTCATAATTTTCTTTTCTGGTAGAAATGATTACCTTGTATTTTATTAGATGATAATAATAATTATAAGTTATTTCTAAAGTCACCAATCCTTTAGGTAAATTATTTGATATTAATTAAACAATTTAATCACCATATTGGCTTTACAATTTATCATGATTTTGTGGCAAAATTCTACCTCATTCTATAGGAAATAGACAATTTGTTTGTCACTATCAAAAAAATTCCAACTAAAATCATTATTTGGAACTAAAGGAATGCATACAAATTTTATTTTGGATTGATATTTAGTGTCCTTGAGCTTATCAATAATGTCATATTGTGCTCTAATAGTAGCAAGTTTGTCTCCATGCTGATTAGTTCCTCTAGAATAAAGTGAATGTCAAATACCTAGATGTCTTCCATAAGGTCCCAAAATCTATGTTTATAGGATTTTATAAGTGAATTATTTTCTACACTCTGACCTATTATTTGTTTCACTACTAATTCACTATCACCTATCACCTACAAAATTTTAATACCCCTCTTTCTTACCCAATGTAGACCATGAATAAGAGCCTCATATTTTATAGTATTAGATGTGCAACTAAATTCAAATATTAAAAAATATAAATACCTTTTATTTTGAGTATAAATAAACATAACACCATACCCACTTCCATGATTTGATCTAGATCCATCAAAGTACATATTTCACACTCCTTGATCTTGTATTGAGCTAGTGAGACTACGTAGTAAGTCACCTTGATGCATGTACTAGACACCGAAACCTGATTCTTCAATACTTTTGTATGGGTCATATCCATGAATATCAGCTTCCCACTAATCAAAGAGTATATTTTTTATTCCTTCAAGTGATTTATAATGTTCTTGATCACTGATATGTTCGTCTTCTTCAGAGATTGTACAATTCACATTTGACATGTTTACCATGTAATGTTCTACATGGAATCTATATATAGGATCAAACCTTTGTTATAGGTGAAATCACTAAGAGGGGGTGGTGAATTAGTGAGCCTAGATATTTCAATCTCAATTCCAATCCTTTCAAACTATTAAACAATCATCATATATCAAATTGATCAAGCAACATTAACAAGAGATTTGATTCATTCAATGCATACACAATATCAAACACATAACACATAGTTTCTATGGGAAAATATCATGGGGAATAAAAACCACTCAATATTAAAACATGTGAACTATTTTTCCAATAATAAATTACAAACAAGATACTTGTCAACTCTTTTAGACCAGAAAACCTTGATCAAATCCTCTTGACCAAAGGCATTTAGTGAAACACCTATTTCACAAGGAGAAACTACCCATAAGGAAGATAAAATCCTTTAGAAACTCATTTTAAGTGAATAAATACTCATTAAAACTTTATGTCTTCAACACTTGATGATGGATCTCTAGTTTTATAACCCCTACACAAACTATCTCTCTATCTCAAATAGGTCTCTCACATAGGCATGCCACAATCTCTCTCCTTCACTCTAACTATCCTCAAATTCACACTCAAACCTCTTCTCATATTCTAAAAATTTAATAGAAATAGTATGAAATTAGATATATTACCTACAGGTCATACACATAGTCATCAATTTGCTCTACTCATCAACTCATCAACTGAGCTCTCTACCTCTCCTTTGATCCATAACTCTCACATAAGCCTTGCCACCAATATTCTCAAAAGTCTAAAAATAATCATATTTTATTTCACTATATATAAAACAATCATGAATTATAAGGTCCAAAATCTTTCATTGTTATCCACAATACATGACTTTACCCTTAAGGCATCTAACATGGGTCACACTTAGGCATAATCCAATTCTAAATAAGCCCAAGTGACTTTAGGTCCTATGGAGACCCATTCAAATTTTTGAGACTTTAGTGAGAAAACTATGAAAAAATAACACTTCCAAATTCATGAACCCATTCCATATGACCTTTTTAACATCCTCAAATGATCACAGTCACTAAAATAGTCTTCTATTAAAGGCCAATTAGCTTAAACACTTCTTTGTACACAATCATTATGAATGAAAACACAATCAACTTCAAAACAATAATTCATATTGCATATGATTATTTAAACATTAATAATATACACAAAGAATAATTATTGTGTCTAAAACACTTATGAATAGATAATTGAACATGAGATATCAAAACACCATGAGAGTGATCTCAAATATCCTTTTTGGGTCACTTGCAGAACGTGCATGAACACAGTCAGATTTGAACCTCAATATATTTGACTTTACACACTTTCATATCTTTAAATTCATATTTATAGATTCAACTTAGATTCCTATAAAAATTATATTTTTACACCATGGTTAAATTATGCATATATCGATAATTATATCACAATAACTAGACACTAGTCTTTTTTTTGTTAATTTTGAATATTTAAATCCAAATGGTCATAGTTAATCTTTGAACACTAGGCTCACATCTCATATCCTTGCTGATTTAGATCAATCTCACACTATTTATATTTTCCAAAATTTAACTCATATTGTTCTAATGACAAATGTTAAACCTTGAACATGTTTACCTCATCTTGTGCACTCTTTCAATATTGACTCAACATGCATCATTGATCTCTATGAATTAGTCAGGTGTTTATCAAGAAGCTCTCACCATTATATATTACTAAGAACCCCCATGATTATGAAACTTGGTACCCTCATATGAATTATTATCACTTATTTTTTTTAAAAACATGCACTTCTTACCATCTTTCTCCACATGCACTATTGATCTATATAAGTACGAATAATTACTCATCGTTAGATCTTAGAAGAAGCTTGATCTTTATCTTTGTTAACCAACAAAAACTTTGACCTATTATAATTATTTCACACCATATATCTTCACTATATTTATCTCCATTATATCTCCATTTATTCTTGATCTTTAACATTGTGAAAATTAGATTATGGGGACAATTACAATCTTTCTGTAAGGTCAAGTTTGTACCTCCTTATCTTTTGATTCACTCAAATGCATGTTATAAAATTTGGATCATATGATATCATAAAATAGTATAATCCAACCATGTGTCAATATTCTCCTTTAGAACTCACACATGTAAGATATAACAACATTAAAATTCCTCCTCAAATTTATCTATTCATAGAGCCAACTATGTTAATAACTGTCTAGAAAGACCATCTTTGCACATGCATAGATTTTATCATGCTTAAATGCTTGACCTAAAATTTATCACAAATAAAATAATCACAAAAATAAATAAACCCATTGGATCACCTTCTCCTTAAATTTCCATATGTATAAGATATGCCACCATCAAAATGCCTACTCAGCTTTTCTTGTCACATTAAAAATTTGGCTAAGTATGAGAAAACATTGTCAAAATGCCTAAGAGCCCAACTTTGCACTTTCATATATTTTATTACACTTCATCAATAGACTTTATAACTTTTTAATATAAATTAAGGAATAATTTTATCAAAAAAATATGACCAACTCCCCTTGACTTGTTCACATGTGGCAATTATGACATCATCAAAATGCCTACTCAAATTTTCTACCATTAGACCCAAAATGTCTAGATGAAAATAATGATCAAATAAATGAAATCCACACATGTGAAAAAGAAATAAAATTATATAAAACATTTTAAAAAATCCCTTGAACATTCTCAAATCACCATACTGATCCCTTATTATCTTTAGCCATGTTAAAACTGAAGATCAACCAAGCCTCCATCAAGCATACTAAGACAAGCACATTATACACTTTGTCATTATTACTTAGAATATTAAGGCACTTCATCCACTCACCAAGAAACCTCCATGAAATAATAATTACATAATTTAAAACTCTCTAACAATATCCCCTTTTTTTATTCATGTCAACAACCATCAATTATACAACTCACCTTTCTTCTCTCTCATTAAGCACTCTCACAATAGAAACTTCCCCCCCCCCTTTGACATAATGACAAAGTCGGTACTAATTGATCTTGAGGACTTGAAAATAATATAAATAGTCAAGTACCATCTTATAAACATGATAAAAACTCCCCCTTACCTTGAGCCTACCTCTTCTTTCCTTGACACCTTCCTATTGCTTCATGCCAACACTCTCTTCAACCAAGCACTATAACCAATGAAGAAAGAACACACAAAAGTAATAAAATCTTATTTAACTCACAAAGAAACATATAAGAGGGAATCCCCCTAATCATTTTGAGAAATTTCACCTTCTGATCATCTTTATATCTCCACACACCATGAATAACTACCATACAAGCTTACTAGCCACTATCTCAATCCACCTCAGGGACCACCAACATAAATTTATGACACTTCATAAAATAGGACACATGCAATAAAGAAACTTGAAAAATAAGATTTAGTACTCATTCCTTTATATTTTATAGAAAATTAATATAAGAACACTCTTATTCTTACTAAACATGTCTAAACTCCTTATAGCCCTACCTAGAACTTGTAGAGCCCACAACTTAGTAGACACACCACCAAGACATAAAGAAAAATATATGTAGCACTCTAATATTTCCCCTCAATCACTCCAATTTACAACACCTAGATCAACCTTTGAAACATACTTCACAAACCAACTTGTTAATTAGGCCTCCATCTTGATGAAAGAATGAATAATTAGAAAACCATAAACCTTCAAATCTCTATGAAGATTGATTTAACAACCCATTTGGCCCATTAAACTTATTAATAATCCTTGTACCTCAAATCATAATTCAAATCACTTTTATATCATAGCCCAAAACCCTAGAATCTTAAAAACAACAAGGTCAACAAACTTCCTTCTGTCAACATCCATATCTAAAACTTATTTCAAAACTTAAGACACCCATCACACACTTTGGGACCAATATTTGAGATTCCACATATTTGGTAACCCATACATCCTATTACCTAATTGAGGCCCACTTTCCCTTAAGCCAAAGACTGAGAAAATTGAGAGCACTCAAAAATCTCTAATTTGACTTCAATGTACCTTCAAATTATAAAAGCATATAGATCATGATAGAATAAGGTCAACATACATTTATATGAAAAAATATCATCTTGAAAAAACACAAATCCTCTTTTCCCACTTGAGAACCTTCAATATGACCTTGTAGACTATTCCATATACAACTATCAATATCCTGACATCATCTTAGCATATCTTCCACCAAGATATACCTATTCTAAATAAAAACACACATCTCTAACCTTTTAGGACCTTATAAAGAACACCACATCAACATATGATTTTCCACATAAAGGAGTTTCATATGAAGCATAGATAGAGACATCTTTTGCACCATAATGATTTTAAAAGAAAGTGAAGACAAGATTGACACACATCTCCTTAGTAACCACTAGAATCCTCTTATAGATATAAGACTTCTTGATATTATTATTTTTATTTTTAGTTTGAACTATGATAACTAGTTCCTTTTCTATAACACTCTCCTTCTCTTCTAAGATATAATTAACAACACATGGAACAACTATGGAATACTGACATACCTTTTCATTTGACAAATCAACCTTGCATTTCTAAACATCATCACTAGGCATAGACAATTAATGTAATTTGAATGATACTTTCTCAAACATTATAGGATCTTCACTTGGATCAATACATACCTTATAACTAGCTTCAACTATCACCTTGGTCTTCTCTTTGAGCTTGGTCTCTTTATCCACAACATGAGTAGACAATGAGAGGCCTTAGCACTCTTCAACTTATGAATCATTCTCCACCATATAAAATAGATTACATCTACCTATATACTCATTAAGAATCAAAATTAGCACCTTTGGTCTCTATGAGTTAACTTTCCTTCTTCCTTTCATTCTAGGATCTTGATTGAACCTAATCTGACTTGTGGGATTTTGTTTGTAGAATCTAACAATGTGACCAATCTTTTCACAGTTAGAACAAATAATATTTCTTGAAGGAAAGTTAGTTTGTCTTACATTAAATGTATAATGTTTTACAAAGTTTCCCACATCATGATAGTGGAATCACTCAACCTTGATCACACTTTTTGATTAATTATCCCCATCATAGTTCCAAGAAAATTCATTTCAAACAGGTCTCTTCCATTCTCTAGCCCTATGACCAAATTGATTACATGTGTAAAAATAACCATTTAAACTTGCATACCTCATGAAATTTGGTTTATTAATTTTATCTATCTTTATTCTACTAGCACCTTCATTCCTTGTTTGATGATTTATCTTCAATGTTAGATTATCCTTATTCACATTAGTCTTCATCTTGTCTTGAGTTGTAGTCTCTATTTTTTATTTGTATCAAAGACTAGTCTTATCACTTACATACTTTTAAACACTCAAAATATTGTCTACATCACTTGAGATATTTTTAAATCTCATAAATGACTTCACCTTACTATATGTCTTCTCTAACTTAGATCTCAATGACTCATTTTCAATTACATACTTTCAACATTCATCTTCTTTAGATTTTAGGCTTGTAGATAAGACTTCCAATTAACAACTAAGTTGCTTGACCATATCTTCATGTTATTTGGTGTCTTCATTCATTCTTGATTCATACACATTAAATTTATCATAATATGCCTTGACTTTAGATATCATATTCTTATTGATTTTCTTCTCAATCTTATGTTTTTCAAGAGCATTTATCAATTTAGTCTCACAGTCCACCTCATCTTTATCATCATCTAAATCAATCCAAGTAGACACCTTTTGATGTGATAAAATACCTTCCTCAACCATGAGAATAAATCTATCTTTAATAGGACCATCATCTTCATGATCATACTCTAAGTCACTATCTTCACTATCATCTGATGAGTTACAATATTCTTTAGTGTAAAGACTCTTTCTTGTCCTTGAAGTACTTCTTGTTATCAACCTTCTGAATCCTTTTTTGATTTTATCATATTTATATTATCTCTTTCCATCATCATGACCTTGATAATTCTCTTCATCATCATCCTTATTATACTTATGAGGGTACTTATTAGAAAAATGGCCTAGCTCTCCATAATTAAAGCATCTGACGGGAAGTTTACCCTTATACTTACCTAAACCTATTTTCAATTTCTTTGAAATAAAAGGAATTATTTCATCTTAATCTATATCAAAAATTTCATCCTTTTTGAGTTTCTTACCTTGGGACTTCTACTTTTCCTTCATTTGAGTCTTAAAAGTTGATTCCTTCTTTCGTGGTGTCTCATCATTCTTTCTCATCTCATAGGTAGTAAGGTTGCCATGTAATTGATCCATATTCAACTAAGTAACATCATTAATTTATTATATATCACTTAATTTTGGATCAAACTTGATGGATATAGACCTTAATACCTTTTTAACTATTGTATTCTCTTCAAGGTTCTCTCCAAGACCTTTGATGATGTTCAAAATTTCATCAACTCTTTGTAGAAAGGATGCCACATAATCTTCTTCCTTCATATTGAGACTTTCAAATTTACTTATATGAGTTTGTAACTTATTAATATTTACCTTTGAATCTCCTTAAAAAAAATTGGTATTTTCTCACATATCTCTTTAGAATATTTACAATGGATTACCTTGGTGTATTCAGTCTATGAAAGGCTACAAGTGATAGTATTTGTTACCTAAGAATTATTTTCAAATAACTTATTTTCTGTAACACTAGATGGAGGATTAGTATGAGAAATATAACCATCTAGAATATATTTCCATACATGAAACCCTAGGGACATAATATATGTCCTCATCCTTACACTCCAAAAAGCATAATTAGATCTGTTAAATATTAGTTCTTACTTAGTAGAGAAACCTCCTTGATGACTACCCATATTATACCTTGGATCACCTTTAAAATATCAAACCTTTACCAAATTACCTAATTTGATACCAAATATTAGAGGTGTAATCACTAAATGGGGGTGAATTAATGAAACTATATATTTCAATCTCAATTCCAATCCTTTCAAACTATTAGATAATCAACATATATCAACATGATCAATAAAAATTAACAAGAGAGATCATTCATTTGATTCATACACAAGATAAAAAACATAACACATAATTCCTATGGAAAAACCTCAAGGGGAATAAAACACACTCTTAAGAATATAACATATGGACTACTTGTCCTATAAGAAATTACAAAAAAGAGACTGGTCAACTCCTTTAGACCAGAAAACCATAATCAAATCCCCCTAACCAAAGGAATTTAGTGAAACACTTGTTTCATAAGGAGAAACTTACCCTAAGAAAGATAAAATTCTTTATAACCTATTTTTAAGTGAAAAAATCTACCTTAAAACTTGATGTCTTCAACACTTGATGATGGATCTCTAATTTTCTAACCCCTACACACACACTCTCTATCTCAAACATGCCTTTCACATAGGCATGCCATAACCTCTCTCCTTCTTCACTCAATATATTCTCATATGCAAACTCAAACCTCTCTACCTATCCTCAAACTAAAATATCACTAGTATAACATAATAAAAATGACCTATAGGTCATACACACAATCATTAATCTACTCTTCTCATCAACTCATTAACTAGTCACTCTACCTCTCATTCACTCCATAACTCACATAATCCTTGCACCAGTCTTCTCAAAAGTTTAGAAATCATCATATTTAATTTCATTATATATATAGAAATCATGAATTATCAATTCCAAAATATTTCATTGTCATCCACAATAAATGACTTCAAACTTAAGGCATATAACATGGGTCACACTTAAGCACAATCTAATTTCAAATAGGCCTAAGTCAATTTAGGTCCTATGGAGACCCATTCAACTCTTTGACACTTCAACAAGGAAAATAGGAACAAAAGACTAATCAAAAATACATGAAACCATCATATATAACCCTTTTGACATCTTCAAATGATCATAGTCACCATAACACTCCTATACTAAAGCTCAATCAGATCAGACACTTATTTGTACATAGTCATTATGAATGAAAACAAAGTTGACTTCAAAACCCTTTTTCATATTGGATATGATTGGTCAAACCTTCATAATTTAAATATAGAATACTTATAGAGTCTAAAACATTTCCCAATATCTAATTTATCATGAGATATCAAAACACCATTAGAGTGAGCTCAAATATCCTTCTTGGGTCACTTACAGAACATGTATGAACACATAGTCAACTTTGAACCTCAATATTTATAATTATAGAAAATTTAATATCTTAAAATTAATATTTATAGATGTAAATTTGAGCCCTCTACAAAGTCAATTTTTACATGATGGTCAAATTATACATATATCTAAATTTATATCATAAAAACAACACACTATTATTTCTTTTATTAATTTTGAATATTTAAATCCAAATGATCATAGTTAAACTTTGAACACTATGCTTACATATAATATCATTGCTACTTTAGATCAATATAAAACCATAAATATTTTCCTAAATTTAACTCATATATTAGAATGATAAATTTTAAACCTTAAACATGTTTACCTTATCTCGTGTAATCTTAAAATATTGACTCAATGTGTATCATCGATCTCTATAGATTAGTCAAGTCTTTATCAAGAAGTTTTCACTATTAAATATTTCTAAAAACCCATATGTTTATGATACTTGTCACCTTCATGTTCATTATAATCACTTATACTATTAAACATCATTCAATTATTACCATCTCGCTCAACATGCATCATTGATCTGTATAAATATGAATAATTAGTCACTATTAGATCTTAGAAGAATCTTGATCTTTATCTTTGTTAACCAACAAACACTTTGACATCTTTGACTTGTTGTGAATCATATATTATAATTATATGATCACTCATGAGCAATTATATCTCCGTATAGTCTTTATATTTAACATTTTTCAAAATATACTAAGTATGGGGACCATTACAATCTATCTATAAGGTCAACTTTGCACCTCCATATCTTTTGCTTTGCTCTAGTGCATGTTATGAAATTTGGATCATATGATCTCCTCAAATAGGATAATCCAACCATGTGTTAATATAATATTATAACCCTTACACATGTGATATATAATGACATTAAAGTACCTCTTCAGATTTATCTATTCATAGAGCCAACTATGTTAAGAAATGTCTTAAAAGACCATCTTTACACATGCATAGATTTTGTCACGCTTTAATGCTTACCCTGAAAGTTAGCATAAATTAAATAGGCATAAAAATAAACAAAATAATATTATCACCTTCTCCTAAAACATCCACACATGTGATATATGCAACCATTAAAATGCCTACTCAGCTTCTCTTGCCATATTGTAAATTTGGCTAAGTATGAGAAAACACTGTCAAAATGCTTGAGAGCCAAACTTTGCACTTCCATATCTTTTGTCTCAATTAATTTATATAATTGATATTTTTTACATATAAAATAAGGACCAATTTTATCACAATAATTTGATTAAGTCCCCTTTATTCATCCACATGTGGCAATTATGATGTCATCAAATTGCCAACTCATGTTTTTTGCCATTGGACCCAAAATGTCTAGATGAGAACAATGATCAACTAGATGAAATACACTCATGAACACACTCACTAAAAGCATAAAAAACCTCTTATAGTACCCCTTTCACATTATAAAATCACCATACTCATCCCTAAACATATCTATACATGCCAAAAATGAATATCAACCAAGACTCCTTCAAGCATACTAGGACAAGAATATTGCACACTTTATCATTACCACTTAGACTATCGAGGCACTTCATCTACTCACCAAGACACCTCCATGACATCATCATGACATCATTTAAAACTATCCAATAACCTTATTATGAATTTTATTCCATACTTCTAAAAACCATTTATGACCATAAGAAGATAGATATCCCCTATCTTAGCAATCAAATCTCTATATAAGCATAATGCAAAAGTAAGGAGGTATATAAAAAACTAATAAATATTATGAAATTTTAAAATTAGGACAAGAAAAAATTATGACCTTAAGATATTTAATAACATCTATAGTCTTTATATGAGACCCATCCAATTATAACATTCCTTTCTCATGAGCCTCATATTGAAGTCTTAGTTTGTCAGCTATTGATTTAGGCATGATAGAGGTACTAATCCCACTATCACTCAAATAATTATGAACCAAAAAATCTCCTATGAAAACTAAAATATATAATGGAGATGGATTAATCACCTTTGTAACTTAAGGATCAAGAACTTGATTATAATTTATTAGAATAACACTTACTCTTTCTGGTTATCTATTTGAGACATTGAGCTTTGAAATCTCTTCTTACAAGAGGTTATTTTAACCTAGAATTAGTAGTGTATCCCACATATAAATGACATATGATCCTTACTCAATTTATCCACAATAATAAGTGGATTAGTGGTTATTCTAGGCTGAAATTTAGAAGCATAAGTGTTACCTAAATGTTGTGTGAATTTTGGAATGAAAGGACCCTTCAGATTCTACCACTTACCATCTTGTACTTATTGATTTGATGCCTTTTGAGGCACTTATTGAGTGGTGGTCTTCTAAGGTGGCTGAGAAGGAAAAGGCCAATTGCCCTTTTCCTAGATCTAGTATGGGCTGAAATATAATTTTCCATATTAGAAATATTTTGGCATTGATTTATTGCCATCTGGTTAAAAGAATCATCACCTTCCTAAAATTTAAAAAATGTAGGTTCAGTAGGTGATTTGCTACTACCTTCCCCTTACTAATTTTTCACCTCAGCTTGAGTGAAATAAGGAATGGCTCCATGTGTTAGAGGAGTTTCCTTGTGTTGAGAAGGTGGATTGTCATTATGTGGAGGAAGAACTAAGCTTTGTTACATAAAATATTGTTGAGAACCTTCACCAATTGGAGCCATTTCTATGTTATTTATCTGATCCCATTAATTGCTCCATTATCCTTCCTAAGCATAATTTCTATAATTTGGCACTAATTGTTTGGAATTACTTAAAATTTTGGGATTATACTACCTTGATTGTTAATTGTTCCCTTGTCTTTGATGATTAGATTGATAGGGAGGCATATTATACTAGTAATTTTAATTAGGAGCTTGATAAGCCCTATAAGGTGGAACTCGCTACCTCTCCAAAGAAACCAACTTGTTGTTTTGATCCTTAAGTGCACTTTATATCTTCCCTAATATATTAATCTGATTGCCCTATATTTGATAAATACTTGATGAATTTAGTATTGGAGTAATAGTAAGAGCAGGAGGATGAATCTCTAGAAATAAAGGTGTAGGTGGTCTTGAAGATAATTTACCTCCATATATTAGGTAGTTTTAAGCCCTTATGGTTACTCCATAATCCTATAATAAAGTGTTTCTTCCCATGGATTGGATCATAACTGCCACATCTAAATTAAGAGATTCTAGATAGTACAAAAATGCATAGTTGGGATTAAGTTTGATAAATACAAGAATTTTATTCCAAGTTTTCTAAAACCTATAGTAGAAATCCACATTGAATTCATGAGGAAACCTCTTGATTGTTGTAAGTTGCTCCACCAATGAAATATGATCTAGTTTTTCCTCAAAGTTCTTCCAAAAGACTTCTCCAAACTCAACCCAAGTATTAATGGATGCAAGTATCTACCTTATTTACCATTTAAGTGCCTTTCCTTTAAATGAAGCTACCAACAACCTCATAACTACATTTTCCTAAGTCACATTATGCACTAAACAAAGATTGGATATATCTATAATATGCTCAATAGGATTGACTAGATTTTATCTTATAAAATAAGAAAGACTCTATAGTATAGAAGCTGGAATATCATCAAATTGTTTGATGTTCAGGGGGTTGCCACCATTGAAAGACATAAAAGCTTATCTTCTAGGAATAGCCATTAAGGGTATGGGATTCACAAAAATGGTTGGATAAAAAACATTTATATGAAAAAGAGGAATCATTTGGATAATTATAGGAGAAATAGGTGGTGTAGGATTTGGATTCGATTGAGAATCCTTTTCCTTTACTGATTAAAAAGATAACTCAATGAGATCTATCTCTTTCCCTTTTTAGGAGGCTATTGTAACCACTCTTGAAAGCATGAAATATATGTAAATATGAATATAAAACCTTTGAGTCTTGATAATATACTCAAATATGTAGATATATGCTTCAAATCCTATGATTAATTTATTCCAGCAAGCATGCTATAACTGTTAGTAATCAATATAACACCTAATTGAAGTTAGACTACTCAAACTTGCTTCATACCTGGACCAACATTAAAATGGTATACGGCTATGGCATACATGTAGCTATACCAAAATTATAGTTGTGAGGTTATCTCCTTTGAATATATTAATTTTGGATCAATTACTAAACCTATTTGATATTTGGGATGAAAATATAAAGGAAGATTACTAAAAGGTAAATGTATGTTATGATGGTGTTGCACCTGAATTATGTATGATCCACTGTAAACGTTGAAACTTGAGAACACATATGAATAACAATAGAATTTTTTTTCCACAATGATTTCTTAAATCAGTCCTAAACATTAGTGTTTTGGATGAAGGCTTGAAATCAAATTTACAAATTGAAGGTGTGGAAATGAAGGTCTTTAAATACACTGCATACTAATATTCTTCAATACAATTTATGTTTTTTAACTCTTCAATTAAAATATAGAGGATTAACTAATAGAAGTATGTGAGTAAAGGACTTGTAAATGGGATAATTATCACACTTATATGCAAATCAATAATCAAAATTTCACACTACAACCATGAATGAATCTACAACAACTTTATTTATTGACTTCTGGTGCAAATTATAATTTATATATAGTTTCTCTATACCAGCCTAAGCGATCTTAAAAATGGCATAACCTATTGAATATATATAAATAGATAATGTGGCATGTAGGAGAGAAGGAGAAGTCAACTATACATTAAACAAGACAATTTCAATTACAATTTGGAAATAATTATCATTAAGACTTCTCTCTGTGTTTAGTGTCTTGCATGTTGATTGCATGATCTTATTTGGAATTAGAAATAAGGTGTTGGGCCCCTTTTTTATTATCCAATATCCTCCTTTATCATTATTGACCATCATTTATTTATATAACTCTTTTTAAAGTGAGTTAACTCATGAATTGGAACTCAAGATGAATTATGCATGTGAATGAAGCAGTTGAATCCTAGTTAACTCATTATAAAAACTAGTTAATCTTGTAGTTTAAATCAAGGAAAAATTTTACATTATTTAAATAAATTTAATTGACTAAAAACTCCACATTATGCCTTATCACCAATATTTTATGCCATTCTTTCTTCACTTGATTGATTAAATAGGCCTACTAGGCCAAATTAGGCCTAATAGCCTACCTTTTTATGCTTAGTGGATATTATAAACTGCATATAACCTTGAAAAACCAAAAATATTATGAATTAAATACATGAAAAATGCCTTATATCATTGACTAGCTAGTTTTTCCTTCATTTCCTACAGACTGGCTATTTTTAATGATATCCCAAGGGAACTTATGGGAATATTTATGATCATATGATGATTTTAGGATGAAAAAAAAGTGTCAATATTTTATTAAAAAATATTTTAATTTCTTTAAACTACATTGTACCTCTCCTTTTATGATTTTTCTCTTAAAAACCTATTTTATGCCATGTCCACACAACATCCATACAACCAAATGATAATGAACATGAATATCTTAGATTTTACTTGATGATAAAATTATTATTTATTAATTTATGAGGTTTCAATTAGTTTTGATTCATAATTCTTCAAATCTCCATGAATAGGTCTATTAGTGGGGTTTTGTAAAGATTTAAGAGTGCTTTAGAGTCTTAATGATTGATCATTAATCCTGGGCCTTGAATGCCTAAACCAATTCCTCATAATGTTATTTTATTAGGCCATTTAACTCCATAAAAGTCCTTAGATTCCCATGAAAAAGGTTTGTATTAGGGCGAGCATGTAAAATATCCTCTTATAGTGGAAAAAAAGGCTCTTTAGATAGTGTTTAGTGTTATTTGGCCAAGATGATCATTGATATTGCTTCCTTATGGATAAAAATTATCTTACATATCTCTTAGTACCTGATTATGATTTTAATTATTATTTTGAGTGTGCTCATTACCTTGATTTTGCACATGTTACTCTCTTTTGATGGCCTTGTCAAGTGATGTCAAGAACAAGCATAGATGTCTACATAGTTTCTTTAATATCTTGAATTTATGATAAGTTAAGAGGATATTATGTACTATTTACAACATTAATATCCTATATATAATTATCCAGATACATGGTATGGGCTTGATCAAGCCATTCCTCTTCACCTTGCATAAAAGCAACTCCTTGTATTGACATATAGACCTATCTACCTATGTAAATGACCCAAATGACCTTTTTTAATAGATGATTTTTTTATTTATATATTTATTAATAAATCCTTTCTATGCAAAATTACCCTTTCTTCCCTTGCTTTGTAGCTCAAAATGGACTCATTTTGTCTAGTTCATACAGTTAATGTACTCTATGTGCGAAAAAAATGGTCATGGAGGTGATTAAGGGAGTTTATAATAATACCATATTAATTTCATGTCTAAAACATGCCATATATATGCATAATTTATCTCTTTTTCTCCATTGGGTGGTTATGAGGGTTTTACAAGGGTTTTAGAGGTCCATAGCTTCTTAATGATTGTTCATAGTTTATGGAACTCTAATGGTAAACCAATTTCCATGAAAATGGATTACACTAACCTCATCATAAAAAATTAAAATTAGGATCTCCCATGCAAAAGGTTCTTCAAGTTCTCTATATGATGAAAATGTGTTTTGAGAGGCTGTCAAGACTATGTGTGCAAAGGAGTTTTAGATGGTAAAAAATCATATTTATGAATTTTATGTACTACCACAGATTATAAAAGGTTTAAATTACCCTCCAACATGTCTCAATCTTCATATCATGTAGAAAAATTTAATGAAAGAGTCAAAGATGATGATTATGTGCTTACAGGGTTTTAGGCATGCCTACTAGTTTTATCCATCAATGGCATGGTTTGTATTTAATATGGAGTCTTATCAGCTATAAAAATGTGTTTTAATATTTAAAAAAACCATTTAATTCTTATCAAAAACTATAATTAATTTGCAACCCTCTACCCCACTTGTATGCACCTCAAAAAGTCTCCATGTTCCAACTCTAACTATGATTAGATAGGCAAGTGACTGCATAAAAATAATGGATAATTATACTATTTTAATGATATAAAAATTATATTTATATATATTAACTCATAATTACAAATTACACCAATTTTCATGCTTAGATGATGTATATTTTGGTCTGTATGTGCTTTTTACTAAAACCTAGATTGAGTTGCTTGCATTTTCCTGTCTCAAGACTGAGTTTTTATATTTTTAATTTAGTTTATAATTAATAATGGTGAATATAATTTTAATATATAATTAATATATCCATTTAAATATTATCATCCTCAATTATTTAACTTTTAACCTTATGCAACATATGTTAGACCTTATCTCCTTAAGCACAACATTATGACTATATGCTTATCACTATTGTAGGTGATATTGATAAGATTTGATATTTTTGGTAATAATTACACTATTAATTTATGATTTAAATACCCATTTTTAAATTTTAAATCTTTTAATAATCTCATTTTTAGTGTATTTTCTCCTCAATCAATGTTCGTAGGCTCCTACACACTACACACAATCCTATTTAAGTACAAGCTTGTTGCACCTTCATCTTCATGTCATGGGAGTAATTTAGTAGTCTTGAGAAAGGTTTTAATATTTAAATTAGTCACTTTAATTTAATAATTTAATTCATTTTCCATTCTTGACTAGAATCATCTTAGATTTTCTAACAATAGTATATGATTGTTTGAGAGAAAATGACACTTGTATGGCTATAGAAGATAATTTTGATGTTGAATCTTGATTGTAACATTGTTTATATTCTCTATTCATATGATTATTTATGATTATGATAATCCTTTTTATCTTAAAACTCTTTCTTGAACATGAAATTTCCTTTATAGACCACTATGCCAACAACTTGCATGAACTTGGAGATATGATTCTATTCTTATGGTTATATGTGATTGTTTCAAGAGGTCTTAGCTAAGTATTTGAGTGTTTGGAGTCCCATATCATCATCCTTTGGTATCAAAATAATTATTTATATAATAACATTCCATGAACATTAATTTATATCTTTAGACCATAAAACTCCATCATGGACTATTTTGTCTTCATCCTCCTTAAGCTTGGAGATATGGCTATGGTTCTTATGTTTTTAAGTGTCATTCTCATGAAAATGACCAAAAATGAGTTTGGTTTTAAACTATGTAATGATATTGATACAAAAATAATATTCATATCCTTATAAAATTATCTCCTTCATACCACCACCATCTTCTTGAAAATAGGCTTCTCTCCTACTCCTAGCTTGACTATGTTTTTGTTGAATGAAGGTCCTTATATGAACTATAGTAAGATTTTGGGATGATTAGAGAGATTGTAAAAACCATTATACAATATTTTTACTATATCCATAATTATAAATAATAAAATTGAATTTTGATATCCTTGAAATCACCTTAAAACATTATTCACCTTTTAGTTGTAGGTTGTTCTTGAAAATGGTTATAGGTCTCTATTTCTGCTTCTTTAGCCATTCAATAACTTGACATGTGTTATTATTTATCCACCTCATTTATGTTATCAATATAAATATTTAGTCATGCATTTGATGTTCCAATTAGTCTCCAATAACCAAGATAGGCATATAGAACTAGATAAGACCTCATAGTTTGAAATTTTGACATAAGACCAAGCTTGTAGGTGCCTCAATGGACACTTATTATTTGATTATGACTTCCTCCTTGGTTTTTGTCATTTTAAGTTATCACCTAGGTCAAAACACATTCATTTATGCCCAATGTAGAACCTAAATTGATGTTATGATGTCAACCTTCAAGAATGATTATGTCCTTCAATTTCAACTATAGATGACTATATATGTATGGATATGACTGAATTTGACCTTAAATAAGTCATCAAACATGATACGATTCTTTCTATTCTCTTTTTTCATAATAATGATATTATTTGAGCATATACCTTTAGGAAGGTATCTTCTAACCTATCCAATCTTTGTTCTTCCATGACAAAGTCCTAATTGTGTTTCTTTATGATTGTAGGTAGTCATTCTTGGCTATTGAGTAGGGTATCTTAGTTTTCATATATTCATCTTCACACTTAAGATGGTTTATACCCCTTGAATCATTATGAATGTGGATTCATGGAGTGGAGATGAATGAAAGAGTGGTGAGGTGATGATGTAAAACCATGAATGGAGGGTGGAAAGGATCATGATCATAGTGAGAATGGTAGTGTAAGATAGTGATAATGGAAAAGATGATTATGCCAAGATAATTTAAAGATTCATATTAAATTGATAACATACCTCCACCACATATATCAATTTGAAGGCCAATGAAGGAGGATAAAAGGCTGAAATTGAAACCTAAGAATATGTTAGGAACCTTAATAAATGCTAAAAAACCTAACATTCACTAAATAATGACTTTTGGGGACTCTTGAGAACCATTTATGGCTTCCTACTATAAATATTTGAGGGAACCCTTGATAGTCTTTATTTTAAAACATAATAACATGAAGGTGACTCCTATAAACAAGAAACCGAGAAATCTTGAAACCCTTTTTCTCTCATGGACCATACAATTCTTCTTCATATGATTGTAGACTATAAAATTACACTCTTTTGCCTTCTTTAGATCTATTTTTCCCTAAAAAATGTTTTAAAAAACTAATGAATTACATTGAAAGGTGAATTTTTCTCCTGATAACCTCCACAACCTAGAATTTTTCTATTGTGATGCCCTGATGAAGAGAAATTTAGGAAAACCAACTACCTTCTTGGATGTAGATGACAAAATGAGTGCCTTGAATTTAAAGAGATGGTTCATTAAACATAGGAGACCAAATTTATAACCATTTTCCATAACATTAACCTTTCTAAGATTAATTTCTTTGGATAAAATTTTAGACCTAGATTTTCTCTCTCATGGTCGTACCCCCTGCAAACCTGAAGGGATCTCCCTATGTGTAAAAATGCAAGATGACTAGTGGGAACTAGTTTTGGGCCTATTTTGTAACCTTTTTCCTTAAATTTCTTATGGAAAACCTGATATTCCTTCCTTATCCTACTCATTATCTATGCTATATGAAATGGTTGTACAAGTATGTACTTTTCCACTAAATATGCATGAATATGGCTCTTTTTTGCCTTTTATTCAAAAATAAATACTTCCACGACAAAAATATGGTGAAAAAAATAAAAATACAAGTCAAAACACATGTTATTATAAGTATTAATTCCTTTTACATGCTTTTGGGCCAAAAATGGATAGGTGTGAGCTCAAAAAGGACCTTTTTCACACTTAAACTTGTATAAAATAACTTTTTCCAAGTATGAAATTTTATGAATAATTTAAATTAATATACATGAATGTGTTCAAGGGTATTTTAATAATTTTATTTCCTTTTATTACCATATTTTATAGTAAAAAACCAAAATTTATCCTTTTAGGCAAAATAAAAATAGTTTTACAAAGGAAAACTAGCATTGAATGTCATATAAGCATATCATAGTCTTATAAAAGGTTTCAAACATACTTTTAATGCATTTTTATCACATTTTTTATGTTTATAAGACATTTCATACATTCCACATACTAAATTATGATATAAAATTTCATAAGTCACCAACTATCCTCTTTTTTCCACCTTCATCAAAGCACTTTCAAATCATAAAACCACTTCAAACTATATCAAAACCTCAAAATGGCACTTGACACTGAATACCTCACTCTTCACATGACAGTTAAGACACTATGATGACCAAAAAAAGTTTTCAATTACAAGGGTTGGAATTTGGCCTTGACAAGCCAAATTACCAACACTTCCTTCATATCACCACCACTTGTGAGCTAATCCAATTAATTATACACTTTTTATGATATTTTAATTTCATTCTCATGTGTGTATAAGTCCATTTATGCCTAGTCTATCTAAATACATAATATCCCGTATTGTGATCAACTACTATCATGTATTCATCATATCACTTTATATTTTATAGATCTATCATGATCCCATTCTTTACATTTCCTAGCTTTTACTTGAGGTATACTTGCATCAAAGAGACATTACACTCTCTTTTAAATTTTAGGTCTAAGGGTCTATAAGACTCTTCATCCCTAGGTTATCTTATTTAGTAGATAGGTGCAAGCTCTCATGTGTTATTCATCAATAATACCTATTATTGGGTTTGAAAATATTTATGGAGTAGGAAAATATACAAATTAAAAAAATTTAGAAGCCAATATATCAAATATAAATTTAAAAAAAAGAGTAAATTTCATAAGGAAAAATATTTTTTCAAAAATAAAATTACATCATAGACATAATAATGTCATTAACATACCCATATATTAGTTGAATCTAAAACTCCATATTTAGACTCATGATAGAGTCAAGGTCTATTGGATTCTAGTAGGTTAGTAAAATAGGGTAGGAGGCTTTACATATAAATTTATATTACCACCTAATTTCTCATGTAAGTACCTAGCCCTTGTAGATGACTAATGGATCTATTGGGGTCTTGAGGAGTGGGTAACACATCGTGGGAAGGTAAGATCCTTATAAATTTTTAAGAATTTATCACACTCTAAAATGTTGTATTATGGGATATGCCACTCTATAATGTAACATTTGTCAAATATTCATATGTTCCATGGATCAAACTAGTCAATTTATTTTGTGACAAAATAAACTCATGTTTCCAGTTTCTATCCAAATGGAAATTTATTGTGAGTTTATTGTCTAACATAAATGTCTTTATGGGGTACATTGAAATTAATTATTTTACAATAAACAAATACCATTAAATGTAAATGCATAAAATGATTGAATAACTCCTCAAGTATGTAAATATTCCCAATTGGGAAAATCAAGGTTAATAAAATGAGGCTAGTGTCTTGAGTCCAAGTTAAGTTTATTTAAAATCAATATGAGTTAATTTGAATTCTACTTAATATTAAGTTGCATTTTATAAGATATATTTTTGGGTCCCAAATAACACTATATTATTTGTTGAAATTAAATTAATTATTTTAATAAATAATTTATACTTCAAAAATTTAAAGTTAGAATAACATTTATTAATACTATCATGTAATTCATTTAGTAAAAGTACCCAAATAATAAAGATTGAAATATGAGAAAACTCAAGTTAAGTCAAGTGAAGTATTAAGTGAAGTTAGGTCAAAAGTTGGATGTTCAAATATTGTGAGGGGAAATTTATTAAAAATTAATTATTTTGCATGGTATAGGTGTTCTTATTTTCTCTTAACCTTAAGGGAGGGATTATTGAAATGTTTTATACATGTTATTTTCAATAATTTTCCAATGGAATACAAGCAAATTGTGAGATGGATTTATTGTTTTTTTGGTTATTGATATCATTTATTTATATCCTTTGTTTATGAAATATGAATTTTTATTTACAAATAGATAAATACTTTATAATCATGTATTTTTAATGTTTTTTGTTAAACCCAAGAGGTGTTCATAAATATTTTTTTAAAACCTCTATTGGTTGGATTGTTACCAAACACAAACAATCTAATTTTTTGGAAGATTTTATGTTTTAAAGAAACCATTTTTCCATCATTACATCTACTATTCATATTTTAAATCCCATGTTGAAAGGAAAAATCCAACTTATTTTATTCCAAATATAAGTTATCCATAAAATCCTTATTTTTATTCTATTTTGGATTTATTTCCTTCACCTCCATTCTCCTTACACTTTCATATTTTTCCATTTCCATTTTGATTTTATTTTTTTAATTTATAGTTAAACATAGTCAAAAATACAAAAATGCCCCTATCATATGAAGAAGATATGCCTTTAAAATTCAAAGTGAAATCATCTATCATATGGTGATTTCCATAGTGTTTCAAGGTTATTCCACTGACCATTGGGTGAGTTATTGAAATAAATAATTAAATTATAGTAATATAAAATATGTCTAATATGTTTTGGTGACTCTATTGGGGATGGAAGTGCTTAGTGTGTTTAATTTATAAAATATAAGGGCACCTTCCATGGAATTGATGTTGGAGTCTCTATAAAAAATTGGGAACCAAAACTAATATTTTATTAAATGGGTATTTGATCTATCACTATAAACCTCTCTAATGTCATTGAAATTTTGATTGGATATTACAAACATTGGTGACATGAGGAGGTGTAAAGTAAAATAAGATTAAGATTGCCTTGGAAACAAATGGTGGAAAACAGAAGAGAAGAACAATAAAATTATCATGAATCAAACTAAACAAATGGTTGATAGAATTATTACAAGTGATGATATTGATGTTAAATATTTATAAAACTAGTTGATAAAGAGTACCAGAATAGCTTAAACAAAGAATTTAAACCCTTTGCAAGACCATAAGTCTAAAATTATTTTGAAATAAATTTAAAGGAGATTAAATATCATATATACTAAAAATAAGCAATCTCATTTTAAAGAAGAGTTTACAGATGACTCATGGCTTAAGAAAAAACTAAAGATCTTACCTTTCTTTTGCCTTCCTATTAATGTATTTATTTCATACAAAGATTAATACATAGATTTAATAAATAAATACTATGTTTTTAGGATTGAAAAAAGTGAATAAAGGATATTTAAATCCTATCCAAAACCATTAAACCATGTAGATTACAAAAGACATGAATTTTTTTTGAAGATTTAGAAAAAAAATAATGCCACTAGCTAGACAACAATCATAAAAATGAAACCTTTAAAAATATTTAGTAACATGGAGTATTAATCCCAATCCTATTCTTGTAAGCCTTTGATGAATAGTTTCCTTACAAAGAGATAATGGATAATGCATATGTCTCTTGGAGTTATGATAAACATAAGGAGTTTACCTTTCTTGGTCTCTTATGGATGTGTTCATGACATATGGAGATGAAGATATGGTAGAACTTTATTTGAAATGTGAAAAAACATTGTAAGTTATGATTGTTGGGGGTATTCTAATCATTAAAATTTTTAGTATGTAGATTCCATGAAAATTAATTATGCATATCTTAAAGTTTTAAAAATAAATCAATCAGAAAGAATAAGTTCCTAAGGATTTTAAACACCATGAAATTTTTATTCCATGAAAGTTATTTGAAGAATATGATGAAGATTTTATTTATGAGAAGAATATGTTTATTTTCCTCTACCTAAATTTGAGTGAGATCCCTTTGGTAATGAATACAATAAATTATATATGCCATTTTCCTTGTCTCCTTCCCAACCTTTAAGGGAGTCCTTAAAATAATTAAAAAGTAAGGATAGTGTGCTTACATTGAGATCTATAAAAATGAAAAATTATAAGAACAATAAGATCTCAGTGTAGTGAATAAAAATAGTGGCTTGATATCTACTATAGAGGAAAACACTTCATCAATAAAAACCTCATCCCCTTTATTCATTACTTCAAAGAAGATCTAGATAGTCTAATTCAATAACAATTTCTTAGTGGTGTGCTTAAGAAATATGACTTGTGTAGACACTTAGTTCTAGCCACTTTTGTGGCTAAACTGAGATTCAGTTTAATTTATAGAAAATGACACATCTAAACCTATAAATCACTTAAATTTCCCAATTTATTTCACATAAGGGATTTCATTACCCAAAAATGTGATGAGGCTAGATTAAATGGTGTATTACCATGTATGCATCACTAACCTAGTTTAGTTCTAACCTAGTCAAATTATGACCTATCAATTTGACACTTATGACCTATCAAGATATTAATTTAAGACATTTTTAAAAACTTCCAAAATCCCAAAATCACTAAGCAATAATAATTACATTGCAAATATTAATTAAATTGATTAAACAAAAATTCCAAATCAAATTAGTGAATTTCCTTTACAAAAAAGTAATTTTTATCCGAATATGAAGTCAAAGGTTGAATGAGATAATAAAGTGATTTATTATCTCCTAAATATTCAAAAATATGAATCACACCTCACAAATATATAAAGTGAGTTGTTATGCCTCAGAAATTTCTAAAATTGAGGTGTCAAGATTTGATGAGTGCATTGAATCAACCTAGGTTAATTTAGACTCAACCCAAGTTATAATTTAACCTAACCCCCCCAGGTTAGAGTTATTTCTTAAAGCTATAAATAGAAGTTCCCACACCATATTAAAACAATTTTTTTGTGTAAGTTTATTTTTTTGGAATACCTTCTTGAAGCCTTTAAGAGTAGTGTTACGATTCCCAATTTATGCCAAGCTTCACACCTAGCCACAAGTGACTATTGGAGAGATGTTAACACCATGTAATAACATTTATAGAAGGCTCAAATCAACCAAGGTTGATCATGAACATTATTATGCCAAAAATTAAGTATCAAATTCAATAAAGGAGGTAAGTTATTTATGTTTTATTTATCTTTATTTTGTGATCTCACTTATTGTGTTATGCTCTCCCTAGTTCTTGGCCAAGAGTGTTTATTCCTAGTGTATTATTATGATTTATTTTTTTTCATTTGGACTAAAAAGGGATTGATATGTTTACTCTTATAACACCTAAGGTAAATTTTGATCTATATCACAAAATAAAATGATATAGACTACCATTTATACAATATATATTTTAATGGTTTCGCTAAATAAGATAAAATTAATGAAGAATATACTTCAATATTGTATTTTATTCTATATAATAGGAGTGAAATGAACTACACATTAAAGGATATAGATTGTAAAATAATTATGATTTCAAACATGATAAATTCACTAAAGATCCATACCTATTTTGATATATAAATTGAAAAATATAGATTCTTGGTATTGTGCATAACAATAATGGTTTGACTTATATCATATATATCACTCCCATAGTGAATATCTCTTATCTAAATAACTACTCCAAATAATGTCTTCAATAAATATATTAGGAAGAAGAAACCATTGAAAAATGTATTTAAATATCATCTCCATAGAAAAACTATCTAAATCATGAACATACTAGCATAAAAACTAAAGAGTGGAAGACTAAGGTTGTTAAGAAATCATGCCTAATTTAGGATTCAAACCAATTTGATCAAACATAGGAGGAAATGATTATCGGTGTTGTGTGAAAAATATGATTTCATTTATATTAAAAAATCACTTGATTAGTGATGCCATCATATTTCACCCACCAGTTCAAATAGGATACTGGCATTTTAGTTCAAGATAAAAAAATTATTTAATAATGTGTTGGAAATACACTTTTAGAATTTTAATAGAAACATGAGACGTGTGAGGAGCATAAAAAAATGCACATAAATAAAATTAATGTTATAGTGAGGATAAATTAAAAATTAAAAAAGATGTGAATATAGAAGCATATCAAATAAATGATGATAAATAATCAACACGTGGTTTCACCACTATTATTGTATATCTATATCAAGGTACCAACTATAAACAAAATCAATAATTATTTCTAAGGAATCCTATATTTATAAAAAAAGATATACCTCATGTTTTTTAGGTACCTTGGTGATTTTATTTCCTTTTACATATCCATTAGACCCTAGGTTATTAAGAAAAAAGATCATACATTTAATAATTAGTTAATTGGTATTCACAACCCATATAAGGCTAATGTTTTAACTTGTACATATTATTTTAGTTTGTTTTATTTCATGTTTTTTTCTATATTTTTTATGTGTTTTTATTTTGTTTCATTAATTTGATAAAAGAGATATTTTCCAAACACCTTAATTTGTTACATTTTCAAAATTTCCACATTCCTCTATATATTATGGTAGTCTCACCTAGTTCTTACCTAAATCTACATCCCATGATGTCATGGTTTCTTTTTATTCTTACCAAGTTTCATTCACACACACACACACACACACACACACACACACACACACACACACACACACACACACACACACACACACACACACACACACACACACACACACACACACACACACACACACACACACACACACACACACACACACTCACACTCACACACACACACACACACACACACACACACACACACACACACACACACACACACACACACACACACACACACACATTAAAAATGAAAATATTACTGATAAATTAGTATTCCACTTTTGAGAGTCCTAAAAACCAATTTTTAAATTATAGAAACAAATTTATTGTTCAAAATGGTTCTATTAGATAAGTGATGTTAAGTGATAATTTTAGACAATAATAAATCCATGCAGTGGGATATAGATTAGTGTAGAAATTTTAATTAACATTTAAGCTAAAATCATGTACTTGTGACCACTCTTTTACACACATACCTATAGACATAGATTAGGTCCTCTTTTGATCACTTTATACCATCTTAAACATTCATATAAGATGATAAATGACCCCTAAATATACTAATCCATATTCTTACCAAACTTAGACACCTTTTAGGCCTTTACTAATAGTCAACATGATCAAATCACCCATTGTAAAATAACACCCTATGGTACTATATCACACATACCTAATGTCCCTATCTTCCAGCTAAATAAACACTAATTTGTAAACTCAAAAGCTATAGGAAGGTTGGCATGTGTCCCTACTGAGGAAAATTTAAAATAATTCCACAGATATGACTATATAAGCACCTTTAAAACCATTTTCACAAAAGATTCTTCCACATGAAAAAACACTAGAATCATAGTTGTACATTGAGAGAAAAGTACCTATTTTGTATAATTTTGATTACATACAACCCTAGTAGCCTAGAGCTCAAGTTTGAATACATTTTATAGGTCTTAATTAATGGTTAAGGCACTTAATAACATTAGTATTATTTCAACACCTAACATATTTCACCATCTATTCACACACTACCATATCTTGGGATAACTATATGAAGTTTGATCCCTCTTTAGAGTATTTTTATGTAGGCAACACTTAACACATGGGGTGTTGAGGTCTCACCCAAATTCATTTACTGACCCTTTTTTACCCCATTGATTTTAATTGGTATTCACATGTAAATGGGATAGGGAATTTTAATGAAAATTAGTCATATAATGGTCTATACAAGTGATCCCAAGCTCCCTCAACAGATATAGGCTCTATAAATGAAGACACAAAGAACCCATAAATCCTAATTTCCTAACTCCAAGTGGATAAGAGAATTTTATAATGGGCATGACCACCACCCATCTAGTTTCTTACCCATGGAATTTTTATCTAGGCTTAGATCCAACTGTTGATTCCTATTTGTAGTCACCAAGCAACTCTACACAATAAGTTTTAGACTCCAATTCCTCATACACTTACATTTTTAAACTAAGTCATTATTTTCTCATTACACTTTGATATTTTTAGTAAATATATAAAATATATTATCTATAAATCATTGAATTATATGACTATTATAATATTATCCCTATTTTACACAATAATGTTATCACTTATGGTTCTACATAAATATTAAATTTGATAAAAATAATTAGTTTAGTGTGTATTTAATATATTTTTAGAAACATAAAGCCATGCAATTACCATATATTAGATTAATTTATTTTATTGCAAGTATTTTTTATTTTTATATTTTAGATAGATTTTGAATAATATATTTTTGAGACATGTTCACGTGTAATATTACAAATACAATATATCAAATCAATTTTTTTTAATTTGATAAGGTAAACCCAAGTTTTACAGGAACCCAAAACCATAAAAAGTGAGATAAAAATATATAACTAGGCCCCAAATGACTGAATGATCAAATGAAATAGGCTAATAGTAAAAAATGAGAATAAACATAGAAAAAAACATGTAAATTGGGGAGACTCTCCTAGGTTTCCTCTATAATAGAATTATCCTTTGATACGATGCTAGACTTATCTTTCAAGGCCTTTGCTTTGGTATGATTCCTGGGACACTTAGCTTGCTTTGTGGGGAAAATCATCTTTGAGTGTTTCCTACCTTTCACCTAGGGGAAGGGATGCTTTGGGGGGACCCCAAGGAGGGGGATTTAGGAATCTTATGGGATTTGAAGACAATAGAAATGGGAGGGGGTTGGTTAGACTACACCAACATTTAGACCATGGCCTCCACCACCTAGTGGAGTTCATTCCAATCCTAAATCAATTTAGCTAGACCAAAACCCAACTTTTGGACCTTTACATTGAAGTTTTCAAGAATTTATTTGTTTTTTCATGCTACACTATTACAATGGCCTTGCCCTTCTATCAAATCAATTTTATTAAGGATAATGAAAGGAATAAAAAAATCAATGGAAAGAGTTTGCTAATTTGAATTTTATGCAATGTGTATGACATACTGATTGTAAGGTATTTATTATTAAAATTTCTTTTTTTAGTAAAAAGTGAAGCATTTAATTTATTAAAAAATATTCAATGCATCAAAGTAAGGTTTGGGTTGTAATTTTGTGTTTTGAATCTCTCTAGCAATTGATCATGTCAAACTCTAACTCTCTTTCTATTCCATAATTTAGTGGAAATGATTGTTAGAGAATAAAGATGATGTTTCTTTTGATATGAAATGACTTATGGGAGGTTTTAGAAACTATTATGAAGAGATAAGTAATTGGGACATTATTTTAGCTAGTGATAGACAAGACAAGATGGAAGCAATGAATAATAACTCACAATATTTGTATCATATTTAGTAAAATATAGATAAGAGAATATTTCAAAGAATTTCACATGTAAATATATCCAAATATGTTTGTAAGACTTTACAATAAGTAAAGTAATGTAATGAAAACTTCAAAGTGGTTAGTCTTCAAAATTTTAAGAGATCATTTGAGGATGAGAGGATCTGAAAGTGAGTGATTTGTGTAAGAGTAAAGGATGTGGTAAATAATATGGCTACTCTTGAAGAAATTTTGAGCAAAGAGGTTGTGGTGAAAAATTTGTTAAGTTCTATAGAACAAAGGTGAACCCATGTTTACATCATCATTAAATAAATAAAATAATTTAGTACTCTTGAATTTTATCACCTAGTTAGATCTCTTGTGTTGCATCATGAAAGACTAAGATAAATGTTTGATGAAACTGATGAGAAGGAATTTGCCTCAAAATTAAAAATCATAAAGCATGAAGGTGTCATCACTAATTTAAAAAACAACCAAATATAAGATAAATACAACATCAAAATTAAAAATGATAATGAAAATACAGTAATCATAATTATTCAAAATGAAATAGAAGAATAAGAGGTGGTTCAACTACAATAGGAAGAGGTAGAGGAAGATTTGATAAGAAAAATATTCAATGTTATTACCACCACATGCATGGTCACTTTTAATGGTAGTGTAAATTAAAATAAAGAAATGAATGAAAAATTGATAATTATGCTAATGAGGATGCTTCTCAATGCAATTTTTTTTTTCATATGAAAAAGAAGAAAACATTCCTAAAGATGTTTGGTATCTATAGTCAGGTTGTTCCAATCACATGTTAGGGAATAATGAGTTGTTTTCTACAATAGATAAAATTTTCAAAACCAAGATCAAAATTGGCGATGAAAATTATTTGGATGTTGAAGTAAAATGAAATATAATGGTGAATAATATAAAAGGTAAGAAATGTATTGGTGCTGAAAGCTAAAACATTATTTATTTAGAGATGGATATATATATGTGAAAAGAACTAGTGGTGTTTGTGTTTAAAATTTTATGAAATTAAGGGTAAGGTGAATAACCTTATCAATAATGAAATAAACTATTTTAAATCAAGCCAATTAAATAATTCATATTTACAATATTATGATAAATATACTAAATTTGAGAATATGCTAAATATAAAAAAGTAAAATTCTAATCAATTCAATATTATGAAAGTATAAATGTAAAGGAGAAATAACATTTATATTATACAACTATGTGTTGGTATATATGATAGGGACATGTGTGGAAGAATGCAGTCTGAATATTCATCTCAATTCATGATATTATAAAAATTGTGTTGTCATTAGCTAGGACACTAGAATCAAACTATAAACACTAGTATTGACACTTTTATCCATATTTTATAACTTTTATCCTACTCAACACACATTACCTTTTTTATAATAATTAGTTGTGCTAGTTAGGTTTCATTTTTACCTTGTAAGTTGTCACTTCATATTGTGCACATAGGTTCCTAGAATAAGAATTCTTATCAAAACGCTAGGTCCTTAAATTATGGAATTTTACCTTAAAAATAGTAACTAGTGGGTTAAAATGAAGTTGAGATGACCTCAAATGCCCCTCTATCAATGAACACTACCTACATAGTCATATACTTTGAAGAGGCCTTACATTGATATAGTTATCCCCCTTATGTGGTATTGTGTGTGAATAATTACACAATATGATATATGTGAGTAAATCTAGTGATATAACTTATAACTGAAAAATACTACTCATGGGTTGTATTTGAATGATTTAGATATATGATAATATTATTTATGTGACTAATTTGGAAATAAGGATGAATAGATAAATATAACTCATTTGTGAAAATAATTTTTAGTTGTGAGTGTGAGCTTGAGATTCATTACTTAGATTTTTATAGGTGGATAATGAATGATACTTGATTTTTATTTATACCATAATATTTTTAAATAATATCATGTAAGGTTTAAATAAGAAAAATAGGCCAAACTATACTTATTAGTAGATTCTCAATTTGATTGTAAAAAGTTTTAGGAGATATGTAACTATCTGTGTAGGATGAAATTAAGTTTTATGAATACTATAGGATAAAAGTGATTTATTTCATCTGAATGTTAATGTTATACTATATGATAATAAATTTGGCATTATGATATGGAGAATGTGGGGATTTTAAAAATGGGGAGGTCATAAATTGAAGGGTTGAGCCATTATTGGTATTTTTAAAGTGTACAAGATTAGAATGTTATATAAAATTAGATTTTAGTTTATGCATTTTCCCTCTTTAATTTAGTAATGCTTAATGATGACATTATTAGGTTAATGGAAAAAAAAAGTGTTACTTGGTGTGTATAACACATCTTAGTTTGTACAACACACCTTCCTTTTTATCTATCCCTATTTGAGTTTTCTATTTGTGTATTACCTAAAACCAAGAGCATTATATAGTGTAATTAGTTCATGTAATCTAAAAATTGAATAATTGAAATCTTTAAAGTAAAGAGAGAAATGAAGGATTACATATGTGTGTCAATATAGCCATGGTTCTCCTTGTTAAATTTATTTGGTGATGGTGCTTACTTACTAAAGCATTGGAGATATAGGTTTAAAATTATACCTTGGATATGTGAAGTGAGAATTGAAGGGTGATCACTCCCCCTATATGGTGTGAGGGTGAGTTGTGCCAAGGTCATTGATAGGATTGAATCTCAATTTTAAAACTCAAATGTAAACATAGTCCAGCCAATATAAGCAATATAAAATGGTATAACCATATGAACCTATTAAGGGGAGTAATGACATCACCATCAAGGATGTTAAATATCAACCTCACTAAAGGAATCCAACTCCTATAAACATGTAAAATCTCAATTGGTGTATCTTGGAAAGGTTAGTATATCAATGTGTGGTGAGAAAGGAATGAACCTTATTCATGTTCCCCTCATCAAATCTATTATAAATGATGTATAATATGAATATGCATTTATTATTTGGTTCATTTTCATGGCATAAGCACCTATAATGTATTTTAAGTTGAATTATCTATAAAAATTTAACCTATGCTCTATAAATTGTATGTAATATATGTCTTAAATTTGAATTAATTTGTCCTAAATTTGTTAAAATCATTGTTAAATGTGTAAGACTTTATCCTAAATGTATATCTTAATCATGTAAAATGTATCAAATTATACCAATTCTACCAACTCTATGTGTGTTTAATCATGTCTCCATGACATTTCCCCACTAATATGCCCCCTATAATCACCTAAAAGTGGTATTTTTATTCTAAGAATGTTGCTTGAGATATCCTATTCATAACTTATCCCTAGACCTATCCTAGAGACTTTACAACACTTTTATATCCATTGTGTAGACCAAAAAAATATTCTATCAACCCAAACATAGTCCTATAATAACATTCCCATATCCCAACCTATTGTACCCAATAGTCTACTAGATGGACACTATCACCACATTAAATACACATAAGCCACATAGTTTTAGTGTCCTTAAATAGGAACTAGTGTCCCTTGTCCTAACTCTCTAGAATGAATACCTTTTATAACATGTTCCCATCCTAAGGTTGTCCTAAGTATATTTTAATATCCACACAAGCTACATATCTCTATAAATACAATATTATTTGACCTCTATTGACTAGATGTAAAATAGATACAAAAGCCTATCCAAATAAGAAACAAACTAAGAAAAATTGAGGTATTTGATCCCTATTCTATCCTTATTATATATATTACCATATAAAAATACTCTAATATTAGATTTTAAATATTTAAAATCTAAAATACAGTCATGTAATTCAAGACCACTCTTATTATAGCACTCACTTGCACTTACACCAAACACTAAATGGGAGAACTACATCATGATTGATCCCTTATCAGATATTGGTATGTACATAACTCTCTTCATAATGGGGTGTTGAATATGTCTAACCAATCCTACTAAAGAACACACATTTTTCTCTTATGCCATACTTTCAAGGAGGATTAAGGTTTTCACAATAAATTAGATATTGCAAGCATAATAATGAAGTTCTAAATTTCATGTGCATAGGAATAAAACCTAATAACATAGGCATAGATGCTCCCAAAAAATAGTAATAATCATGTGAAGATGACACTATTGCTTTTTTTAAGACACTACAACATTATGGTTCTATTTTATAGGTTGTCACCACTATAAAATGCTCAATCATACCTACGGACCCTATTAATGACACTCAAACCTATCCAGAACCCAAGTTTTAGAACCTAGATATTCTATGATAGTCACCTTGTAGATAAGTATCTATTTATTAATATTTTGATAAATTCAAAATAAATCAAAATACATAAAAAATTAGTGGTTAGTTATTGCATATTCTTGAAATAATTTAGACATCTCATCCCTTTAATCAAGCTTATGAATTACACCTGTAAAACCCTAAAAGGTTAAATCATGGCCGTATACTTCTAATTTTATGGTTTTTTTAGACAACCTTTCTAATTAAAATCAATTTCATATTATGGTTTCCATTCATTGACATATAATTTAAATTGGTATAAAGAAAATGTAACCCTAGATTACCCTAGGGCTCACATTTCCATTAGTTAGTCAGTCTCAATTTATAGCTTATTACCATGATTGTCATGACAAAATTCATTTTTGACTTCATAGTAAAAAGACTTGTACTTTGAGTAGCATGTTAATTACCAACTATTTGTAGAAAAGTATACATGTATGTTACTCCTATCATGGATTCAACTTGAGATAATATTGTTTTACATATTGGTCCTACATCATATGAGTCATATTTTTCTATGGATAACTACTATATGGATCACTTTTAGTTACCTCCTATTACTACTATATGATAGAGGGATGAGAGGATTATTTTTGTTCTACCTCCACCTTAACTACTTGATTATCTAGGATCTCATTCTACCATGACTACTCACCCCCAAAGAATAGTATTTCATCTGATTTGAGTTGTCACTAGGTGGAACAAGGTGACTCCTTAGTCTTACAAGATCAACATAATCATACCATCCCTCCTCATCCACAATACACTACAATGGGACCTAGAGATCAACCAGTAGAATTTGATATAGTAAATCAGTTGAGAAATACACCATCCAAAATATCTATATTGGATTACTTCAAAAAGAAATAATCTTCAAAGATATTCAGTTTCAAACACTTAATCACACATATGTGCCTCTTAATACTGAACCATCCTATTTTTCATCTATCATTAATACTATTAAGGATGTGGTATCTTTTTCAAATGAAAACCTACCTTCATAATCAATAATTGATCAAAATTTTCCAATTTTCATTCAATCTCAAATCAATAAAATAGCCATGAAATGAGTTCTCATTGATAGTGGATCAAGACTCAATATATGTAAAATCTCACATTTAAAAAAACTATGGGGGTTGATATAACATCTATTCAAAATATGTACAAGAATATTTTAGGGTTTTATGAGATTCCTAGAAATGCATTGGGTTTAATCACATTGGACATTATCAAATTATCATCTATTTAGATATTACAAACTCACTAAGCCTCCTAAATGGAGTACATCATTATATGGGACACCTCATATTCTCATCAAACCCCTACCTCACAATATTCCCATTGAGAAGATGTATAGATATGAGGTGGGGGATTCTAGTAAGACTATTCATATGCCACCTTTATAGCTTTATACAACACATGTACCCTCACCTATTATAAAGGAATAACCTCTCCCAACATAGGTAACTTCACTGATGATATAGGAATATCCTCTCAAAGTACAAACATTCTCACCTAGGATAAATAATGAGATCCTTATAGCCCAGTTACCACTACCTATTCATTTAAAAGAGGCTTGCATTTATAATTTTGACATATATTCATAGGCCACTATAGATGATGATCAACCACCTATAGATATTGATGATTATTTATGTGGATTTAATTTTACACCAGTGGGCCAAGAAGAGTATAGAGATAATTAAAAGGCACTTATACCTTATCCTACACTAGTAACATCACTTAGTAAGGATCCTACAAATATAGGATTCCATACTTTGATACAGTCAACAACCAACCCCTTGATCCATTTAATACATAC
Organism: Torreya grandis; assembly: GCA_037957365.1. NCBI lineage: Eukaryota > Viridiplantae > Streptophyta > Pinopsida > Cupressales > Taxaceae > Torreya > Torreya grandis. The sequence goes on along the minus strand of JARHVA010005181.1, from coordinate 845,978 downwards.
GGTCACATTCATGGATATTGATTTAGTCATATAGATTAAGGAAGGGAGTTCATAAGACAAACCACACCAGATCCTATAGCCACTACATGATAGGGGATTGATGATATTACCCATAGTCTGGCAAGATCAATTAGTAGATTATCACCACAATAAGGGCAACCCTTTTACCACTTTCATAGACTCACAAGACATAATATAGAAACATGCTCAACACTACAACATAAACTAAATAAATATAAGGCTAAGGGAATTATACATATCATACAAACTCTACCTCCATAGGAACCACCGCCACCATTGATATGAGATACTTCATAGATATGAACACCATGATAGAGTCATCACCAACATAGATATTCATGACATGATACATTGACTACATATATCTTTATATTAGATAAATATCTTCCCTGTGTGGTTAGATATGAAGATTTTGATCCTAATAATTAAACTTTGGAATTTGTACACCACATTGCTTAGTAGGAGAGTGATCTACAACATGTTACACACTATCAAGATTCCATTGGATAAATTACACTACTAGTTTCTTATGGACCTAAGGTGGATAATACATTATTCTTCATTTTGATCAGAGACACTCATATATAGGTTACATTTAGAATTACATGGTTATTAGCAATGGATGATATAATTGATTGGCTAGATAGATGATTGACATTTATTCATGATGGACACATGGTTCTCATCGTACATGATGACATAGATGATAACCATAGGTTTCAAATAGATAATTTGTGGTCTACTATGGTTTACCTTAGGAATACATGATAGACATCACATAGTTGGTAAGCATTCCATTTGAATGAATAGACTCTAGAATCATGCCAAGGATAAGGCCCCACTAATATGTACAAATTGGTATGATGATCATGATGATGATGACTTATTTGAGTTAAGAATGGTTCAGTATCTGAAACTAGATGATCTTCCACTAGATCCATCATTTGATTATCCACATCTCATAGATGTGCTCCTAGGTGTATAGAGACATTATACTTTGCTTGTATACTATTTCATTTACTTTTACTATTATTTACATATACACACTTCCTTCTCTGTCCCAATCCTTGTATATAGTTTATTTTCATTTGATTATACATATCTTATAAATAAAAAAACATAAAAATAATATATCATGTAAAATACAAAAAACATTTAAATATTACTTTGAAAACACAAAAATTATAGATTTATGTATTACTATGTTTACATTTCTACTACTTTTTAGATATTACATATTGCTATCTATCTTAGAATAGTCAATTTATCATACATATAAGTTTTACTTGTTCTTGTTGAATTCTTTCAGATTACATACAAAACCCAATTCCACTACACTGATCTATAATTACTATCATCTACCTATTAGGGGTATATTACACTGATCTAGGTTTGTTCATTTGATATGTCCTACCACTTGGGGTATCTCATACATAGTTATTATCACTAGGTTATAACTATACATTCTATACATTCTAGTTTATGCATTGATATATCTTGATATTGATCATTACTTATCATTGCCCAAATTTTCTTAACTATAAATAGTTAGACTTAGCCTATGTACATCCTCATATTTACACAAGTTTGAACTACATAGTTATACATGCTTTCATTTATAGATTTCTTAGATTATACTTTATTGTGTTTCCTATGCCTCTTCCATTTTGAGGTCATGTAAATATGCCATTGTTCTTTGTCTCTATGTGAATTTTATGTTTGTATGCCTCGGACATGTGCCCATGTCCCTTGTGTGTGATTTATTAACTATATATGATTAAATTTGAACATGTCCTTCTATGTGGCTATAATCCAAATTGATTGTTGTTTGTGTATGTGGACATTTAAACATGTCCTTATATGTATTTTATTCTTATATTTAGTGATATGTGCCCATGTCCCTTATATTATGACGCCTTGGCCTACTTTTACATGACTCATGTGTTTGGTATGTATGACCTCATGCATCTACTCTTCCTACTTGGGTGCTATGGTAGAAGTCATGCCCTATCCCCTTAGGTGTCTACTTCAATTTTTTGTTATACATATTGATTATATCTATCTTGACACCCTTTTGAATTGTTATATTATAACATAAATATTACATTACCTAGTTATGCTCATATTATTTTACATTTTGATGTTATTTTTGGACATTGCATTAGAATATCATGTATATGCTCCATCTAACATATTTTGTAGAACTACTTCTTTTGAGGATAGTTATTACATATATTCTATAACTATCCTCAAAATAGGGGGAATTCATATGGGTTTATCACAAAGATTAGGATCCTACATTGCTATTCACAAATTATTTTCATCACATAAGCTCAGTTTTAGAAATCAAACATAGGTCAGACATAGGGAAAAATAAGGACTCAAAAAGTAGTTTAGTTACCTAAATTTCAAACTAGATAGACATTAATGCCTAAATTGGGACACTAGCACCACAAGGCACCACTATGCACTACATGAAACTAATATTTAGTAACCCCATCTTGAGGATAGTCTAGATTATCTAGAGTAGTACACCATGTATAGTACAAAATTTCATAGGTATAGTCACATGTTTGATAGTTATGTTCATATTTTACTCAGATACACTCATTTTAGCTTAGATTCATACTATTTTCTCATATTTTTGGTAATATTACATGGCATAATCACTCCCACATTCAATTTAGATACATAGATTCAATTATTACATACTCATTCAAAAAGCAATACACTTAGATATGATATTAGGGGTATGTGCACAACACATAGTTTCCATATGCTTAGTTACACATAGTTTGATTAAATGTAATGGAAAAGTTCATGTAATAATCTATGTTTTATACATTTTAGATTCATTAATTTCATGCCTTACTCCATATGTAGTGATTGGCAATCCTGAGTGGCCCAAAGATGCCTAATGTACCCAAGTGACTATGAAACCAACATACATAGTTAGATATACCTAGTTAGATACTTTTAAAACTTTATGTAATTTAGTTTTAGATGCATATCTTTCACAAGAGTGGTAAATAATGGAGTCATGTCCTAATTAAATTCTTGAGCCACCCACATGAGAGGATTAGACACACTTACAATCTTATCCAATCTATTCACAAATTATGATCCATCAAGTAGGGGTGGGAAATTATGGATTCAAAACTATATTGATCTCTTGAGACACCTAAAAGAAGTATTGAGTAAGATATAAACTCAATCTAATCTATTCAATGATTTGATCACTATGTACACTCACACGTAGGTTGTCACCAGGTTCATGTATTGGTTTGCATACCCAATGTGGTGTATTTGTTCCTTTCCTCTTTCCTATCTCTTTACTTAGATTTACTCAATTAATTTATTCAACATAATCTTTTGATTTTTATAATCTCCTAAGTAAGGAATAGTTTTACATGTTTCATTGTAGGTCATTATTTTGGAACATGTTTCACATATACATACACATATTTCATATACATAAACTCAGCTACACATGATTCACTTCCTAGGTAAGTCCAAGAATGCTTATTTTTCCTTTATACTAGTCATTTCATTTTGTTTCATTTCTATAATAAAGGTAAGGACAAATATAATCAGCTAAAAGTGATATTTGGATGCTAAGATTGTTACTTGAGATAGCATATTCCTAACTTAACCCTAGTCTTATCCTAGAGCCTTTACCACCCTTTTATAGCCATTATGTAGACCACAAATGTCTTCTATCATCCCAAACATATTCCAACAATAACCTTCCTAGATCCCAACCTAGTGTTCCCATTAGTCTACTAGCTAGACACTAATTCTAAATCAAGGACACTAAATGCATATGACACTAGTATCCCCAAATGGGTGATAGTGTCCCTTACCCTAAATCTCCTAAACAAATACATTTTATAATGTGTTCCCCTACTAAGGTAGCCTAAGTACATTTTGTTATCTTCATAAGCTATAAAGACCTTTTGAACTCTAATGATTATATAGGAAATAGATGCAAAAGCTTATCCAAATAAGAAATAAGATGATCAAATTTAAGGTATTTGATCCCTATTTTTCCCTACTTTTGCATATTACCATCTATGGTTTCCCTAATCCTTGATTTCAAACATTTAAAATCTAAAACATACTCAAGGCATTCAAGACCACTCTCATTATAGTGTTTACTTGAACTTGCACCAATCACTAGGTGGGAGAACTACATCAGGGTTTATCCCTCCTCAAAATATTAGTATGTAGGACAATCACTTTATATTAGGGTTTTGAGGATGAATAACATATCCTACTAATGAATACACTTTTTTTTATCATTACATAATTTTAAGGAGTATTAGGGTCTTCACACTAAATCAAATATTCTAGGCATAATATAGAGTTCCATATTTCATGCATGCAAGAATAGAACCTACAAATACAGGCATAGGTGCTCCTAGAAAATAGGAACATTCCTATGAAGATGACATTATCACAACTTTGAGGACACTACAATATTATGGTGTTACTATCTAGGTGGGATGCTAATATTTAGTGAATAATTAGACCTAAGGACCCTATTAATGACACTCAAACCTATCTAAAACCTAGATCTTCCATGACAATCACTTTCCAAATAAGTCTCTAATTATGCATATTTATTACTATTTTTATAAATTTAAAATAATTCAAAATACATAATGAATCAATGGTTAATTATTTAATATTATTTAATTGATTTAGACATCTCAACCCTTTAATCTAGCTTAAGAATTACACTAGTAAAACCCTAAAAGGTTAAATCACCCCTATTTTGAGGTGAGTGGAATGTAACATGGTAGTCATCTTATCTCAAAAGGATAATATAACCATGTCATATTTTTGTCAATCATGTAATAATCAAGCATATAATGGTCTCATATCTAAGTATATATATCAAAGAAGCTTACAATATCTAATCAAAACAAGACCTAAGATGCATGATATGGATCATGGAAATGTGTAAGATTAACATGTACAATCTCAAAAAATAATCAATCACACAAAATGAGCATTAAATGTCACACAAGATGGTTCTAAGGAGACCATAAAGAAGGGGAATATTTAAATTCCACACACACAAGGGGAGGATATGTTCAAATGTTTGCACACCAAATAGAAAACATGTAAGAGCATTGTCACCAATAAAAAAGTATCATATTCAAATATTCCATTGTCAAAAAAAGGTACAAAATAATAATAACACTCAAGTACGACATGTGATAAGATAAATAAGTGAAATATAAGAAACCAACATAATCATATCATATTAGTCTCTCCATACATGTGTTAGAAAAATGTCCTTTATAATAGCATAATAGCACACTATGTAAGATGTAATCATGAGTATAGACATGTGTAAGTATTATTATATAATATCAACATGATAATGTAAATTGATCATAAAATAATATAATTTGTATCAATCATAATCAATGAAGAGGATGCCCTCAATGTAGTGGATCATGTGGTTAGGAGAAAAGGTCCAAGATCTGTATGCTCATGTATCATGTATATAGTGTATGCTTGTATCACATTCAAGTACCCATGGAACATATATGTGTATAGAAATGAAATGATATGCTATCTACTAGAATAAATTAACAACATATATTCAAAAACTAGTAAATATGTGTATGTTAAATAATTTTGTATTTTTGTTTTAGTTGAATGTTTTTATATTTTATTGATTATTTAATTCTTTTATCTTCTCATATTTTAATTTTAGGAAAGAGATAATTGTCTAATGATCCTATCTAATGGATTCTCGTAGGTTGATCTAGACTCATGATAGGGTACAACAAACTAATCATTCTACAAAGGATCAAGTATATGTTTCAAATCTTAAATTATAGAATATATGATAATTTATCTATGATTCATATGAATTTGTGGTTGTGAAGAAGTAGTATAATTTTTTAGATGTTCATGGAACCCATTTATTATTGAGATATGAATTATTTGGTGTAACTTTAATAATGGGCTTTTATACCCTTTTTGAAACATGTTGATTTGATATTTGCATCTTTCTAGGTTGTGTAGGTATAAATGAGGAATCCATGGAGTAAATTATTTATCTATGATTCAATAAACTCATAAGTATCAACCACCTATGAAAGGGGATTAAATTTTACTTACCTTTTCACTCATTATTCACCTTAATGGGATGTAAAACTAGCTATCTTTGAATAAACTTCTCTTGTTATAGTGGATGTTCATATTAAATGCTTAAAGCTATGATTACCATATTGGTAGGAATATACTTGAGATTTTTATGCATGGTCGAGGGTAATACATAGAAATTATTAATCCAAGGCCATACATTTAACATATAAAATAATCATTTATGTGGTATAACTAAAAATGTTGTAGTCACATGTGTTGGACCAACATATAAAGCTAAATCAATCTCACAATAACCTTTTGTGTTTTCCCATCAAATGCTCTGACTATTTTGGTAAAATGGTATAAATCATAATGTTTGTATATATAATTTTTAATTAATTTAACAATACATATATTATCACTACTACTCTTATCAACCATAACACTGCATATAGTTTGATGATCAATGTGTGCTCCAATAAATAATAAGTGAAGATCTAAGTCATCATCCACAATTTCATTGTCATCAAATGTAATAAAAGTCATATAAACCATATTAGTTCAATAAATATTAGTGTGAAAATAATATCATCTAATATATGTCCATAATGTGGTGTATGAGTATGTGTATTATATTTCATTTACACATCTAGTGTTTTCATAGAATAATTTTGTAATGGATTGTTGAATATCTTCTAACTTTGATGATCACTAGGTTATGGCCCTAAATCATTTGGAGGATCATCAAAGGTGATATGTTCATTATCAATGAGGTATTTTATCTTTTGATTTAACTTTTAACACCTTTTTTCAGAATACTTGACACATTGGTGATAGTTTCAATAAGCAACTTCATCATATCCTTTTGGTAGAGGTTGAATTATATCAACCTCTATGGGAAGAGGGAGAGATACGAGATGACACTCCATAAGTTTATTAAGGGAGACTTGGGTAATCTGTAAATTTTTTATTAAGTGAATTTGATAAGATGATTTTATTAGGTTATTATGACACTACTTTAACCATTATTTTAATTCCTTTTTAGCATATGTAAGTTTAACCTTAAATCTTGGTTTGATATGAAACTCTGTAGTATATGTAGTTAGTGTGTTTACTACATAATTAAGCTTATTCAATTAAATATTTTTCATTTCTCAATCTTATAAAATATTAAATAAGTCATCAAAATATTTAAACTTATTGAATATAATATAATCATGTAAGGGGGTAAGAAAAATTTGACTAAAGATATTTTGAAGCTCTTTATCTACCATTGGATTTTTAATTTTAGAGAACATTGTCTTGTACCTGAAAAAATATTTATTTATAGGTTCATTACTTATTTTATTTATCTTATAAATTTATGCATATGAAATAATTTTAGTGATTTTTATTGATAAGTGTGATATAAATTGATCTACTAGAGGTTTAAATTCTTTCACTAATTGTACTGATATACATAGAACCATCTCAAAGCATAGTCCTTCAAGATTCCTAGATTTGTTTTCAAAAGTTTATCATTGGAAGTATAATAATGGCATGATTCATAAAAAAAATATAAGATGTTGCTTGGGTTGACTTTTGCCATCATAAATTGTGAACTTGGGTGCTAAAAAACTATTTGTAAAAGGGTGAAAATATATCTCAAGTTCAATAGGACTATGTAATACATATGGTGAATCAATAACATGTGTTGATTTTGGAACATTTTAATAATATTTTAACCTTAGATTATAATGTTTGAATAACTTGGAGAAGATATTTAAGAGTAGATCTAGCGGGATTAAGATTTGATGTTTAATAATTCACCAAAGGGGATGCAAACACCACTTATGTTGATATAGGCATTTAAAAGGTATTTGAGTTGAACGATCGATTATTCCCATGGAAGATGTAGTAGTAAGTGTTTTATCCTTGAATAATAATGGCTTGAAAACATATGTCACACCCCAATAGATGTATAAATAAATTTTATGCCTTAGGGGAGGTATAATGAGATTTAATATATAGTAGTACCACCTAAATATTCAATATCACTATATGTGGATGCATTGGCCTTAGCATGTTTACTAATTTCATCTCGTGTAACATAAAAAAATAAATAGAATTTTTAATGATTTATATTTAAATGATTAACTAATACATATTTATATTTAGTTTCAAAATGATAGTTTTTACTAATATTTTACATTTTAATTGAAAATAAAGATACCAATAATAATAGAAAAAATCCAACATATTAGGAAGGAACAATCATTAGTGGTGGATAGGGAGATGGAGTATTGTATCTATACCACTATGTATAATAATAGAGAAGGTAATTCTAAAATAAAATAATATGTAAATAAA